>CM048932.1:29841196-30308254 GCA_026686955.1 Epinephelus cyanopodus | reverse complement strand
AATAATATCCTTACCCAGGCTTCCTTTCAGGAGCAGGCTTGCAATATTTATGAATGTAGGGAAGGAAAAATGATTCAGAAATACCAGACGGCTATTTTCACCTTGTTTTACTTTCCTGTTTGTTTGTCTTCACTACAAACTCTTGATTGCTCACGCCCCCCATTGCCCCGAAAAAGGTGCATTCTGTATAAACAAAAGTAGGAAAGCGGCATTTCGCTGCACTCCCTGATTTTGGTTTTATACTGCCAACGCTGAAAAAAGACTGACTGAGCTTTCCTGCAAATTTGCACAATTCTTGTTTAAAAAGGGCTAAAGTTTTGTTTGTTAGCATGCTAATATTTCAATTAGCACTAATGGACCTT
Source organism: Epinephelus cyanopodus (assembly GCA_026686955.1). Classification (NCBI taxonomy): domain Eukaryota; kingdom Metazoa; phylum Chordata; class Actinopteri; order Perciformes; family Serranidae; genus Epinephelus; species Epinephelus cyanopodus. The sequence continues at coordinate 30,307,892 of CM048932.1, read as the reverse complement.
TTTCACAGCATACATTTTTACTTGTCATAGTAGGAAAAGCACAAGTGAAGCTGACAACATTAACGATGGCTCTGTTCCATTAAGTTTCACCCTAAGTTATTCTAGTAAGCCAGCATGGACAGTACCAGGCCTTCCTCTGCGTGGAATGCAGCCATCATTAATGTTACTGAATACACCCGTGCTTTTCCTTGTTTAGCAAATGAAGGTGCTAGATAAAAGGTCAGGGGATCATCAAAGAGTTTAAACCTGCGGAGGACATGAATGTGTGTCTCAAATATCATGGCAATGCATTTTAAAAATCTTGAGACAGGTCAACCTGTTGGTGGTGCTAGAGGAAAGTCAGGGGATGATTCATCCTCTGGGGATCATGAGTATTTCAGGACAATCCATCAAATGTCCCTGATATATCTGGGTCTGAACCAAAGTGGGTGGATCCACTGCCTGCCTTCAAACAGCCAGAGCCAAGCAGAGCCACAACGGAATAGAGGGTACGTTATTATGACTATGTGAATAAGCTCTTGGATCACCATACTCAGTGTTACAGTGTGCATCATTTGTATCATTTTGGACCTGCCATGAAGCAGTACTGTAGCATTTAATTGGCTCTTTGTGTCCAGCATAACTACAAAAGAAAGAAAAGAGAGAATCAAAACCATCAGCCTTCCACTGAAATGAAATCATGCTGTCATTTGAGGCTAATAAGAATCCTAAAATAAGAGTCCTGAAATTGGGCTCCATGATATTTTTGGCATTGCTCCCCTGTACTTCATCAAGAGTAACTCTTCATGCATGGGTAGCTGCATGAAATTAGCATATAGCAAAGAAGAGGGAGACTGCCATGAGAAAGGATGAGCTGTATTTCATTAATGGCTGATCCCATAGTCCAGGTTCAAAGCAGAGCGAGTTGACCCTAATTTATGTTGATGGAGGTGCAGACATTTTTCATCATTTTCTGAGAGTTTGCACTAGACTTTTATCAGTAAGATGAGTGTCTCTCTGTATATGAATCTCACTGTCAGCTGAGAATTATCCTGTCCTGAAGATACTGAACAGACAAATTATTTTAATGGCTATACCTCACAACCCATAACTAGAATATTTCCAATATTATGTAACAGTTTCACCAAGAATGTCAACTCTCATCTTCTTTCATCAACCCCAAATAAGCTCTGATAAGCCGACTGTCGCTCCCAGTAAGCAGTAAGCAACTAGCTGTTGAGGAAAGTCAAACATCCTTGGTGGAGACCAAAAACTGAACAAAAGGAGAGTGTAATAGACATTGATCGATCACATGGCCAAATGAATGCTAATGTTAGTCTGTATCTGCTTGATGAGCCTGGTCTTACTCCAAAGTTGTCGAAATCCAGCACTTTGACAAGGATGAAAAATTAAGGCAGCCAAAGTCCATGTGGGGTGGATGGGTGAGGCGGTGGACGGGTGAGGTGGTGGATGGGTACATAAGACACCGACTTTTGCCCGAGAGAGCGGTGTTCATGTCCTGTAAGATTCTAAAGCCAAACCCTGTTCTTTGTTCCTAAACCTAACCACGTGCTTTTGTTGCCTAAACCCAACCATGTGTCCCAGAACATCAACAACCAACACACCCAGGGTACCTTGCACATCGTATGTGGACGTGGAAAGTCCATGACCAAAACGTCAATATGTGACACGGTCAGAGTGAGAATGTGTTGGCTTGATGTGTGACTACACAACTGCATGCTAACAAGTTACCCATAACAACTATAAGATAAGACATTATGTCAGGGTTGTGTGTTTTCCCGCCTACTGGGGAGTTCTACTGCCTCCAAGTGGCCAAAATATATAGAGTCTGTAGGCAAACCCTGGAGATCTTGCCTCCAGGAAAAAGAGCAGAAGAGCCCTGTTTTCTGGTTGTAGCCTGTTTGTAGTCCGCGTGTTATTGACCAATCACGTTTGAGCCGGCTGCAGTTGTTGGCAGGTTAAACGGTCCGTGCGATGAACTAACGAGGCAGGACATAATTGGCGTCACTGCAAACTCTGAATCCATCGCAATAGTTCAGCATATTTACTTATATATAAATGGAAGTCGGAAACGGAAATTCGCCTCCACCGCCCAAATCAAACCGGAATACCAAAAAATCGGGGGTCTGCCCCTAGAGGCTGTACCACCGTCTGCCGGAAGTCAGACGCCGAATACAGCCGATAGGCTCCGAGAATGGTTGTTACACAACTTTATGGAATGCAATATGGCCCTTCTGCAAAGAGTCATTTGCATTCGATCCTTGACTCTATTTAATGCCAACACTGAGGTGATAAAAGCTGTTTTTTTTCCCTCCCATTAAATGTTGAATGTCAGAAGAGATGATTCATTATCACTGAATGTATCTATATAAACAAACTCTATATGCTTGTGTGCTCATATCTCAGTTTTGTCCTCTAAAGTGTGAACAGACAAGCCCATTATTACTATGCTAATGTTTGGTGGGTTACTTACCAACACACAAGAAACATAAAATGACAATATGAAAGTATGATGCAGAGCAGGTGGGTCGGCTGCAAGTGGAGACAAATTAAACTGCGACATTCCCTGAAGAGGCAATGATGGGTAGCAAAGAGGAAGTTCGGACATTGATTTAGCTAGTGAGAAGGGTCACTTGTCCTTTCCTGTGCTCGACTAATGTCCACTGAGAGGTTGGAAATTAAGCATGCCTTCTCACCTAAATGATACAGTGTATTGACTGGCCTGAAGGAAGGTTGTTCTTTGATGTGTTGGTCCTGAGCTGACCTTGCTGTTTTCACATGGGGGCTACATCACACAGCACGGACCACTTTCTCTTCCTCTCGATCATAACTTTCCATGTGGTTAGCGCTTAATGTAAAGATGTGCTGTCGACATACTGATGAGGAATTAAAAGATAACTATTCAGTTTCTATTTGTGCCTTTTCTTTTATGACTTTTTGACATAAGAATGATTGTGTTTAACATTTTATTACGCATTGCTATCCAAATACAGGAAAAAGCTTCAGTAGCACGTCTGACGTTATTTTTTGCGAGACTGAGTAATCATTATTAGATATATGTAGAACTATACAAATATTTTCATTACATATTTCCACTGCTGCAGACGAGTTGGCCAATGTTCTCTTCATGCTATTTAAATATTTAAGGTAAAACATATGCCAGCTAGAGCTGAAAAGGATTATGTCAACTCCCTTGTGGTAATGCTGGAGGAACGAGATGGAGTTGAGCAATCTGTGCTTTCTATTAACTAAGAGCCTATAGTCATGCCAGAACCTGTAAGGCTATACTTACAGTAGGCACAGCAGTGCCTAAGGCAAAATGCAAACAGCATATTTACACACTCAAAGCATAAAACTAATATTTAGCAGATCATGTCAGCATAATAGTTTAGTATGTTAGGAAGGATATTGTCAGTTTTAAAGGTCAAACTGCAGAGTTGTAAAACAAAGCTGATCGTGCTAAATAAATATAAAGGGATTGCGAGATTTATTACAATTAGGCTTATCCAAAATATGAAGACAAGCCATCCAGATTAAGAAATGTCAGTCCAAACAAAAAATTGACAACCTCATGATGGTGCTGGAGAGAGAAATCAGGGGATCAGCAAAACTGGCGTAATTAATCATCTACCAGGAAATGTTGCACAGGCATTAATAGTTTCCAGTCTATTGAGATGATGTTGGGCTGCTTCAGTGGATATTTGAAGACTTTGACATTCAGGTGGCACATCAGGGAAACTCACCAAAGTCATTTGGATTTATTCTCTGGGGAACATGAATATCTGTATGGGTCATGACAATCCACTGAACAGCTGATGACATGTTTTAGTCTGGACCAAACTGGTGCCTTCCCAACAGCATAGACTGTATAAAAATAATAGATGCCTAGCAGACAGCCTGTCACTCAAAGAGACCACGCCTTTAATGATGTCTAACTTTAAGCCCGACTTATTCACTTACTCCTCTTCATCCTCTATGGCTATAAGACTTTGATGAGCTCTTTCCATTGCATTCAATCCTTGGAAGTGTGTTGCACCACTACCCATGACAGGGCCATCTCTTACAACTCCAGTGTCACAGTTCTGCACCAGGTGGTTCTGGGCCAATATGGGTTTTCTTTTGCGTGAAGGCGACTCGTGATCCGGCCCTGCTCCACTCTTAGCACATGGCCTCGCCATCTCAAACGCCTGTGTCTGATTTCTTCGGTGATGCTCCGGCTACCTGTTTTCTTGTACAGTTTAAAGTTGAAGATTTTGTCTGAGGCATTTAAACTGGTGAGTTATATAAAACTATAGTTGTTGGTTGCCAAATGCCAATGCTGCTCATGTGGCAAAATATAAGACACTGCAATTTAAGTTCTACACAGCATTATTTAGCACATTGTGTTCTTCAAAATACTTTTTTTTTTCTAAATTCATCAAAGAGGACTCCATGTTAAACTATGAAAAATTGGATTTGGACATGTAACCTTCCGTAACACAGTGTTACTAAACTTGGTTATCCACAACAAGCTACAGTGGCAAACCAGAGGGCTGCTGCAGCACAAGTCCAGAAAGTGTAATACAGCACGCATACATACATTCAATACATGAAACTGGAGTAATCATCTCGTAAGATATGCACTTATCTCACAAGATGACATGGTTCATAAGACTCGTTTGCTGCATTTCATCTAAAATGAAAACACAGCAATTTAGCGTCTCTTTTATGCGAGAGGAAACACCAGGACATACTCTATGGAAAAGATGAGTTAAATGTACTGTAAATAACGTTCAATTTCCGCCTGCTTTCTATATTGTATTCTGAATAATTCACTGCCAGCGCAAAGCAGTGATGATGAGACAAGACCCTGACACTCGTGCACAAACTGAGCCTTTCCAGCCATGAAGCATGTGTGCACAATCACACGTATTGTGTCAGAGAAGCACCGACCAAGTAATCTCAAGGATTTCAGAGCTAAATTGAGCAGTGACCACTGAAAAAATATAAGATGTAAAGTCAACCTGATTTAATGGTCTTGGTAAGGGTTAATTTGGCCCATTGACACAGTAATGCAACAAGCTAGTGGAATAAGAGCTCACTTGACACTGTGGTAAAACATAATCCGCCAGTTGTTTAATTAAAAGCATTACCCTTGTGAAATCAATGGGTTTGATCATATGCAATTACATATTTATCAAGCTTTGATAAAAACACTGTTGTCCTGTTTTACTTTGTTGCATATTAATTTGTAGGCACCCAAATGAGCCTATGCACAATCACCATTTGCAATAGAAACTGTAATGTGTGTATATGTGTGTGCAGTAAATGTGTTAGTCAGAATAAAGTGAAAAGAAAACCACACGCACTCTGGTTTTGATATCAAACACATTTTTGGATCAATTTCACCCTACATCACATTCCTCTCTTTTTCTTTTTTTTTTTTTTTTTTTTTTGGAGCGGCTTTCATTCTGTGCAGTCTAGATAGCTGGAACTCATTAAACTGCTGGATAAAACACAAGCAAGGGAGGTCACGCAACGATTATCAGAGGCAGACCACCCTCATATGACTTATCGCAGTCAGGATACCTTTCTACAAAAGGCAAAAACAAACAGCCAGAGCAAGATCCAGCAGTGCAATCAGCCGTAGCACTTTAATGTCCTGATGTCATTCGTTCCTGAGCGCAGAGGCTGTGGCACAGAGCGGGCTTTGATAAGCTCCCAAGCAAAATAACATCTAATTAGATATGCTGCTGGTATGGCATCTCAGCACTCACAACTGTATAGCCAGTGAACAACAAAAACAGTTTGCCTGTGTGGTCTCACGCAGTATGGATACAGTCCCTTAGGAGTACAGTAAATGAGACTCTTGTTTGAAATACAAAACGGATGCTAATGACACAATTTATTACCCTGCACTAACTAATGTGTTACCAAAGTGTTTGTGCCTGAGGATTATCTATTGTTTTAATTAAGAACAAGGGCACCAATACAGTTCCCTGAGGACATAAACTTGACATTGTAATGAGTCTATTGAGAGTAAAAATGGTACTGAAGAGCTTTGTCACCTTGCATCATTCAGTAGCAAAGGGGTTAAACAAATAAGCAACGTCGTACAGTGCTTATATCATCTGACCAAAAAGAATTCGAAAAATGACACCTGGTTTAGCTAAAACGTCATATCAGAAGATGCTTTTGACAGGTGAAGGGTATATTTGATTTTGGTGCCCTATCTGCCAAAAAAGGCATTCATACATTGCAACTCAAACCCCTTTTCTTAAGGTTTGTCAGTTGTCTTTTCCTTGTTTGTGTCTCCTAAATGATGGCTCGCATCTCAATTTTAAAATCGATGTGCAAAATATTATTTTTAGGCTTCATTTCTTCCGAGACAAACAATCTTGCAAAACTGCAGTGATTGACAAAGTATTCAAATCACTAACTTAGAAATACCAATGCATCAAAATGAAAATATTTCATTATATGTTTAAAAAACTTACTAGAGTAAAAGTCAGAAGTACAAACCGCAAAATGCACTCAAAGTATTACATGTAAAAGCACTCGTACTGCAGAAAACGCAACTCCTATACTTGATATTATGTGTACATTATCGGACTTGTAATGATGATGCATTGATGTTAAGTAGCACTTTACTGCTATAGCTGCTTGAGATGTAACCCTTTTAACTTCTTTATATAGAGTTAGGCGTTTAGTCTAGTGGTTCCCCAGCCTGGGGGTCTGGTCTGTGATATGATTAATGGGATATGGAGGAAGGAAAACAAAGTTCTGCTACACAATACTCTCTGGTAGACTTGCTAGGAACTCATTTGACATGATGTGACAAGGAGCACCATGATACAGCCGTTTCATAAAAAGTCACAGGAAATCAACGGTTTAATCTTTTTTTTTTATGTTAAATTAACCTGCAAAGTAGCCAGTGAGTGTATTTGTTAAATAAATGGAGGGGAGTAAAAAGTACAATATTTCCCGGTGATATATGAAGGTATATTAAATATAATGTAGCATAACCTGAAAATTGGAATAAGTACATCAAAACTGAACTGCCTTTCACCACTGCCCCCCTGATACATACCTGTTTTGTCCTTGCAAATGCTGTGGATACATCATTTGCTTGATGTAGTATGACAGCTAACAGTGCTCAGGCCCCAGCAGCTGGAAAATACTGAGTGTACAGCTCATAGAAACTGAGAAGCAAGTTAAAAAACACCACAGGATAATGATTAGACTGGCGACTCCTGCCTTTTACTGACATCACTGCACAGTATGTGTTGCTTGGTGCCCACCTGTTTGTTACAATATCACATGATTTGGTTCACAAGAAGTATATAATTCACTACGATCAAATGGGACTGGCGATAAATGACACAGGCTATAAAGGAATTTAATAAGAGACTGTTTTCAACAATATTCAACACAGAAAATGTACAGAACTCCCACAAAGCTTTGCAAGAGGAAAGGAAAGTAATCGCTCCTAAATTGTATGTGTTTGATAAATACTCAAAGAATGACCATGGTGCTGGTTCACAAATTACAGCAGGGTTTACCATGTAATTTTCTGCTGCTCCCTGCTGGTATATTACCAGCACTATGGCACAAAATATAAGGAGGTCTGATGGCTTGGATATATATGGGTTTAAAGACTGACTGACTACTTCTTCCAGTTCAATCACATGAGCGAGGACAGCCTGCAGCACATGATCACAGCCTCCTGGCTCATGTATGGGTTACATATGAATTTTGTAGTGCATTACTTTTTGCAGGTGTAAGTACAAACAGTGATTGAGAACAGCCTGCATCAATTTCATTATACCTCGTGAAAATAAAAGCAAACGTTTAATGGACCGGCACAATCCACCTAATTGAACCAAAGAAATTTGAAGAAGCCCAAGGACACACATTAGCAAGCACTCTCTTAAGATGTATTTAAGAGCTGTTAGAGTGTAGTGTGCTGTAGAACATCTTTATAAATCATCAGAACAAATGTGACAAACAACAGATTAGAGATGCACCGTGAAAATAAGTATTTCAAAAATATGCCTATTGAAGCAACACTTACCAATTTGCTCGATGAAAACAACCATACTGATGAGAGAAAAAGTTTGGTTAGCGATACTCATACCCAAGATAAAGTTTAGATTATTCTTGTCCCATAGGAGCACTTTCACGACCCATATGTCCTTCATTTCCAATTAGTCTGATTTTTTCATCTTCCTTTAATATCCTTAGACCAGTTTGCTGTTCAAACAGCATCTGTCTAGCAGAGCATTCGTCTCCTCAAGGCTTAAGCCTATTTCTAATTAATCTGCCCCTCTAACAGTAGAGAGACAAGGTCAGAAAACAGGCTGAAGGTGACTGGGATTGGGTCTAGGTCTATTTTCACATTAAACATATTTCATCCAGCCAGGGAAATTATATTTATTTTAATGCAGTTGAACCAAAGTTTACATCTTGACCCCTGTTTAATTTATCTGTATTTTAAAAAGCGCTGCAGCCTGAATGACCTGGACATGTCACCCTTACTCTGACATCTCTTTTCTATATACACACGATCACAGCACACTGAAAATGCTCAATATCTCACATTAACTCGCCTGAAAATTAACTGTCATCAGTATTAACAATTGGTTCACTTGATTCACCTCTTGAGAAATGAGATCCTGGAGATAGAACGAAAGCATAACTGAGTCTAATTCCCTTGCTTGTATGGAAAATGTCTTCTATTTATGAAATCTCTGCAAAGCTTTTAACAATGAATATAAGAAAATTGTGGTGAATATGAATGGAAGAGACAGCAGATTAAAATGAATGCCATTCATGAACCTTAAGAAGACAGATGTGTGTATTCAAACTCAATCTGGAGTTTGCAATTCAATGCTTTTATGGTTGGACCTTTGCAGACGTAACAAATAATAGTTATAAGACGCATTATCTTAGGTGACATTTTATTTTGAAACAGTTTATATATTATTTCAAATGAGCTCCACCTAGAAAAGCTTTGAACACTCAATAACAATAGGCCTGTCATGTGATATATGGATCAAAACACGACACTTAAATTCCTTACACTGTTGATTCCAGTGAACCATGTTGACTAGCACTTGAAACCCAGCTGCAGCACTGGTGAGCCAGTGCCAGCAGAGTATGATGAGGTACTTGTCGTGGCCACTAAGGGAGTTGGATGTGATGGATCAGGTCATATTTGATAAAAAAAAATGTCTCCATCCTGCAAAACCTCAAGCTGAGGAAATGAGAGGGGAAGGCAAGAGGCTCTTGGTTTGGATTCTATTAAAACCTTGAGTGGTCAGTGCCAGCACAGCCTGCCTCCTGGAGAAGAGCCTGGTGGAAGATTCTCAGCACAGTTCCATCATCTTTAAGGAGTTGCTTCAGCATGTACCCCTTGAAAATATTAATTGAAGCAACATTAGAAAGACATTTCCAAAGTAGCAGAGGAGAAAGATGATGCTCTCCACAAATGGTGACCATGGCAACGACCCTTTTGGTTGGTCTGTGTGAAGACTGCGCTTCACCAGCCATGCATGACCAAGGATGATGGGCATGACAGGTATATCATTAAACTTAAGATAGTACAGATCCATACCTTACTTGGATCCAAGGCTTTGCCACCTATAGGAGTCTCTCACAGTGAATGTGTGATGGACCATGACATTGTTAATGACCCTTTCCTCAGACACAGAATTGACATGCACCTGTGGTGAATGACATGGGTTGTTGACGAGAATAATGAGACATCACAAGTAATTTCTAGCACCTTTTTACACTGCCTGTTCAAGGTGAGAATGCTGTGCTATTATTCTACCTTGTCTTGTGTATAAAAGAGATGAACACAGAGCCAGATCGACAATTGTGTAAAAGATGTGAGCCAGTTGGATGGGTTTGACATTTTGACAGCGTGTTATACATACAACCTCAACCCAGTCTCAGTCCGTCTTTGACACCCAGTGCTTGGGCAATGACTTGCGGTGTTAGACACTGACAAAAAAAAGCTGTCGGTTGCTGGCTCAGTAGTGTTGGGGCAAACTCCGAGTATAGGGGGTGGATGGATCCAACAAACACTGACTTTCACCTGGGAGACCACTGTTAGTGTCCCATAAGATTATAAAGCCAAACCCTGTTCTTTTTTTCTAAACTTAAGCACGTGTTTTTGTTGTCCGAACCTATGTTGTAAATTTGCATTGTTGTACTGACGTAGTGCATTTATTTTGAAAGACACTGTATGAAAATGGTAAATTTCCTGTGAAAATGGAAGTGTATTTTGAAAGAAGACAATGCATGTAACAGGCAGAACTTGACACGGCATCCCAGAACGTCAACAACCAACACACCCAGGATACTTTTCACATTGTATCTGGACGTGGAAAGTCCATGACCAAACGTTGATATGTGATGAGGTCCGAGTGAGAATGTGTTGACCGCTGGGAGATTTCAAAAGCAGCTAGTAGCAGTTAGCAGATAAACCAAAGAGGAAGAACAGCAACTGAAAACGTCAAAAAATCTAAGAGACAATGAGGTCCTTACCCTTTAAGCACAAGACAAGATCAAATTATAACAGGCATGATAAATGATTATTACACACGTTATGCCATTGTTATTGTTTAGAAAATGCTGTCATATTAGATACATCCTACTAGATGCCAGCGTTGTGTTACGTCATACCTCTTTTGCGTCGAATGCTCAAAATTGTTTGGTTCTGTGTGAAAAAGCAAAGCAGACATAATGAGAGATGTTTCTTGTGGCTGTGTTTCCCATTGTCTCTGATGGAGCAAAGGGCAAGAGAACTGGATGGGGAAAGCAGCTGGAGCAGAGTTAAAGCTCACAGCAGTGGTGTGTCTAGTGTATAACGACCCTTTCTTTCCATCTAAGATGAATCTTAGTGCAGATGGCCAAATCAGTTAAGGAATCACAGTCAAATAAAGAGATACAATCAATTCATTGGTATCAGTAAAACCACGTAGAGAAGCCCTGAGGAGAGATTCCTTATCCCAGCCCCCCACTGCCGCTAATAAATGATACACAACAGCATAATTGCCCACACCACAAACGCCTTGGCACATGGCCCAAATCGTCCTGATCACCCCTCTCGCAGAGACTGGATGATCAGAGACCTTCATCACCTCGGCTGTAAACAAGGAGTAATTAACACACAGGTGAGCTAGCTGTTCCCAAACAGGCATGGCCCAGGCAAGGACTTTACCTGACATCAGAGTGATGATGCAGGCTGCACAGGTGTCCAGATGGCAGCCACCCACAAGGGCCAGATGGTGGCCTTTACTGGGTGTGATCTAAAGGAACTGTAAATATTGTGCTGATCATAATGTTGGCTGTGTCGAAAATTGCTCCTTTGTTCACTCCATTACCGTCCCCTTCATAATCAACGCTCAACAGTTTACTCTGCACTATAGTGTGCAGTGAATTGGGATTTGAGGTAAAGACAACATGTCAAAGTTTGCGACTACAATCGGTATTACACAATGTTGCAGGGCAATTGGAGAAAATTCAACCTCAAGGGAAGGGTGTGCAGGTTAATGTTCCTGCGACAAATACAGCCTAAAATTGAACCTGCCACTCTTATCTTCTATACCTCACTTAACGACCTTAACGACCATCTTACTCATGTTTATCTTAATCGTCACTGCAAATCCCTCCCTTAACGTAGTATTTATGACAGCAAGGTTCAAATTAAAGAACTATTTTGCTAATCTTGACCTTAATTGTAACACTTGATATTTTACAGAGACCTACACAACAACCAAAACACATCTAGGCACTGATGTGAGGATTCCCCTTGCAGTCACAGCTCTGTTCAATTTCAATCGTAGCACAAAGACGTCGTCTGCACCTTGAAGTTGCTCAAAGTCAGAATGCTCAAGTAAAGACGGTAATTTTGGGAGAATGTCTTCATTGATCTGCTTGTTGATTCCTTAGTAATTTTGTGAGGGTTGCTGGTGTGAGAGAAAATAACTGGCATCAGTTTTGATGACAAAAAATATTTATGTCTTAAAGTCGATACTCGTCAGTCTCTGTACCTTGACCCATTAAACTTGAACCTTTGCAGAAACCTGTTGTGACAACTGAAATAGCTCTGGGCATTTTCTGACCTATTGATTTTATGTGCTGATGAACTATGTAGACTGACATACATTATGGACAAGGAAGGACTGATGCAAAGATTACATGGAGCAGACTGTCCTAATGGAAAAAAAGGTCATTGCATGTTTTCAGCTGCAACAAGTTTTCTTGATAAGTGCATACAAACATCAGCAATTTATAAAATGCAAGAGCAAAACCAAATGTTGTATGTATTTTGTTTTATTTTATTTTATTTGTGTGTGTCTGTGTGGGTGCACATGTGTACGTGCATGTATTTTGATCTTGATTTGACTCTGAGTAGGAAACTTGTGTAAGAAAAAAAAGGGCTGATGTGCTGACAAAGGACTGATTACATATCATGGAGAATGATGCACGACCAGACACAAGATATTCAAATATTTCTCAAGATAAACAATGAAAGATATTAAAGGAAAAGTAGAATCTTTTCACCCTGGTAGTCAAAGGAATGGCCTAAGTTAAATACAATTCTCACATTTCTACCCTCTCAGGAATAAAGGTTAAAAGTTCTCATTCCAAGTCGTCACATGTTGCCACTTTGGAAGTGCCCTTTCACGTCTACATGCTAGGTATCCTCCTTCATCTGCTGTTGACGTTCCTGCATGCTGCTTCCAATGCCTAGATGTCAAAAAAAGCACATGGTTAGGTTTAGAAAAAAAAAAAAACATCATGATTTGGCTTTACATTCATAGGGGAAGCAAATACCGACCTCCTGGGTGAAAGTCCAAGGTTTGTTGGACCCATCCATCATCGCTTCCACCCACCCGATGTAGATTTTCCTGCTCATTCTATTACATCATTATGCAGGTGGCTTTTGGCATCAGGCATCTGATGACAAAGTCACTGACAAAGTGACAGTGTTTGACGACTTCTGGGTGAGAACAGACTGAAACTTCCATGTTTTAGCTTTTCAGTTGGACTACAACTATAAACTAATTACTTTATCAGTTTACCTGTGAGCTTAAACTTACTGTGTAGCAGGTTAACACATTCCTGTATCATCTAACTCGTGTCAAGTCACACAAATGATGATTGATGGAGGAATTTGTCATTTACCTCTTTGATCAGAATAATTGGAGATCAGCTGGTCTAAACGCTAAATGCTACTGGTTACATAAGACCCCACCAAGTAAGTTCAACTGATAGTTCAAGGGTTTCATCTAGAACCTGTCAAGGGGCTTCTACCAAAAACCCTTTTATTTGTCCAGGGATTTCATCTAGAACTTACTCAGGTGGTTCAACCATCAATCTTCCCTCTTTTCCAAAAATGGTTCTTTGGATAAAAAGGGTTCTTAATGTAACCTTAGAAAGTCTAGAAAGAACCCTAGAATATTCCTTACTTCAAAAAAGGGCTTTAAGACGCTGATAGTTCAGGTCGAACCTCAGCCCAACAAGAAGAACCCTTTTTGAACCGTTATTTCCAAGAGTGTAGCTGCTCTTTTAATGCGAGAAGTATACCTGCTGCAGATAATGCGTGCACGTACGCATTATGGCTGCCGTGCATATTTTGTGGTCGTTTGTCGTGTAGGCTGCTCACTTTGACGCATGCCATGAACACTAGAGGCGCTCGTGCAAAGTAGACCTCTAGAGACTGTGAACGTGAGGTCTGGCCGGTGGAGACGACGCCTTTTCCTCTGCCGACATCTGCAGCAAATATACACACAGGCGCAGCACACTATGTACACATACATTTGGCCACGCAGCCAGTATAAGTTCAAATGAAACAGCCACTGTTCATTATTGTCTTCTTACTATTTATTAAAGGATCTGCAGTTGCTAACTATCAGCAAGTCGTTTTGGGGTCTACATATGTCATGAAGGACTATACATTCAGTAAAGTTATAAAATAATTTAAAAGAATTAAGAATATAACCAACATTTAATTTAAAATCAAAGAGTCCACCAAAAGCCACATAATCAAGATGATATGATAACATACATTATGATTTAATGATCGTAATATAAGCTCTACAAATAGGACACACTACACAAATGAATAACTATCTAACATTATCTCATATAAGCTGGCAGGTGTCGATCAATTTCTTATGACAGGCTGTATGACTGGATGCTTCTCCCTCCTTTGATATTACTTACATAAATGATAGATAATTATAGAAATAATATAGAGTAAAAAAAAAAATAGACTATATAATAAATGACTGCATGATTTAAAAAACAGGATTTTAGATAGAGAAACATTATTTGTCCTCTAACAACATTCTTAATTGATATACCAAATGACATTATCTGTAATACCCCCGGAGTATACTTGACATTATGTTGTGATAATGGATACATTGGTGATTCAATATATAACAGCCCTTCCACACATGATCACAGTAAAGGATGCTCCTTCAGGGATCGCACTGCTCTGAGATATTCTCCCCATACACTGCACTTTGCATTATAAATGGGAGCACACTCTGTTATCTCTAGATAATGTGATTTCAAGACATCACTCATCTGAAATCTTGCACTGGACTTGGTCCCGCATGCGAAAGCCTGACATTAATATGGATGTCATGTTAATCCTCCCAAGCGTAACAATACTGCTCTGCAGCGAGGATATATCAGGATGACACATACAAAGAGATGTGGTGAAGTTTCCCTCATTACATATTGTGTGCCCGTTGAACAGTATAATTGCTGCAACCAAGGGAGCAATAGCCAACTTCTGTCACTAAGTGTTCACCCACTCATATGAAATGTAACGGCTCGATGGTACCTGCTGCCATCCTTTCATTTTTAATTCATGGTATTAATATTGCTCGAGGCCAACTCTGGGGAACTTCATGACAAAGAATGGAATGGACTTCTCTCTGAAACAAAAGTGTTGCTGTGGAATATTGATTAGGCCTGTATCATCTCATCACAGAATAACAATCAAACATTTTTATTTATTTATTTATTTTCCTCTGTCTCCCGCCACACTTGATTGAATGTGCATTTCCTCCAGAATCCCAGATAATAACTTGGCTATGCCTTTTGATCCAGCCACTTTAAAAGAGAGACTGAAACTATGATTAACCTAATAAAAGAATGATACTCCCTTTGAAGTCTGTGCGCTGAGATATTGGAGAGCTTTGGCTAAAGATAAGGCAAACGCTGTTTGTATTTTGATCTCAGTGTTCTAGATAAATCTCCTGAGTGGAGCACAGCAACCTTTACTAATCCCAGCAACACGGAAACTCTTTTTGAGCCAAAATGGGCAGAAACACCTCAGTGAATACTTGATATGCATCATTACGATACATTTTGTAGTCTGTGTGTGTCCTGTGCTCACGGGAGGAATAAAAAGAGAGCTATTGACAGCTACCTGCACAGACATAAAGGACATTTTTCAATGGCATTTGACATTATGAGGTATGGCTCATAAGCACTATTGAGTGTCGACAGACTCTGAGTCTGATCCGATATATACATATACCTGAATCCATTCTTCCAGTGTGTGCCTTAATTGTGGACTACATACCAATCTGGTACACTGAAAAAAAGAGGTATAACCTGCACCTTATTTTTCATGAGATTTTTTATCCAAATACGGAAGATTGTGGTTCAAAGCTATTAATGACCTGATATAAATAAAAGTTCAAGCGGAAGAATGCAACTCCGGTGGAGTCGAAGCTGTGGCTCTGTTGGAGTTGTGAGAAAAATGAGTAGCTTGCTGAATGTTTTGTACACCGCCCCTTGCTAATAGATTCTCTAGTTTTGGGATTTAGTGATTCTGTGTATTTTATCCAAACAATTAGTCCCATTTGCACACTCTAATTTCCATTTGCATATGCAGCAAAATACTTTTCGGCGTTTGATCAGGTTTATTTGAGCCAATAACGATTCATTAAAATATTCCCAAACGAGCCTTGATGCTAATCCCTAATACTGGCTCAGGACATATCTAATAAATAGTGTTCCTTTCTTTTTAAGCATGGGAGAAAAGAGGCATTTTTGAGGTTCCCCACCAAAATAGGCTTGATAGCTGATATGTAAAATATGCGCTCACAACTTTGCCGTGACTACTTTGTACTACACAATTTTGGTTTGGTGGAATAGAAAGTGCTCCTGACCAAAGTGCTTTTACACGACCTGTCACACTCATTAGAAAGCAGTTTCAGAGCAGAACTGCGACTGTTTCACAATGTTTAAGATGTGTTTAAAACTGCAACCATTTGATCTGTTATATGTGTCATTTTGGGTCAGGTAATATAAGTTATGTTGGAAGTGTTGATGTACAAACTGAATTGGGTTTTTAGGGCTGGTTTAAACTTTCCTTTTGCTTTACACAATAAATTCCTCTTAGCCTCCTTTATGAAACATTAAACGATCTCAATGTAAACTACGAAACCATTTTTGTTGACATTTACATTTGAATGACTGAGTTAATTATATGTTAACCTTTTATAAATACATTAGATTAGATGAGATAAACATATTAGGAGTGGGAATATCGACTGTTATGGAGTCATGTCATCAATTTGGCATGATTATTATATGTAATAAAATAGTATTTGTCCATTAGTTTCAGTGTCTGTTTCAGGCTTTATTGCACTTTTTAATGTTTTTGTCTTGTTCATTCGATCTCTCAATCTTAATCCTCAGGGTCATGCAGTGTGCTGAGAAATTATATCAAAGAGACGAGTGATACACGAAACATTTTGTTGGTATGACATGGTCACACTTTAGAAATCTCTGTTTTAAAGGGTAACCGTACAAAACTAAATAAATGGAAGACAAACTGAAATCCAAAGTATTATTTGCATGACTTGAAAAACTTCATGTAACCCCATCTTTCAAAGTAAACTTTCAAGAAAGTTTTTTTTTCACAGTTGAGTTGGATTAAAAGGTAAAGTGTAGGTTACATCTGAAATAATTGCATCAGTACACTGACTTTTTCAAAAGGAGTGAATAACCAAAGGAATACTGTTTGAGTCTGCAAAAGCAAGGAAGCAAGGAAGGAAGATGAGTCATAGATAGATAAGAGGGTACAGACGCAAGCAGGAAGAAGCCATGAATTGAAAGGGCACATTACTAGCAACCACTAGAGCAGCTGTGAGGGAAGGAAGCGTTACTTCTAGTCCCCGCTGACAGAGAGACGCATATTAGAAGGACCGTTAAATATGGTCCTGGGCTGATCGATACTAAATCATGAAGAAATATTGAAATATGCAGAATATCTCTGCAGCTGTCAATGAAACTCAGCAGGGGGGTCTCAAGGAGGGAACTATCAATCATCTATAGAGAGCTGAAGTCACCCACTTCCAGACTAGGTTTTATTTTTGCAGCACTTTTTTTCTTCTTCTTTACTTTTAGCTCTAAAGCCAACTAGAAAACATTTCACAGCTGACTGAGACACTATTAAACGAAGTGACTCCAGAACCAATATATCAATGTGAGTAGGAACATAAGTTCTAACAGGGAGACACAACTTGCACCCCAGATCTCTGTCACCAACGGACTGCGGCTAATTATTTAACACAGCTTAAACTCGGTCTGCTGTTCACAGTCTGTTGTCATCAAAGGACTTGGCCCCTCCACCTCCACACCAGCACTACCAGGAGGCTGCATCAGAAAGTCTCTAACACTGGCCTTTTCTTTTCCAATAAGTGTGTCTCTGTAAAGCCACGCGGGTCATGTTCCTTCTGTTTATGCAGTTTTTGCTTAGTTTTGTTTTTTTCTTAAATTGTCTAAATCAGAGTTTGCATGTCTTTGGAGATCATACCACTTTTTACTGTAGAAAATAACATCAATACCGCATGTTGTGGTCTTCTGGGTGCAGTTTTTTCAGACTGCCCTTCCAAGAATTGTAACAAGAAATGGCCAAAAAACTGTATTTCAATATATATTCCAGTCTCTTACTGCTCATATTTCCTGGCAATGCTATTAAATGAAGGACGAGACATGTTCTTTTACCCCACAGCAGCTATGGGGTATAACACATGCAGTGTAAAAGGAGGTGTGATACTGACGGGCTGCAGCAGACACAATTATAAGTAAAGGGATGGTGTCTGCTCAGGTGCTCTTTGGTTGAGCTCTTTATAGCCTGTATGGCCATGCTTGAAATACAGAGTTTTCATATAAAGCACATCTGTTTGTGGTCTTTTATAAGCGCAGTAATTCTCACCCATATCTTTATTTTTCTTATAAATATATTCTGGCTCAAGGTAGACTGCAAACACCCAAGTGAAACAAATCAATCATGCACATGTTCTATGATAGTGTGCCAGCTACTGAGCCCTTCAGCAAGTGCAGACCAGGTTTTACTGCGTGTGTGTTGGACTCCAGTGATATGATGAGATATGACGCCATGACTTGTCCTCTGTTAACTGCTTTGGCTCCTACCAACACTCAGGATTGTTTTCTTGTAACCATGACCACAATTGTTCTCCAACCTGAGCCAAGTGCTTACTGAGCACAAACCACCTTTTGTATTAGTGTTGGATATGAGTTACAGTGTGCAACAGTGGTTTTATCATCATCATCATCATCATCATCATCATCATCATCATGATGTCATCATCATCATGATGTCATCATGACATCATCATCATCATCATCATCATCATCATCATCGTCATGACGTCATCATCATCATGACATCATCATCATGATATCGTCATCATCATCATATCATCATCATCATGTCGTCATCATGTCACATGTTAATATATTCTTTTTGGAGATTCAATTTTGTACTAATGGCAAATGGTACATGACCTGAAGGACATCAATCAAAGTGCAACCTTGGGATGCTACGGTCAGCTTTTCCCCTTAGAGTTAGTACTTTTATTGTTTTGTAAAATAGGCATATTCACTGCACGGCAAATACGCTTTTTCACATTCTTGATGTGTCCGATGAGAAGATTAATGCCACTCACATACATGAGAATGTTATTGATCTTCTCATCTGATTCTCAGCAAGAAAGCTAATCAGTGCATTTCCTAAAATATCAAACTGCTCCTTTAATTTTTCTACTTCTTCAGCATCAAAAAGTGCTTGTGTATGTGTTTCTTTCCCAGCGAGTTTAACATCACCATTTATTTGGGTTATTTATTCCACCATCACAAATGATAAAGGCTGACAGTGTTCAGCTTCAGTTCTACTCATGTTGCCACAACACCAGCGGTATGGAAATCCGGCGGAAACACATTATGTATCTATACAGATAAAATGTACAGACAGACATGAAGGAAAAACAAACAGTTTCTCCCTGCGAGGCTTGTTTAAAAACATTGCAATTTGTGCAATATTTCAGCTGAGTCCAAGTGCTAGCAGGGGAACATAGAAGTTCTGTATTTCAAACTATAATGAATACACAAAGGAGTGACACAGCCAGTAGCAAGGCAAATGAGACACCTTGTGGTGATACGCCCTACCGTGTTTCTTCAAAAGCTCAGACATACAGTAGGAGGAAAAGCCATTTTGCTTCACAGAGAATAAAACAATTTAACAGAACGGAGGGCGAAGGAACAACTTTAGAAACTTGTGGTGGTGATTTACACAGGAAAAGTTGTCTTGACAAAGGTAAGTTTAAATATGAGGACAGGGGCATGGACGTGAGCTACAGTAAGCAATTGTATCGCACCACACACAGAGTCAAGATCTTTAAAGTGTCAGGCGCTACTCAAGGTGTAGTGAACAAGGCCACTTTTGAATATGGTGACATCATAATCACACAAGTCAAATACTGCCCCTGTATCATCATTTGGTTGTCCACAGATGAACCGTCCATCTGCGTCTCCAGTCACCTCGATCCTCCATGCATCTGGATAGCTCGCCAGTCCTTTCTTCTCTTGCATCTTATTTTTTAAGACATCCACGTACGTCGACCCGGGGCGTCCTTTACTATTAAACACAGAATCCAGCTTAGACTGATGAGAATGTCATTTGCTTCATGGCTGTTTTAGTCTGTCTCTGCTCTCTCGTCACCTTCCCTAGCGCCCTCTCACTCTCAGGTTGTCAAATACCAAAGCTTTGTCACACCACTCTTTGTGTGATATTGACATCAAAAACACCTTTTTGTCTTTTTGAGACACACTGGGCTTTCAAATAACACAAGTGTAAACCCAAACTGCGCTGAGTGGTACCTGATGTAGTATATAGAGTGAGGAAGTCTATGTAGGGGCCATTCAGGACTTTGATCATGACTCTCACCCAGGAGGCAGTTTGTGTAATACGTGAAACCAAAAGCCTCACTTTTGTACAGCTCGAGTGAGCCCGGTTTTACTCCGAAGTCGTCAAAATCCGGCCCCTGGGCAGTGACTTGTGGTGTCAGAATCCAATCCATGGCATCAGGGGGAAACACGACGCGAAAAGGACAAAAGTTACGGCGGGCCGGGCAGGAGAGGTAGGGGACGGGTCCGACAAACATTGACTTTCACCCGAGAGAGCGGTGTTGGAGTCTTGTAAGGTTCTAAAGCTGCAGCAGTGCATTTATTTTGACAGAGACGGTATGTAAACAGCAAATTTCCTGTGAAAATAGAAGTGTATCTCAAAAGAAGACAAAGACCCTTTTTAGACAGGAATTGTGCAAATTTGCAGGAAAGCCCAATCAGTCTTCTTTCAGCATTAGCAGTATAAAAACAAAATCAGGGAGTGCGGCAAAATGCCGCCTGCCTACTTTTGTTTATACAGAATGCGCCTTTTTCATGGCAATGGGGGGCGTGAGCAAGTAACAAAACGTGTAGCTCAGCGTGTGACGTAAACAGTGATGTGGGAGGGAAGCCGCGGCTGGTCAGTCTTTTGGCGATTCTCTTGTAAGTTGGCCTGTTCTTCACCATCCCCGTCATCTGACGGTTAATGGCCTCTTCGTTTCTGAGGGCAAGGGGGGTGCACAATTCCTTGTCTCCCCAGTTGCTCATCTTTACAGTGTCTGTCAGGTTTGTGTTTCCCTCTTGCTACTAGCTGCTCGCTAATTCCTGCTACCAGCTGTTTTCTGTTTATCCACCGCCAGTGGCTCGCACGTGCGCAATATCTATAGCTCCTCCCACAAGTCTTCAACAGCCCCTCCTGTTGCAGAAGGCCGCCTCGGTCTGTTTAACTAACTAACTAACTAAAAAGGTTCTGCCAATATGTCTACCCTACGAGGCGGAAAATTGGGCACCTCGGATCAGCTCGCCAATCCACTTCTGTGTGTCTAAACGCTCACAGCTTGCCGGCAAACATTCACGGAAAATCTGCCAGTGTAAAAGGGGCTAATGCATGTAACAGGCTGATTGACATGGTGTCCTAGAACATGAGCAATCAACGCACCCAGGGTATCTTGTACTTGGTATGTGGACGTGGAAAGTCCATGACCAAAACTGCGATATGTGACAAGGTTGGAGTGGGAATGTGTTGTTGAGGTAAATGGAGAAGCATCATCAATCTTTACATATAGTCTATGGTCTATCCCATGGAGAGCATGAACGTCGGTTGCAGATTCAACGAGATCAACAGTTGTCCAGACATTTACTCAAAACCAAAAACCACCTGTGGGCTCCAGAGGAAAACCCAAGGGATCTCCAAAGTCCTTCGGTTGTATCTTCTGGGGATCCTGAATGTGCAGAACCTTGTGTTGATAACTTGTGGAGACGCTGAGACTTTTCCCTGGGTAAGAGAAAACATGACCTGCCGGCGACACTGGGGAAAAAGACAATTGTGTTTGAACCACCTGAATCTATTTGTATGGTTACTAATGAAACAATAGCCAAGCCCAAGCAGCATGTTCCATTTCATATTGTACATGAAAATAACTGCAAGGTTAAGGTCTGAGGAAGCTCGTCCCCTACACACTTACATTTCATCTTGTGACATAAAGAGACACTACTTCCTGTGTTGGCACTAGATAATGGCATTGGGTGTTGTGAGCTGCAGAATACTCCAATGTGAATTTAATTTATCATGAAGGATTAAAAGAAAAAAATCCAAATAAGAGATTTTTATACACTCTAACAAAAGCTCCACCTTCCTAACATTCAGTAATAAACGGCAAGAAAGTGTTGTCGTGTGGCCCCCGAGCCAGAAACACCAAAAAGAAACCATGTGTGCACCATCCGTGAGCCCTGAAACAGTAAGCTGCCTTTGTGAATATAGATGCTAGTCTGCCATGCACCTCCACACGCTGGCATCTCCATGACATCAAAAAGACTGGCAGCCTTCCCACACTTCTCACGGTGCTCATCACATCGTCAAACACCTCAGTGAGCAAAGACGGAGGAAAAAAAAACAAAAAAAGCCGCATGAAATCATGTGTGTCAGGTTATGATCCAGAATCAAGAAAAAAGGAAAGAGGAGGTTTGTCTCAGCTGAACTCAGAGCACCTCATTATGTGCTTCATGGAGAGTGATTTGGACTGCATCACTAATATGCAATTTACTGTACTGTATGTTCCACAGCCACTTTCACATGTTTCTGCCCACAGGATGTAAAATCTGTCGTGGAAAGAGAAGCTGTCAAATATGCAGGCCAAATGACAGCAAGCAATTGTTTTTTTATTTTCTGTTTTTGTGCTTTGATGTCTCTGCGTTTAGCCATTGCCACCTCACACATAGCCTCAGACCATCTGCAGATTTTGAGCATTTCTTGCCCTCAATTAACCACACTGAATAATTTAAATCTGAATTCACAGAGACCAGATTTGCTCCAGAGAAGGTGGATAATGGCGGACTTTAGGAGTCTAATCAATAAATTACACACTGTGTATAATTAGCATTTTGTACCTTTTTGCGTATCTCATTTGGACACACACATACGCACCTATTTCAAAGCGCAGCGTGTGCAGCAAGGTGAAGAATTCAATATTTTGAACATTTTGATGGGAACATTGTGGCTTCTGCTGGAATTTTAACAATGTGACTGTTGTAGTTGTTCAATTTGTTTTGTTATGACTGATTTCCTGCCTTTTGACCTGATTGTTACGGAAAAGGAGAATATGTTTTTGCAGACTTAATTGGTTAATTTAATAAAATGAAATTAAATTACTTCTATAATTATTATCCTGCTACCTCTGCAAATGTAACTATAATAACATTATTAGTATGAATGAATGAGCTAGTAGAAATACTGGGTTTGGGATTACAGCAATTCAGCTGTCACTTTGTATGTAGCTGTTAAAAAAATATTTTTGAAGTAGGGCTGCCCCTGATTAAGATTATTCCTAGTTGACCAATAGTCATCATTAAGGGCCATTAGTCGACTTATTATCGCCCACATAACAATATTAATTTAATGATATATTTTGGGCGGGGCAACACAATGGTTTGGTCAACTATTAAGGGGCAGCCCTACTATACAGTATGACAATTCATGAGCATACCTACATATTCTCAGAATTATTTAGATAAACTTGAACTTTTCATACAGCCTTTGCACCAACCTCTTGGTAAAAAGTTCAAGTTCAACTAAATTATTCTGAGAATATGCAGTGAATTGTCACATATGCAGCATCGTTCAACATCTACATACAGAGCGAAACCGCTGAGTTGTTTAATCTTGACCAATAAGCTGTTAGAATATTAAAAATACAACTAACTGTAGGCAGGCGATCCAAATGAAGTGTTACCTGGATGGGCTTAAAAGTCAAAGCTGCAGAGAAGAAGGAAAATGAATATTGTTTCATCTTGAGCCCAGATTCTCAGGGATTATAATAATTTATGACTTAGTACAAGCATTATTGGCACAAGACTCAACTTGCGTGTTATAGTTATGCCATCTGTTGGATTTAAACTAAACTTTTCGTTTTTGATGTGGTACTTGAAGTGCACATCATTTCACATTTTCTGTAGCTGCAGTGCCGGGACACTTTCATGGCCAACTGCCAGAAATAGCAAGTTGGAAACCAGTTTGTGACTTGTCCTCATTACAGTGACACTAATTTTAAAGATTTGAAGGATCTGTTTATCTGCGCTCCCCCATTTTTCTTCGGATTTTTCGTCGTTCTCCCCTGTCTTTTTTTCCCCTCCCTCACTGTGTTCTTTTTTCTCTCATCCCTCACCCTAACTATGCCTTCACCCGAGAATCCGTCTTAGGCCAAAGAGAAACACAACACTGCTCTATCTGAGGAGACAGCAATGGGAACATGTCCAGGGAAAATGGGTGCAATTAGTGTCTCGGAGATGGTACAACAGCTGCAGGACAGCAACATTCTTCAGAGTTGTCCCCCAAAGCCTGAACACTACAAATCTTAAACGCACTGTGGAAAGTATTAACTAGCAGTGCAATTGTTGCACCAATACAATTACACTGTGATTATGTAGAAGTACGTGGATAGCAGTGATAAACAACAGCTCAGGCACTTGTTAGTGCCATCATCCTTGAGCTGTTGACTATTCTCTCTGTGTGAAAAATGAAGTCAGCACTCGCTGTGACAGAATCCATTCTGTGTAGTTTTCTAAGGAGGAAAACACGAGACGAACTTGCATCTTATCACACAGCGGGGAGACAGGAAATACAATGAACCATGAAGCACAGCTTGAAATCGGAAGGTAACTGTGAGCTGCCCTGGCCTGGAAAGGTCTTCACGGAGACATGGCGAAAACAAGCTGAAACTTTCATTTCAAATCTAAGGCCTATAGAGAACATGAAACATTCAACTATATGATGTCAGATGTTCCCTGCGTATAATTACATATATTAAACATTACATCGTCCATTGATATCCACCCCTATTATTTCAAATAACCAGTAGTTGAGGTTCAACCTCGGTCACATATGTCAGCTCAAAGGATTCTTTAGGTAGAAAATGATATATTGAGTCTGAAAAAGCAGCAGAGAAGCTCTGCTCCTCGGCATAATGGGGATCTTATTAAAAACATTCTCTTTTTCTTTGAATTATAGAACTGAGTAGCCTCAATTTTGCTTCTCCCTGTGCACAGGCATCAGATATTACAACACAAGAGACTGTGCTCTTGAAAGCACCTACAAATAAGTTGAGAATGCTGCTAAATATTGTATTAACAATAGTTTTGTTTCTGTGTTACTGGAAGACTTTGTATTTTATTCAGCTATTTTCAGTTATGGGAAAAGCAATGATCAGGCCCTGGTCTGGTACTTTATTAACTCATTTATTAACTGAAAGTTAATTGTCCCATTATCTTTTCAATTAAACTGGCTGGTATAATGACAGTGTCCCCTGGGGGCTACTGTAATGCCTAACATAAACTATATATGCACAGATTTTTTTTTACATAATGTATTTAAATTGAATCAAATTTAATTACTATTGATGCACAGTCTAAGTCGTGCAGATGCTCTTTTGGGTTTTGCTGTATTGACAGAGGTGTAGGATCAGGACATCAGGTACTGTTACAGTAGTTAGTTAGTAGACAAAGTGTCGTGGTCCAGAAGTAGGTCACACGTCCTTTCTAAATGGACCTCACAAATGTGTCAAGTTTGTGAAAAACACACTTAATTTTAGAGTACCGTGAATTTCCAGCACAGAGGTTTTACTTTGAAGTGCCTTTTCCCGCTGTAGGGCCTGTCCCAATACCCACCCGTCCCCTAGAAATACCCACTTGCACTTGGGTGTGCGCGTTCACGTTTAGGCTAGTGGTGTCCCAAAACAGAACTGAGGTAGTGGAAGTGGTTTCCAACACTTAAAACCTGCCCTAGATTCCAAGGGAGCCTCGACCCACACTTCCAACCAAGTAGAAGATGAGATTTCCCAGAACACCTTGTGAAGTCAGCAACTTCGGCAAGTT
This sequence comes from Epinephelus cyanopodus, assembly GCA_026686955.1. NCBI lineage: Eukaryota > Metazoa > Chordata > Actinopteri > Perciformes > Serranidae > Epinephelus > Epinephelus cyanopodus. The sequence goes on along the minus strand of CM048932.1, from coordinate 30,282,092 downwards.
TTGGAAAACAATTTGTTACTGTACGATCAGAATGTAGGCTATACAGACAACAGATGCTTGGACTGGCGTAAACTTATCAGCAACTCGGTTGAACACAGCGTCAAAATGTTCAAATAAATTGACTTACCCGAACAAAAATCGATCAGAACTAGAAGACGTCGTAGGCGCCATTTCTTCTCCGTTGATTCATCAGACGAAGAAGAATAAACACAGCACACGCCACAATACCAAGTGGAAAATTTAAGGGGTAGAAATGGGACAGGCCCACTGTCAATCCGATAGCTGCTTGACAGAGACGGCAAACTCGCTCGACAATATGGCCAAATGCAAGTATGATAATGAAAATATCAAACTGCATGGACGTTGACCTTATGAATAAGGAGAAATCTGAAATCTTTGTGGCCGGCCCAGGAAGGAACCACTGATTCAGACCTTTAGATACACAAAGTCAGGGCGATTTTGAACCAGAGAGTTCTTGCTCTATACACTTATCACATAAGATACTTGTTTCTGATCAGCAAATGTCCATTAAAATCACTTAACAGGACAATACAGAACATATTCTTGATGGTGAACAGAAATGCAGTATAAATACCCTTCATCATAAAATCATAGCTTGATTGCTAACAGGTAGTCGCTAACACAAGTAATTCAGTTTTGACACTGCTGCAGAGATTAATCTGACCTTTTAGCAGATGTTCTGTTGAGGATCAACAAAGAACTTTGAGTAAATTTCAGGAAAGAGATCACCCTGCTGCCTCAATCAAGCTTACTTTCTCATACTTGCTCTGTTTAACACCCAAGAAAACTTTCTTCTAATGCTGTATTTTGTAGACAGTTGTATTCTTGTCTTTTTTTTGCCATTTAAACTGGCACTGGCACTTGGAATTGCAACCTACATGTCAGCAACCACATGTGAAGACTGTGTTATGTTGTTAGAAAGTTAATAAAGCACAGCACTGACCTGTTATATAGAAAGTGAAAAATAAAAATGTTCTCAGTAGCTGTGATATTGTATCAGTGAGATGAGTCTGGCAGGATGGAGCACTGCATGTAAGTGAGACGCAATGCAGCAGAACAGTAAACAACAATGACATTGATTGAGTAGCAGCTTTGACTGAGTTGATGACACCGTACAGTAGGCGATCTGACAAATTTTCCCATTCAGCTATGTCCTATCTCAGCAGGCAAATTATAGTGACAGGTACGGTAATTAATGAAACTGAAATATTGAAATAATTGCTGGTGCTCTTCCTGGGCCTGCATCTGTCGAAATGTAACGTTTTGGCTCTGCAAATGTGTTGGTCAGACCAAAAAGGAGTATCCATTGATATAAAATATAGTGTTCATGGTATGGAACTACACAAATTACCTTTTTGGTTTTCCATTAGTAAAAGTTGTGGATGTGAAATGTACCTGGTACTTTTTTTGGTACCACCTCGGTTGAAGCTCCAAGCGCACTGACCCAACCGTAGAAGGTGGAGTTAGAACACAGCAGACCACCGATCAGTCGGAGAGAATCGTCACATCTTGCACAAACCTGCCATTTTTAAATCAGTACCAATTTTTTATTCACTCAACCCAGATTTTAAAAAATAGAGGTGAAGTGCAGACTTTCCTCTGTTTGTCTGCAAATGAAAGGCTTCAGTTAGTGTCACGTTGGAGGTGATGTCACTTCAGTTCTATGTGATGTAGCTATGGTGATAGCTAAGAGTCCCACCTACACTGAGCGAGCAACATCCACAGTGTAAAACAAAAAGGAGAAAAGGACCTGTTACCAAAAGTGAGTCGAGTCACGTGTGGTCGAACTGAGTCGAGCTGAACCATGTAGCAGAAACGAGGCATTTGTAACTCCAAATAGCCAAGAGCCAATGACAGATAATGGGACAATGGCCCCTGGGAGCACAGATTCGTAAAAGGCACCCACCCATCCTATCACAAGACACCAGACTGAACAAGACACAAAAAAATTACAAAGTGCTGTATTGAGTTTTTGTCACCTTGCAGTCTTCCTGTGGCTGCTTTATATCACTCTGTCGGCCATTTGCATCGGTGTGTGCTCACTTTGCATCCATTTTTGGCACATTTGCTTCACTTTGTTGTTGTTTTGTGACTCCTTGAAGTCGCTCTGTGATATTGTGTGGCTGTTTTGCGACACATTATTGTCGTTTCGTGGCCTTTGCAACCCCTGAAATCACCTCCGGCCCTGCCTCCGACTTGTGTGCATTCATTGCCGTCTTGATTTAGATTGACCCCTGCACAGAAAAGTTTCTACGTTTCCATCAGTTGTTTCTGTGTACTTACTATGTGCCCTGAGGGGATCGTGGCTCCAGCAGAGGAGTTGTGCTCTGTGACTCAGACATGAGGGTGGAATTTCAGCAAGCCAATGAGTTGTTTTGCTTGTGTTGTGGGTTTAAGTTTGTTTCTGTAGTCTTTAAACCCATGGCCTCACAACTCTGTCTCCAAAAAGTAACATTAAGGTACTACATAGTGGTTTTTGCCAAATACACTGCTGTTTTAATGTTTGTTTTTTTCTTTTTGTATTCAATAAAGACTGTTTTAACAGCTATGAAATCAGCATTACTGGGACCCCAAGAAAGAATAATGAAATGATTTGAAACTTCTGTTTTGTTGATGTATCCACAGTGTTCCATGACAGAGGAGAATACTGTTGTAACCCCCTCTTATGGAAATACGCTTCTAATTTGTTATACAGTCAAGAAATGGGGAAGAGACCCTTGCACTAAATATTTTTGGGAACCTGCTTTTCTTTGGTCTCAGTGTCTTCAGTCTCTCTCCATGGGATATTTGAAAATAGCACGTTTGTGCTCAGTGCTCAGTTGTGCTCAGTCCTTCTTAGGCAAGCTCAGGGGTTAAGTGTTGTCGAAGCCCACAGGAAGGACGCTCTGCAACGCTTTTTTTTGTGAGGCCGAAATTAATATATATAAACACTCAAAGATCCACTCATTACTAAAAGTGTATGTCATACAAAAACTAAAGTCAAATTTGCCAGTGAAATTTAAGGTATGCTGATGGATTCATGTCGTCAACTCATACTCACGCGCTGAGTATCATTACAAGTAAATGTTCCACCTTAAAAGTCGCCGGCAGTCTGCCCATTGAACTAAGTTATTTTTTTCTCCAACTGCAAGACGCAGCAAAACATCCTTTCATTTTATTGTTACAGTCTACTTATAAAACTCTCCACGGTATGAACAGTGGTTACATGAGCCTCAAAACCAGCCACGACTCAGCCCTGAGCAGAGTGACCGTCCTCTACTGACCAATCAACAGACTGCAGTGTTCACAGCTCCACCTTTTAGTATCAGATCTGTGTGCTAGGTACCCCAACAGAGGGGGGACCAGAAATGGGGACAGTTCTATGGTACCATCCACAACTTTTCATAGTGTCAAGCTTCCAGCTTCTTTTACCAAAGATTAGAGATTTCTTCTTTTCTTCTTGCAATCTGTTGCTCAGAGGTGTCCTTGTCCCGTTCTGCCCTTTAAGTTGTCAGTCTTGTTAAATCATTGTACAACATTTTGTTCTCGATGTACAAGTCATGACTTTTATTGCAAACCCTTCATAAAAAGTAGCATCTATTTGTAAAGGACTTCCTGCAACCTGAAAGCATGAGAAACCATTCAGAATTGTGGAGTAGTTCTCTCAGCCATCTGACTGCACCTTAAGAGCTTTTGTGGCAGAAGACTACGAAGTTTTTAACAGTAGCATAAGCTGTGGAGGAAATGTAATTGAATGGACTGCTTAGATTATGTTCAGTGGACTCCAGTTTAAGGTCATCGGGGTTATTTGTGGCATTCAGAATTCAGGCAACTTCTCAAAACAAAATATGAAGAAAATCTGGAAAGATTCACAAGGAGGGAGGGGGGAGAAGAGGGAGGTCCTCTTACAAGACACAAAAGATTAAGCAACATCATAAGGGTCTTAGAAATATGTCTACGGCATAATTGTAATATTAAATACAAAACAGTGAACTAAAATAAATGCTTGTGCTAATGTTGAGTAATTTTAGGCATCCATTTGGCGACTGGCCAAATTGTGAACATGCCAGGATAACTTGGAAAACAAAAATGATTTGTGTAACAATTGGGTCAATTTGTCTTCTGTTGGCAAGAAATACACCCTTACCACTAAATGACGCACATCATTACAGCAATAAAAAACAATGAGAAGTCTTGGCACATTAGTTAGCAAAAATAATGTCACTTGCTAGGATTGTTTTTACATAATTTAGCATACAAACTATCTCTCACATTTTATTTGTGTTGTTGCAACCAGAAGAAAACATGAGAGACTGTTATTTTTACCAAATACCAGGCTGCTGAAACTCACACTGCAGGCCAAGAAAATGCCCAGAGGCATCAAACCTGCCTGTGGTAAACTGCACTGATGTCTACATTCACTGTAGCATCTCAGCCACAATGATACTGCATACTGTGCATTCAGATTTGCAGAAAATGCTTTTTTCCCCCCATTGTTTCTAAAACAAGATCATTATATCATTCTGTTGGTAAAAAGACCTTTTATAAAATGGTTGCTAATGAATTTCTAGGTGACAGAATCAGCTAAATTGTTGCACTCTCTGGCTAAAAAAATAGTTCAATATCACAGAAAAAAGTAAATGAAATTAATTGGCTCTTTTTGTCTGCCGCAGCATATAAATTTACTCTGTCATTCGGAAACCAAAAGCCAGAAATTTAATAGGCGTTGAGCCAAATACTTGGATGAAACAAGTATCCCATGAGGATAATGTACCTTTAATGAGCACAAGTATCATTAGCTAAAGTTAGCCTAGCGTTAGCTCCTAGCTGCGTTGTTCATCATGTCACCTTGTTTGCTGGGAGTTCATTAGCCTATTTTGTTCTAGTTTTGTACTTTGGTGATCGTACATCATTGTTAGCTGTTGTCCGAAGGGCTCTAGTTAAACTGACGTTAACTTCTGGAGCTTAGCTTCATTAACTTATCTGTAATGGCAGAGATAACAAAGGTTGGCAAACGTTATGCTGAATGATTCAGTGTAAATACTGTAGCACCAAACTAACGGAGAGACACTCTTGGTAAAGATGGTAAAAAGGCCATTATCCTTTTCTCATATTCTGAGCCAGAAACCTTAACTTCAGTGGCACTTTAACTTGTTGTCTTTGATGGCGACGGCAATGAGATGCGGTTCACAAGCGTAACACTGTGACCTGTAAATTTTGGCTTGTAATTTAAGCTTTTCATCGACCTTCTCAACAACAAAATGATGAATATATCCCTCCAGTGCGTAGTTTAGGCCCTTTTGGTTACTTCTCAATGACATCTGATCGTTATGTCCCCAAAAAACATCAATTGCTTCCTGCAAAATGCCGTGTACTGTGACACCTGCCATAGCGCCGCTCACTGAATGTTGATAGTTTGTCCGAATGAGTGGAGGGGGTGTGGCTTAGCCATAGGTCAACTGTCTTAGTGTGATCAAATATTTTCTGAAGCTCAATTTTTTCTAGTTAAAACTCCACCCATTCCAATATGGATACAGATAACTGAGCCTTTGCTAAGTCCCGCCCCTCGGATGCAGATTGGCCAATCATAACGTAACATCGGGCTGGCTCTGACCAGGGTCCAACAACAACACAGCTGTGCTCCATTGACTCTAATGCAGTCATTTCAGATTTCCTTCATTTTCAGGCTGGTTTTGTGGATTTGGAGCTAAATGTTGTGCCTGGGGCACGTCGTGTGTTAATGATACTGGAGAGGTTGGAAAAAGATATGCGTTTCTTCCCTGTTCCAAAACCAAAATCAAATCAGCAGAGTTTCCTTGTATATTCATTGTCTTGTGTGGCGATCAGCAGTGATGTGGTGGTTCACTTTTACACTGTGATCTGTAGCCTATAGTTCGGCTTTAGCTTCTAACTATCTTTGTCTTTTTAACCTATTGTTGTTGCTGCTGAGTCAGTTTGACATCCTGGATATATCCTTCAAACACAGACTGTAGACCCCTCTGTCTGCTTCTCTCTGGAATCACTCTTTCATTGTTCCAAAAATATGATGATATTTCTTCAGGGAGTGCAGGTAGCTACAGTGTGGGCTCCATGCTTACTCTGACAGCTTGTCAGACCATCACAAAGGGGCGGGGCTTGGCAAAGGGTCAGTGTAGTTGGGTGAACAGATAGATAATGATGTATTCACTCATCCCTAAAATTCAAGATTTCTTTTATCTGATGGTTGATGCTTTATGCAAGATTTGATGGGCTGTAGTACTAAAGGCAGAGCAGGTGGTCACACTGAGCCAGACAGCAGCCTGCTACACAACACAAGAGCTACAGACTTAACTTCCTTGCTTCTCTTTCTTATCTAACTTACAAACATGAACACACATCTTGTCCTGCACCTTAACCTGTTGAACAAGCGACCAAACAAACATTCACAAAGAAAAAGGAAACTACTGGCTGTAGATAATTAGCTGCTCAGCTGCAGCACATTTAACAGCATGTAAAGTTAACTGCAAACACCACCTTGGTGTAGTCTGATGCTTGTGTGGTCCTTACTCTCCAATAGGCTACATATAGTCTTAAGCCCAAGTCTGTTTACTTTCTCCTCTTCTGTCTCTTTTAGTCTGCTACTGTCTAACACCAGCACTCTCGCAGCCTGCCAGCTGCTGTCAATCAAGGGGTAATTTTAATGTCTCCCCAAAGACCCATTTCCCTCACTTTAATTATAAAAAAATACATCAACAATAAATAAGAAAAAAAAAATGTTGACATCATTACACAGTATTTTATAGACCGCTTTCTTCAGCATTCTCTCCAAATTAAAAATCTTGAGCCCCAAACTCTTTTTCTGTCGCTGGAGTTTCAAGGTTTTCGTCCCTCTTGCGTACTGCCTCTCCCTGCATGTCCAGATTGTTCATTTCTGCAGCTCCCGGGCTGTTTGGTTTTGGCGAAGCCGTGCTGTCTGGTTCTTTGTCTTCCCTGTGGCTGTGTTTATCTCCTCCAGGACCCCTAGTGCTCTCTGTCTCTCAGGTGTCCTTCCCTCTTCTCAAAAACTTTCATCCTGTCTCTTCTGTCAGAAGTGCCTTTACTATGGCTAAGTCTAACATAATGGACCAGACTACCTGTACATACAATTTCAAAGCCGGATTGGAGTGTATGTATACATTTGATGGCACAAATAGCTGAAAAGTCAAAATTAAGGAAGGTATACACTTTCACACAACAGAACAATAGTTTGCAGACAGTTATGAGGAGTTGATGAGTCAAAGACACCCGTCTTTAGAATTAAATAAGTGAACCTGTTGTCCCGTTAGCAGCTGAACTAAGCTAACGACCTAACAAACATGCAGAACTTTTTTCTCCCCTCATCAGTAACCTTTTATTGACCAAAACGGTGTGCAAACAAAATGCCAGGGGATAGACAAACAGTAGAGAGAAAACTGACAGTAGCTAGGACAGCAGTTCAGCACATGATCTGCTCAGTTCACTTTAAAATTAAAAATATACATATTTCCCTTTTATGTATAGTGTTGTTGCAGTCTAGATTGTTTTGGTGTGAGCTGAGTTGTGGAGCTATCAGCCCTAGAGATCCATGAGTAGATGCACGTTTCCTTCTGCGCGGTGATACTGTCAGCAGGTGTAGCTAAGTGGAAAGAAAGTAGGTCCGACATTAAACTGCTCACAACAAGGTCTGTGGATTATCTTGAGTAAGCAAGTCATGATTTCTGAAAAGAGACATTGCTGCTGAGTTTTGAGCACCACAAGCCAAGTGCCATCAAGTTCCATTGAACTCAAAAGAAGGCAGGCATCTCTATGGCTTATAGCTTACACACAAGGCAACTCACACCAAAACAAACTAGACTGATAAACAGCACTAGGGGTAAGAGGTAAAATATGTATTATTTATTTGAGGGTAAACTGTCCCTTTAATTATCAGCTAAATTGCTACACTCATTGGCACAAATATTGCACTGTTTCCTGATAACACTAAATGATTAAGTGCATTGATTTCTTGTATATCAACTACAAACAATTCTGTTAACATAATGCTATAAAGACTACAAAACACTTTCAGTGCTGCATACTGAATTAATGCATTAATTCTTATTTGTGTCATGCAAACAATTATGCCCACCCTGCATGGGCTTATAACACAGCATCAAATCAGTGCAACGCACAATGCACATTTCAGACAACATTAAGGAAAAAGAAAATGGTATGTAGCTCACCTGGTACTGATTTCCCCATCAGCAATGTGCCCGGCTGCCTGCCTCACCAGCTGTCCCTCATCAGCCCGTTAGTCTCTGCAGAGTCTATATAGAGGGCTTTTCCCTTCTGCTTTCCGTGGAATTGTTTGAGTTCATTTGTCTGTCGCTGCTGTCTTCCTGTTTTCCACTCATCTGCTATCCATATTTCCCCCCAGTGAAGTTAATCTAACTCAGTCTCTGGTGCATACATTTGCATTAGCTACCAAAACTGTGAAAGTAAATGCAAGCAATTGTAATTTCAGCCCAGAATTTATGCATTAGAAATACAATATATGACCTAATGCATCATTTAGGTTGTAGGACACTGGAGTTCTTAACTGCAAACCCAGTGATCGTTGCACACTATTCTCAAATATTCATCTGTTGTGCCCCTTGTTTTGTCATGGATGCCAAGTTAAAAAGCATTGATCTGCACTGTATCTCTTTCAGAAATATTCAGTAACCTTGGGGCTGAATTGTTAAAATTTCAATCCCTTTGGCTTCCTTCTGTAGTCGTCGCTGCATGGCTCCCCTTTTAGTGACAGCCCAATTCATCAGCCTGAGAGCACAAAGAAGAAAGCGATTACATCATAGGCCAATGAAGATAACACAGAGACTTTGATGGGTCTGATATTGAGAAATGATTACTGGCAGCATTAGTTTTCACAATCAGACCTGTGAAGGCGCTTTTTTTCATCAGTTCACTCGACTCATGTCCCCCCCGCAGGTCCCTCACTTTAATTGCAAAAAAAGGAATAATCAATCTGAGACCATTTTTGGTCTTTTCTTAGAAATATGGATTGAACTTGTGCCAATGCAGGATTAGTGGAATACATGAAGGTCATTACAGGGGAATAATAACTCATAACAGCACAGGGAGAGTGAATGTACCACATCTACCAAATTAAAGCCTAAATTTGCCAAGGAAATAGTTTTTTGGTTTCTTTATTTGTCAGCATGGCACAAATACAGTTAAATTTCGGTGACAATTGCTATGCTTTTATTGTGTTAAAACTGAAGAAAGCATGTCATATTTTGTTTCATAACTCCTGAACCTACCATCAAATCTGGTACATTCAGCACAGCACAGTTACAACATCTTGTGGAGATCAGCAGATGTGAAATATGGCCGGTGGCCGCTTGCTCCACTGCCATTCAGCCGCTAACAAGCGGAGCTAACTGCTAACAGCCACCGCTGTATCTAACAGATTTGACAAATCCAGTAAACATGTCGACCGTCCACGGTTAGACACACATGGCTGATTATTTACTGCTGAATTACAGCTCGCAACTCACACCAACGACTGACACTGCTCCGGTGTAAGTGTTTTTGCCGGCTAGCAAAACATCCTAGCACAGACTTTTTACGGAGTTTACCAGCCTGTTGCTCAGTGCTGGCTTTCAATATCGGATAGTCCACAACTAACATTTTCATTATGTCTCATCTCAATGAAAATTAAACAAAGATTTCAAACAGGCATAAACTATGGCAACTGGACTAACCTCGTGTGAGTAGAAGACGTTTCGCCTCTCATCCAAGAGGCACTGAGGAAGCCTCTTGGATGAGAGGCGAAACGTCTTCTACTCACACGAGGTTAGTCCAGTTGCCATAGTTTATGCCTGTTTGAGATTTATCATGACCTGGATGACTGAGAATATTCACAGATTTAAACAAAGATTCCATCTTAAGTTTTTCTTTTATCGAGATTGACTATTAGATCGTCATCATCTCGTGTTCCTCATGGGGAGAAAAAAAAGGAAAAAACGTTGCTGATGAAAAATTGTCCTTATAGTTTTCGTCACTGCCGTGGACCTAACAGACACAATATTTCATTTCAGCTGTATTCTTTATCATTGGAATGACAAACTTGATAAAATTGCTTTTAAGAATATTGATGGCATTTTGTTTTAAGCGGTGCTATAGCAACATGATATGTTTGTTTACTGTCCAAAAGTCAGAGGTCATGACTAACACTCACTTTGCAATTTGCACAGGTCACACAAAGCATCAATGTTCCTGCGCACCATTTAGGTAATCTACAAAAACAGATTTGGATTGTGCAGCCTTGGTGGAGAGTCCTCTAAATGTATTGTCACGCTTCCAAGTCTGAGAAACATCAGAAAGAAGTGGAAAAATCCATGGCTGCTGTTAAAGTAAAAGGTATTATGTGTGCTGTTCAAATTATACATCATTCTTTGACATTTGTTTATTTTTCCATTTGTGCTTCTGAAATGTTGCTTTCTGTATTTTTATTTTTTCTTCTTTCAAATGAAAATGGAATGACACCATTCCATTTCACTCTGGACAAAAGACGTCTGTATATTTAAGTTGGTTTTGATAAGGTTATTGTTTATTTTTGTTTTTCAAACTGAAAGCACCTTTCCGAGGTGAAAGTATAAGTCATTGTGAAAAATGATGTTTGCAGGTTTGCTCTATGATGCCCAACCAGAAAAGCAAGAAGGAACAGCTGTGCCTGTTACTCTATTAATTCCAGAGATTGCTTGTGCAAACGGTGTGAAGAAATATGTTGAAAAGGCTATTACAGCAGTGTTTTCCAAACTTATCAAAATGGCAGGAAATGATTGAATATTAGCCCATTCAAGTGAGTCCCTTTGTTCAGCCGTGTGCACTGGTGTACAGCTTTGTCTGACTTATTAGCTTTTTAATACTGTGCATAAATCCATTTACAGAGTCTGCCCATGTATTGTGTGTGTGTGTGTTGTGTGTGTGTGTGTGTGTGTGTGTGTGTGTGTGTGTGTGTGTGCGTGTGTGTGTGTGTGTGTGCATAAGTGAGCAATTCCAGGCCCCCTCAACTCTGCAAGGCCAACAGGAAGTTACAATATGTAAAAGAAAAATACACCTGAGTCAGCCATAGCAAAAAAAGGTATAGAAGTCCAGCCCAGCATCCCAAGTATTGTGTTCATATCGAGCAATTTGCAGGTCAGGTTCATGTGTGTGTGAAGTGTCAGCATTCAAGGCCAACGCAGAAACTGCTATGTATGTGGAGAAGTGGACAGTAAATGTGTGGAGGTCTGTGCGGTGAATGGACATGTACCTCATCTGACTTTTCTGTTGTTGGCATCCAATCCATAGACTGTATAAAATATTGGACATAGCTACCATGACGTCACCCATTGGTTTGTGGACTGGAGTTCAGCACTTCAGCCATCACCATCTTGTGTTTTGGAGCCAGAAATGACCATATTTGAACTTTTTGAACCAGCCTCAAGTGGTTATTCACCGAACTGCAGTTTTTGGCACATCCCGTTTACCTAATGTTTCATTGCTTCGCTTATTATTGTAACTAAAGCCCATTTTACACTGCCAGATTTCCTATGAATGTTGGGCCATTTTGCCGGTGAGCTGCGAGCGTTTAGACACACACAGCCAGATTTGCTGCACTCGCCAATTTTGTTTTTATACTGCCAATGCTGAAAGAAGACTTAAGATGGATAGATGGATAGCAGTCAGACTTGTGATTTAGAAAACAAAGACATTTATGTGGCTAAGTGAGAATGAAAGTGTCTTTAAAATAATACGCTCACAGATTTTCATCAAAATAACTTTCTATTAAGTCACCACGTAACACCGAACGAGGTGCCACAATAGCGATTGAGCCTATGGGCCACTGTTGAAAGATTTCCACTATACAAACTGGGTGTCCGTGGTGACAGTCCTGATAAAAATGGAGTTTCTATCACCCAGCAGTAAGATGTTAATGAGATCCCAAAAGAATATGCTGCTTATTGCCATAGGTGCTGCCAAAGAAAACAAAACTGAGATCTCCAAAAAAAGTAACCAGTCTCTGGATTTATCTGGAGGCTTGTGGCCAATGTAATTCAGGCCAGTGCTCACCCAAACTAAAGAATAAGAATAAAAAAAGTAGCGAAAAACAAGTCACAAATTACCTAAATAGGTTTACATGTAATACAAAACAAAACTAAATCCCTCTTAGTCTATACCTTCCTTTTAAAAAGTACACAAATCTAATGCAATTAAATAAAGTAAGTAATTGCATTGTTATTACCACGTTCCCTACAATAAGTCAGATCAGATTTAATGATGTGGATATTTGTTGCTCTCTTTTTGGTAAGTGTTGTTTATGTGCACTGAAACTCTCAAACACTCATAAGACAAGTTAGAGAGGAATAAAATACTTATACTGACTGTTGACTGCTCCATCCATTGCATTAGAATAAAGCCTTATTTTATTAACTGAAACTATGAAGAGATGATTTTTGTTTCTGTATTATTTGTCAAAACAATTGCTCGAGAAAGACTTTAAATTATTGACAACGTCTAGACAATAATTTTCCAGCTTACTGCTGAGACATTAAACCCATGACAGCCTGAATTGAGGAACTAATCATGGAATTAATAAGATGTGATGTGGGCTGCTTTTACATCGTTGAGTAACGAACAATCTGTTCAGCAGACCAGAATCACTGTGTCACAAGTCGCCTCCTCCTGCTGTTTACTTATTCAAGATCCTCGCACATTAACAGCAGTTGTGAGATATTTCCTGACTCACTGATTTTAAAGCGTGAAGCTTCAGTGAAAACTAGGCCTTGTAACTGGGCCAACTCTGTCAGCATCTACACTCAGGGCTGTTAGGATTGCTTCTCTGCTGTTCTCGAGGTTAAGTTGCAGCTGAATCTCAGTAAATTAGTTGTTTAAATTTAAATGAAATGCCTTTGCCTGAACTGTGAGTTAAGCAAATGTTAATCCTTTTTTAAAAGTTGATTGATCCGCTGCATATCTTCCTTCCCATTGGAGAGTTCATGAAGATGTACTCACTCTGAGTCTGCTAATGGTTTAAGGAGTAATTTGAAGTCTGGGGAAGACCAAAGTTGAGGGTTAAATTAGGTTCTAAAACAAAATGTTCACATTATTCCAAACCAGATTTACTTTAATTTATTCTATCCGCTAATCATTTCCTTAGAAAACTGGAGAAGCATGAGTCTCTCAGATGCTGTCGTTCTCATTTTATCCCTCTAGATTGCAGTTGTTTATTCAGATTCAAATTCAGGTAAACTCTTAAATACATCAGACTGTGAAGTAGAGCCTCACCAATATGGTGAAGAGGAATCTAAGTCTGAAAGTGAGGCTCCTTGCTTCACCAGTTGATCTACCTTCCATACCTAAAATAAGTTTCCTCTCCAGGTTGTCTGGGGCTTACCCTCAGGGACAAGGTGAGGAGCTTAGGCGTCCAGAGGGAGCTTCGAATTGTGAACCGCTGCTCCCTTTGTGCTGCAAAGAGACCGATGAGGCTGTTCGAGATGCCTCCTGGACCTCTTCCTACTGAGGTATTTCAGGCATGTCCAACTGGGACAAAACCCCCGGGCAGACCTAGAATGAGCTGGAGGGATTATATTCATTGCAATGCGAAGGGATTCCCCAGGAGGAGCTGGAGGATGGGGCTGGGATGAAGGACGTCTGCTTAGCCTGCTGCCCTCGTGACCTGGACCCAGATATGCTGTGAAAACAATAATACTTCATAAGGTTGCATTCACTTGTTATACTGACTTAGAATAATTGTGATTTATAATAAAGGCAATATGACTTATCTATTTCATTTTAAACAATGTAAGTGATGTTATAAATATTCCAATTTAAAAAAAAAAAAAAAGTCGGCTTTAGAACAAAACCCCAACGACCTGTGACCAGATATTACAGCTGTAGATCACGTTTATGATGTTGTTGTCTTGCTGTCACCTTGAATTTCAGATGATCACAGCTCCAGCTGGTGTCATGTCACAGCAAGACACAGTGTGACACTCTTGATTAGGGATTTAATTGTTAATGTCAAGTTCAACATGTTAAAATCCAGAGAGCAACTACCTCAGGAAATGACTCACTCTACAGCAACGACAATCTGACAATTCGTGGTCGTTCAGTTCCACCTCATGACATGAGTGGGCGGGTCGTCGGGTGAGTGGCTCAACAGTGTATACCTATACAAAGAATACATCAGATTGAGTCCCTTGCTGATTAAATAGATCATTATTCCCTTGGTTGATTACATTATTCAACAGGATTAGTCATCTGTTGATACTGTTTATCATCTGTTTATCCGGATTAATCCTGGAATAATACCTATTCTCATATTTTTGATCGAAACAGTTCATGAATGCAAGTGAATCCCAGGGTTTCTACCTTGGCTCACCACAAGACAAATTTTTGAAATTTCCACACTGCAAAAGCACATCCACGTTTCATTCGCTCCTATACAGCCACTTGCTGCTTCCTCCACCTTCCCTCTCATAATAGGCAGATATCTGGGCCATGCTTTTGCACCTCTGGGAGAGATATCTCTCCCTCAGCACCCAAGCCATGTGTGGGGGTATTATTCTGCAGTGGCCTTTTCATCTCTGGCCTCCCATGGGCAGTTCTTCCTGGCTGGGACAGATTGGTGGCAGAGAGGGCCAACAAACCTTATCACCTTTTCCTATCATCTGCCCTGCAGTTGACTGTTTACCCCTTGGTGGATTTTTACCAGGAGTGGAGGCACTGCAGCATGCTCATGGAGCGGATGTTTGAGCAGTCCTTTTCTGAGAGAAGAGTGTTTGATAACGCCAGCGGTTACAGGGTGCATATGTGTATGAATGCACAGCTTGGGTTAAGCATACAATGTCCTGACCTTACCCGGCTCCTCTGAATGAATCAGAGATGTGGGCGGTAATTCAGTTGTTCAAATAGGTCTAGTATAGTGCTCATTGTAGTTGACGAATCTAGGCTTTGTCCGCAACATTACAAACAGGAACACTGTCTTCCTGCATAGCTCGTACCCTACCCATTCATGAAATATAAACCAGACAAGCTTAAATTAGTATGGCGCACAGATTATTGTAAGGAATCAAAGAGGAATAACAACTCTTTAATTGGCATATTTCTTTAATTATTGGGGAAAAAAATCACCAAGCAGCCCCATACTGCAGCCTCTGTGTGGTTGGGAATGAGATCAGCAGGGCAACTCACCAAGATATTAGCTAAAATCAACACGATATCAAGCAACCTACTTGCCAGAATAAATGTTGGCATTGTACATTTCTGCACACAGGTTATTATGTAGCTGCCACATTGAAATATTTCTTACTATATGACGAAAACTTGGTCTGTGTGTGTATGTGTATGTGTGTGTGTGTGTGTGTGTGTGTGTGTGTGTGTGTGTGTGTGTCTGTTCCATGTTTTTCTCCTCACTGACTTGGTCAATCCATGTGAAATTTGGCACAGTGGTAGAGGGTCATGGGAGGATGCCAATGAAGCAATATTACATCAATTGGCCAAAGGGTTGCTATAGCAACCGATTTGAAATTGCAAACTTTGAATGGGCATATCTCATGCCCCGTATGTCGTTGAGACATGAAACTTAGCACAGAGATGTCTCTCCTCATGAGGAACACATTTTCCTCAAGAACCCATAACTTCCGGTTATATAGATTTTCTGCCATTTTGAATTTTTTGAAAAACACTTAAAATCGATCTTTCCTAGGAAGTTTGACCCCATCAAACAAAATGGGGGCACTTTTATTAAACTTGATAGATATGTAGAACAGGATGCCTCAAGGTGACTGGAGGAATTTAACTCTAATTGGCAACTGGGTGGCGCTATAACAACAGAAAAATGCATAAAAATGGCTGAATTGCGGCCAGTCGCTGTGGCTCCCCTTATGGACCAATGTTTTGTTGTTTTTCTACTGTCCCACGTTTTTCTACTCACTGACGTGGTCAATCTATGTGAAACTGCACGAAGGCATTGAGGATTGGCATAGGTAGAAGGTGACAAAGCTACCAATGGATATGGACTAGTGTTTTATTAATGCTGTGGTTAATGCTGTGGTTATTTAGGCACAAAATGACTTGGATATGGTTAGGGACAGGTTATGTTTTGGCTAAAAAAGCTTTTGGTGGCACAATCCTGGGAGGAAACGCAGTGATATCTCACTAAAGAACAACCGGTTTTGTTGTTTGTTGGTCTAGAACAGTGACCTGAAGCTTGGCAGCCGTCTCACCTAGATGTCACGCCAACCACCATCTACCATCCCCCCACTCCTTATGACGAAGTCAGCTCATTATATAGAGTCAGAGATATGACGCCTTAGAAACATTGATATGATACTTTCAATGTGACAAATCTGTGGTTTGCAGAAATGTACAATGCCAATGTTTTCCTCTGTCAACTGGACTATCAAGCTAAATGAAAACATAAAATGGCAAACAAGTCTGATTAACAAGGGAGCCCTGGCCTTAATAGCACTACTGGACATAACAGGACAGTCAAATCAGACTCCCATACAGCACGGCTGGGCAGCCTGGGCCAGTTCAAATAAGGATCCACTCAGCAATTAGCTTCTTGGTTATGTTAGTTTGACATTAATCCTACAAACATAATTAGGGGCCATACCAGGAGTCTTTCTTTCCTTTGAGGAGGTGGTGGTAGTTATATAGTAAGTTCCTATGAGATTCAGAACAGCTTACAGTGGTAGCTTCATTGGTCCCTGTGGAAGACAAAAGGTTTTCTACTTGACTAATCCCTGGCTTCCAAGAAAACAAGAGAAATGTGACTCTTTCTAGGTCTTTAGCTACAAAGTGTCTGCACTACATGTGTAAATATGGGATATCAAATGCTCACCTCTGAGTATTTGATGTGCCCCTACAAGCTTGCACACAGAGGATAACATGGAGGGTAACACTGAATCATCGGTCCCCACTATGGTCCCTAATCATGGTCCCCACTACGTTGGCTGTACAAGTATGTGTGTGACAGGTGGTAGATTCTGTAAGGTTGTGGGAGATCAGACACAGACAGGCTCACACCTGCATACCTATGATGCAGCACCTGTGAGGTCCACCCTCAGAGCACAGAGGCGCGGCAGAGAGTAATAAAGCTACACGCCGGATGATTTATTATTTCTTGCCCGTCCGTCTTATTTCCCTGTCTATTACTTTGTTGTGACAGGCTGATGATGTTGTACAGGGCAGTATCCAGATCCACGGGAAAAAGCCCGCCTGACAAAGACCATCTGGCATCCCATCATTATTCAGAGCAACCCCCAGACCCTCAGGATAGAGCCTGCCTGTCTTGTAACACTGACTAGTATGAAATCCTATGACAAAACCATGCTGCATACTTTAGCTAATGAGAACAATAATACCCATTAGTACTGCAAACCACAGAGATCCTGATTAGAACGTCCCATTATATTTAGTTACGGATACGTTTAATCTTTTTTACATTCAGCAGGCACATTTTCATCAACCAAAATAGAACGTAGCAGTTTTCTTGGATAAAATCTGAGATTGCAGTGATACTCCAGCTTGGGGGATCCCAGCACCCCACATCAATGAAAAACCAGCCCTGGAAATAGTCATTATTCAACTCTTGCAGCAGATTATGGTCCTTGCTCTGTACATTTAGATATCACGTATCCACATCCTCATTTTTAGAACTAGTCCCTCTTTACCTTTAAGAGCAAGAACATCACTCATATACTTTCTCTGTCCATTTTAATTATCAACATTTTTCCCCACTTTCATACAGGTTAGCGAGCTAATTTTAATTTAGATGGTACTTTGCACTTTGCTGTCAAAAATGTTCTGTTGCATAGCAACAAGAATGACCTAATGCTGCTCGTGTTTTCTGAGTTCTTGCTCTCTCACTTACTTGTAAGCTCTGCAGCTGTGCTTTGCATTTGAGCTGGAGAGAAAAAAAAGCCCATACGATCACAGCCTTATAGATGACAAACTCCCAAACGGGCGACAGGAGGGCAGAAAAGAGTATAAAATGCCATTTGATGGCAGCGTGTTTCCATCGTTATCCAGAGTTATCTGTGAGGAGACATCAACATCAGATTGCAAACAGTGATGCTGAAGGAAAGCTAGTTGTGAGGGGGATCTGCAAGCTGCCCTCTGCTACAGTTCAGTTTATAATTACAAATTGACAGTTGCTCTGTAATTTCGAGGGTGTCACTGACATCCGAGTTTATATCACCTAAACCCACAAATCACATTCAAATTTAATTTGAGGATAGTCAAGTGGAGAAAGCACAGCATGTGTGTTTAACAACCGGATTAATATTAAAACCAAGGTAAGCTTATCAATTCAATTAGGCCAATTGCTAGAATGCAGGTTGCAAGTGAGAGATTAAAGCACAATCGATGGTCTCTTTCCTGTGTCCTTTTTACACAGACAGGTTAATGGTGTTCGGAGGGAGACTTTAGCATTAGTCCCCTCGTTAAAGACTGACCCGCGCTGATTTATCTAGAGTGTGAGTGAGGTTGACGAAGCAGCGAGATTTAAAAAAGGATTAATCACTCGGTCAATAATGTTTTGAACTGGGAATGAGTCTGAGCCAAACCACCCAGAGTTTTGTCCCAAATCTTAAACACCCCCTCTGTCAGAGCAGCATTGCTTTAGAGTATCTGACTTTGGGCTGAATATTCAGCCCACAATTCCAAAGCTTCATCAGTCCAAAAAATGTCCTATTGGACTGAAGCACAGTTTCTCTGTCTGTGATTGTGTCTGTCCCCTCCTGTCGCCCTCTCGCAGGATTTCTTTGGGCTTGACGTTCTCTGTTCACACCAGAAGAGGAGGAAAAAGATTCTCATGGACACTTATAGATACGCACACCCACGCACGCTCAAATGATCATGATTGTGAATATGCAGCATTGCCAGGTAACTCACATTACCCACAAGCCAAAGCATTACGGAGCATGCTTGGCATTGCCCACACTGGCGTAGCATTATACCTTCAGCCATCAGAACCTGCGATAAGGCTTAGCCTTGCCCTCACTCACATAGCATTAGCGTCAGTCATCCGAACCTAACTGTCCGCTAACTTCACCTGCTTTAACAATAGCTTCGGGGTGGTTGCAGAAAGTACATCGCACTTCACGGCGACATTACAACAACTTCATAAACAACATCTGTATCCATATCAATCACAGACACATGTAGCGTATCATCTTCGTTTCCCAGCAGCATGTGAGCCACCGAGCCTGGGTGGTTTTCACCTTTAAATCCCGCTTCTCCAGCGACTTTTCTGCCACCAAACATCGGAATTTTAAGCTAAAAACTGATCTGCTCTTGACCAAATCAAAACTGTTTCTGTGCCAAACCCACTTTCAACACAGCATTGTTGAGAAATGTAACGCATCAGTGGTTGACAGAAATGCACAATGTGAGGATATTTTGTGGCGATTGGGTTGTCTAACAGCCAAGAGTGTGTATTTTGGAGAAACGTGATTTCGGAGCAATGGCCATTTGTTTTGGGGACAACCTGCTGTTAGAATAATGGACTTTCAGTCCAATTGGACATTTTTCAGACTAACAGGGCTTCAGAATTTTGGGCAGTCGGAACAAAGCGCAGTCCTCTTTTTTTTTTTTTTTTTTTTGGAGTGCAGAAATAATTGAAAACAACAAGCACATGTGTGAGTCTGTGAGACACAGACAGAGGGCTGGGGAGGTTAGGAAACATTTTTCAGTTTCAGGTGTTCGTGTGTTACTCAAGAGTGACATTCCAAATCAATGAAAAGCTGTAACCTTTAGACCGAGAGGCAGGGAAATGACATGATTGCGCTTAATTAAGACAGGTGCTATTGTGTCCCAGTTCTTAGCGTGCATGGCAGATCTGAGATTAAAAAAAGAGCAGAGAAGCCAGAGATGAAATCTAACAGGGTCTACTTTGATCAGGGAACACAGACGTTCTGTAGCAGGCCAGCCGTTCGTTTCACCCACCCTTTTTTATCTCTGCTGTGTGTGGGAGGAAGAGCAGGGTTGTGCTTGCTTGAACCTTGTGTTGAGAGACGTGAATGTAAAAAAAACATACTAGACAAACTGTCAGAAATGAAGCTGGCAAGCACATCACACCACAGCAGAGTTCGTAGATGTCTACAGTAGGAGATTCAATCTGGTGGGTCTGTAAAGCTGCCCCAATCCATATTTTTATACAATATTAACAATGGATCAAAAGACTCTGTGTAATGTGAAAGAGGTGCTCATAGTGATGAACTCAGAGAATTATTATCCTACTTTGCAGTTTCCCTCAGCTCTATGGAGCGTTTTAATGTCTCTCAGCTCATTGTTTTGGTTTTATGGTCCACATCTTGACTGTTCTGGTTTCATCACTCCAATCAACCTCATTTCCAGCCACAGCAGGCAGGCAGTGGAAAAGCTTCCCGTATATAGTACCTGCCCAGCACCCAACAGCAAACAAAGATAGCAATTAGCTGGTGAACATAGTGGAGCATTTAGCAGCTAAAGAGACATTTCCCCTGGTTACAGAGCTAAAGGGAGAGTGAAAATTGGACTTATATTTGCCCAAAAACCCACGTGTCTATCAAATGATTAAACAGACAACTGTTTGCTAACACGCTACCTGAAGCAACTTTATAAGGTGATAATAAGCCAAATTGCTGTTTAGAGCTTGTGGTGGAGCCCGTGGTTGTATTTAGGAAAAAAAGAAACAGGGTTTGGCTTTATAATCGTAAACGCGGGTGTTTGTTGGACCCATCCACCAGAAATCCCGCCTTTCTTCACCAGCTAGTTGCTAATTGTGTCCATGGTTTGGTGCTCAATAGGTAAAGACCTTGAAAACCAGCTGCCTGTTGCTGCAGGATTGTTGTGAGCAATTAGACCAAACCAAACAGATAATGTGCAAATTAACAAGCTGAAAGAGGCTAAAAGCTTTGTGGAGCTCGATGTGGTGATAACTCTCTGTCGGCATCACTGCATGATGCGTTTACATTACTTTTTCATTCAATTTATGTTTAATATAAAAACCGTTGATTGCTATGGATGAAAGTTCATTACAGCGTCTGAAGAAGCACAGTGCGAATTTATGTGTATTTTTTAAAAAAGACGAAACTGTCTCATAAAATACAACTTGAAAACTCACAGCGTAACACGAAACATGAAGTACATCCAACCACCATCAACCCCACTCATCAACATTTAAAACATCATCGTCTTAGATGACTATTAACCTGTCAGTTTTTTATATGAAAGGCTCATCATCAGCCGCATGCCAGATAAAGTAATTCCTCACCCTTTTGGAGTTTCAGAGGGGAGAGGCTCCAACTCTCCCGAGATGAAGAGGGCCCTCAAAAATATTTCAAACCTTTGAAATCATTCTCTCGGCTATAATGCAAGGCAGCTCAGGCAGTTTAACACCAGTGATCCCACCGGCCTCTTTTAGTGTTACGCAACCTGTTCTTGTCACCTGTGGAGAGGTTTCCAAACCATGTCAAAATAAAAAAGTAAAAGCTTAACCCACCAGGGAGTTGTTACTTTTAACCTGTCAAGTCTGAGCAGGAGTGTTGGGCTTCCTTTTTAAAATCAGGACATGCATCTTTAGTTTTCATTACATTAGGCTGTAAGAATATATACGTAATATACAAATCAATATAAATAAATATACCCTACTGGAAATAAAGCAAAACAGATCGTTTCCAGCTCCATAAATCACATGTATTTATAATTACATCTACATTGTCATTCAACCCTGATTGTTTAAACATTAAAACTGATCAATAATTTTTTACTCTTTAGTCTATATCAAAGGGCTTCAGTTCACAGTGGCAAAGATTTGCTTTCATACTGCAGATACATGTAGATAAAATTGGAGTCTGAGTAAAATCAAACTGCCCCAGGCCTGTAAGCTTGAACTCTTTCTGCTTCTCCTATTCATGCTGACATCCATGCCAGTGGTTCATATTGTAAAATTTAAATGGTGAATTGATTAACAAGGGCATGTGGTAACAGGCAAATTATGGATGTAAAATATAGTCTAGTCTGCTCGTCTCTTCTCAAAATAAATTTTCACGCAAGAGCTCTTCCTAAACGTTGGCCTGGACCCAGAAAAGTACAACTAAGTGTGAGTATTAAGTTTGTGGAGGTGAAAAGCCACTTCTATGGAAACATGGCTGAATACATGGAATATCTCCAACCCTTGTGTCCAGCTCTGCCTGCCCCCTTCTCCACTTGGGTAACTAAGCAGGTGTTCCTGAGTTGTGCAAGAGAGGGAAAATGGGGTTGCCCTGTCCTCGACCCAGTGCTGCGAATGATGGATGTTTTCAAAGAGGGGGCAAAGGTCAGTTCTGAAGCAGGTCACAGAAGGAGATCAAAGTAGTTCTGTTTAACAACACAGGTTTGCACTTCATCATTTTACTCTCTTCAACCTACTCTCTCCCCAAGTGAAATATGAGGACTTTTTTGGATATATTTCTCTCTCCCTTACTCCCACTCTCTCTCAATCTTTCCCTCTAACATACACTCCTTCTCTCTCACACACACTACCACACACAAGAGCACAAGACTGATCTAATAAATCCACAAAATGTGTGACAGATATATTCGTATTACTTGTGTGTTTCCTTCTCTTCATCACTTTCTCCACGACTTCCTGCAAGTGAACATATGTTAATGGCAGAGATCCTACACCAATTTTTCCATTCACCATGGCCCGCTGTCAGTGGTAAGGGAGGGCACTGGGGTGCAATACCCACCCATGGTTCATCACCTGTCCCCCATTACGAAGCCCTCCAGCACCTCCCAAAAATAATTTTCAGGAGAAAAATATTACATTTGTGCTGCAGCACCTCCAACCCCAGGTGGCTGAGGTGTATTCGGGGTATTATATTTCTTTTGTCCTGTTACAACCCATCTCTGTCAGCCCCTGTCCCCTACTTTGTCTTTTGTTTAAATATTTATGAGCAGCCCAGCCTTTCCAAATAGGTTTCTTTTATCGCTTTGTAAAGTGTTCTGTAGAGATTTGTTTGTGTTGATCTGTTGTGACAGGAAAGTACGGACCAGTTTCAGATAGCTTCTCTCTTTTGTGTTGGCATATTGGTTGGATGACAGACGGTCTTTGGTGTTGTCCAGATGGGATCTACAATTTTGCCAGGGCATTACGAACATTTTAAAATGTAAATGTTGTTGACAAGGGCAGCTTCATGATGGCAGACCTGAAACTATTGATCGTGACAAGGAGGAATTGGCTTCAGGAACGGGGCACCCTCTGTGGGAGGTATTTCTCCTCCACAGTCTGCATCCTTAAAATGACCACTCTGGGGGCTCTTCCTCTGGCTGTGCCTGGATGGTGAGATGGTCTGTGGTAAGTTGTGACACCAATCGGAACGGTACCATGTCAAGAAGTCGCCACACACTCAACCCATGCACCTTCAGCAACAGGAACTTGGACTGCCCTTGGAGCTTCTACAGTTTAGACTTGGCCAACTCCATGTCCTTTATCAATGTCCCCAGGTGGTTGTAGTCCCAATTCACTCTCATGCCAATCATAGCCGACAAAGGTGACGACTTAAAACACCCTCACCTTGCCCAGTGAGGGTGGACGCCATGCCATGACAGTCCCTTGTAGCAGCATTTTCCTGTGCTGATGGTGCCTTGGTGCTGAGATGGAGCTCCACATAAAGTTCCTTGTCACCCATTTGCTTAGGTTCATGTCTCACTCTTTGGAAAGACAGGATTTTGAGCTTCTTAAATCCCCAAGACCAAACATTTGGCAACATCCCGCCCCACCCTGGAGACTAACTGCCTGGCGCTCTTGAAAGTGGGAAAGCATCCCTGGTGGCCAAGCCCTTGGCAAAGTTCTCTAGGGTGGGAAAAACCCTCAGTGTGCTAGATGGTGTGGAACCTTGCATGCATGACAGAGGAATGTCATGAGTATTACAGATTGGTCCTCTCAATCCAATCAACCTGTAGGGGACATACATTCAGTAGTGTTTTGGTGGAATTGTAACACCAGCACTGGCACTATCGTAAAGTGCAAGGCCAGTGAACCCCCTTTGATGTGTCATATTGATGGAGATGGTAACCAGGCTCATACCCAGCTGAGTGTTCGTGTGGCACAGGGGATGGCCATAAAACACCTCCTCCAGTGCCAGCTCGTACTTTATGATTTCCAGCTGGGCTCATAACCCCCCAAACCTGCATGGTTGTCATAAATTCCCTGAGTGAGCCCACCGGGAACACCAACACCTCATGCATGATGGATAGCAGCCCGTTGCCATAAGGGCTCTCCTTAAATTGAAGGATCACAGGATGGTAGGAGACGAAGTACCTCATCTTTGCCAGGCAGAAGAACCCTCCTGGTCTGAGTACTCTTGGCGCACCTTCCATACCACCATATAGTGCCACGAGATAAACAGGCACACCATCTTGTTTGCCATATCCTCCATGTGCTCAAGACTGTACAAGGCTCTAAAGATGAGAGCTCTGTCGAACCTGGGGTGTCACTCCAGTGACTGACAGGGGCACAGACAGTCCACACGGTGTCCTGCTTGTGTCTATGGGCCATGTATTATTGTATTTTGTCATGATTAGTGTTTTTAATAATTAATAGTTTGTTAGTTCCAAACAAGTAATTTATCTGAACAAAAGAAAATCCATGAGTGCTGATATAGAGTTACTGAAGTACGGATACATCACTTTGCTTTACAGGTGTAAATGACATCAACCATTAAGGATCATTGAAATAAACTTTGCACAGCAAAAATGAACATATTCCCACCAGTAACATTTGAATAGTTGTCAGAGGGGGACCAATAGAAGAAAAGAGGTCAAGATATTTGACTGCAATTCTCCAGGCATGCTTATATGATGTCAGTAGTTGTTGCAACGGCACTGTGTGATAGTTGCTAAGTTGCTCACTCATCAGGATCCACACATATGGCACCAAGGCAGTTGTCAGCAGCCTCATTTCATTGGTTGCACGGCAAATAGAAATATGACAGATAAATGCGTGATAACAAGGTAGATAGCTTGTGGTAACATAACAGATATAGACCTAGCATACGCAAAGTGGCAAGCCAGTATGCACGAATATTTGCGTTGCTTGACAGTCGTCTAGTCTTTGTCTGGTTGTGGAACTATTTGTGTGGAAGTCCCAAATAAATGATAAAATAAACTAACAAATCATAACCTGCGGTTGCTTATTACTGTTCACAGCAATATCACAGACAAGATTGGGCTGCTGTTGTGCTGAATATCCAGCGCATTCTCTTCCCAAGTCATGTGTTGGTGGCCTTTCATGTCTACATATTGCATGCAAGGTGTCCTCTTGCATCGACTGTTGACATTCCAGGACGCTGCAACCAATGCCAGTACTTCAGCAAAAGTATGTGGCTAGCTTCAGGCAACAAAAGCACATGCTTAGGTTAAGAAAAAAACATCATGGATTGGCTCCACATTTGTACAAGAATTGAACACTAGGCTCCTGGGTAAAAGTCCAGGGTTTGTTGGACCCATTCACCACTCCCGTTGCCCTATAAGGACTTTCCAGCTCCTTTATATTACATCGCTACCTGCAGTGTTTCACCCTGACGCCGTCCAGTGGCATTTCATACCACCGCCACAGGTTTGTGAACTGACTCTACCCATCCACCACAAAAAGTAGCTTTTGGCTACAGTTTCTGATGCTAAAATCACTGGCAAAGCAGCTGCGTTTGACGACTTTGGAATAAGAATGGGTAGGAATATAAGCACAGCTGTGATTCTGTCCGAGGCAGGAAGCCACAGGCTGAGTTAATCGGCACTCATGATATCGTTTAAGTGCGTGCTGAATAATATATAAACAAAAAGCATAAAAATCATCTGATTTTCACATTAGCAAACAAAAACACGTGCTCCACTAAGGACAAAAAGAGGGAGAGCTGGGTTGCATGCAAACAAAGTTACAACCACATTAGGAAAGTATAGTTGCCAGTGCTTGAATGTAAAAAATTCATATCTCTCATCCATAGTACATAACTGATGTTAAAGTTTCCAGGGCGTGTGGTCCTGCAGAATAAAAAAGAAGTGAACATTTTACAATATTTATATTCACTACATGTAGTGTTCTTTTTCTAATATATAATATACAAATGTATAAAACTATTGAGAGTTCATCAGCACAAACAGGAACACGCTCACTCACACTGACTCAGAACTCTGCTCAGGATTGTCGAGTGAATGCTAATGCACACCACACAATAAGTGAGCTGCACATATGTCTCTCTGGCTGTAAAGCATCAACGAATCAATATTGTCCAATCGTTAAAAAAGAGGAGTTTAGTTTGTCCTCCCATCAGCAGAACACATTCAGCTGTACAATAGCAGCAGCTGTTAAAAGCCTTGATTTTGAGTGGTTTCCTATTGTTAAGGGGGAGGACGGTTTTATAGTATACACATGTTGTGCGTCAACGTCTTTCTGGAAGTTATCACAGGCACAGGGAGCACCATTACATCCTGATGTATTCTGAATTTTCATCACGTGTTTTTGACACCACCCCTCAACCCAGATTATATATACTTTTAGAGACGATAAAGTTTGTATTTTTTCTCTTTAAATCTGAATCAGGTCCTGCAGCCTGTGACCTACATGTGACTGTATCATGAAGCCGCAATCCTAATTCATATCAGCATTGCCATGTCAGTGAGCAATGAAGACTGTAGGATGGATGTGACATCCCTTGTCATTTGTACACTGTGCAGGCACGTCTTTCTGACATAGCTGTCAGGTCAGATTGGTATGTGGGTTATATTCTTGGACAAATATGACCAACTATCAAAACAACTTTGATATAGGTTCTGAATTTGCTTTGAATGCTCCATGGTGCCAACGCAACCATAAAAACTTTAAGTGTAAAAATGACCGATGTGTAGTCAATTGTGTTTGAGACGCGAAGATGGAAAATAAAAGATTACTTATAGCTGTTGACAAAAGGAATTAAAGTGTTTCGCAGTAGCGTCGGGTGCCAGGCAATAAACACCAGAGCGGGACAGTGCAGACAGTGTGTGTCAAGGCTGCACACTCTGCTTGTACAACTGCTCTCAGTGTTCCATCTCTCTTGAGATTTACACACTCTAGCTCCACTCTTAATGAGAGTGCTAATCATCCAATGCACTGGACCAGTCAGACAATACTTTATCTATCCTCGGGGTACAGACATGAAAATAATGATTCATTAACTCAGGTGAAGAAGGGTATGTGATTAAATCAATATTTTTATTCCGCCACCCTCCATCTGAACCCTGTATTTAAGAGCACTGAGGCCATTTCTTGTGTTTGCTCTCATCCTTGTCACTGATGATTATTATTGATATGTCAAACTGAAAGTTGCCCTTTCATCCAGTCTTGTTTCTCTGTAAATCATTATATTGGCCACAAATTATGATAATTATCCTTTCAAATAGCTGAAGAAGCCCCTGACTAGGGCTTGAAAAGCAGGACTGATATCTGTGCTGATTACCATGCTATGAGTCACTTTCTACTTTCAAGGCTTTAAACGACTGCAGAGAACTTTTTTTAAATTTATTTCATTGCAGTAGTTGCCATTGGTTACATGTACTGTACAAACAAGCCCTTTTCAGAAACTGACTGCTGGCTTCAGATGTCATTTAAAAAAACTGCCTCTTGGGCTTTCAAAGACAGGTCGCCATTAATTTTATTTCATACTGGTTGTACAGCAAAATGACAGGGCAGGGCAGGCAAGTTGGATTACAGGAGGAAGATTCTGCACTTTCTCACAGGCTGTATCAGTGATGGCTTTTCTAACTTAGTTTTTGCAGCCCCATTAATGGTCATACTGAGCACTTCCCACTTCTTACTAGTCGATCCCCTAATTTCCTCATCCATTGAATCATTAGCTGGACAGATCATGACATTTTCCTGCCTATGTTATATCGTCTGACGGCCAAAATACACGAGGCACGGACAAGATGTGTTCAGTAGGCAGAATGGAGCAGTTGTTTTCCACCCAGCTATACAGACAGTCTTTGCTGTGCAGTTGCCATCAGCTTCACTATGTGCATATTGAGTTTGCCAAGTGATAATGCAGTTGGTTATGCAAGGTTTGGAAGCACAGGCTATATTAACTGGTACTGAATTAATTACCTGGATCGTTTTCACCACAGGATGCATTAATTTGATTTATTTTAATGTGAAATGTAAAAACACCCTTAAGATCGCTCTGCTGTGTCATTGCTTGTGGTGCAATGAGGTATTCTCGTCCTTATTAGCTTCAGCGGATTACAATGAACATGCTGCGATGGACGTGTCGCACAGCATCCGTGTCCCATGTATTTCGGCCATAACGATGTTCAAGCATAGTTTTAAATGAAAATACATTAGGTTTTGATCAACTTTGGCAAAGTTTTCTTCCCACTGGGATCTTTCTTGAGACTTTACGATCTGACATTACCAAAGCAAATCTGCACTCTGGTCATTAGGGGTGCAGAGAGGTCGGTCCTCAGATGCTGTATATGATTGTCACCACTATTACCTCCCAGGACTTTTCTGGGAAAACTGAGCGAGATCAACACTGTGATGTTGATCCCCATATTTTCCATCTAGTGCCATCATCAGGTCAGAAATGTATTTTCTCCATCACTTTATTTTATGACCAAATACCTACAAATCTAATGACACTGCATCAGTTGCTGTTGTACTTTGTATGTAGTGGTAAATGGCTAATGTTAGCATGCTACAACACTGAACTAAGATGGTAAACTAAACCCTGTTTTACTCTGAGGTCATTGAAATCCAGCACTTGGGCAGTGACTTGTGGCGTCAGACTCTGATTAAAAAGCTGTCCTTTAACATCGGCATGATAGTTTAAGATGCTTGGCAGCGTCAGGGGGAAACACAGTGGGGCAAAAACAAAAGTTAAGGCTGCAAAAGTCCTGGTAGGGTTGGCAGGAGGGGTGTTGGGTGAGTCCAGCAACACTGCAAATTTGCAGGAAAGCCCAATCCGTCTTCTTTCAGCATTGGCAGCATAAAAACAAAATTGGGGAGTGCAGCAAAATGCCGCAGAATGCGCCTTTTTCAGGGCAATGAGGGGCGTGAGCAAGTAACAAAACGTGTAGCTCAGCGTCTCCCCAGTTGCTCATCTTTACAGTGTGTGTCAGGTTGGCGTTTCCCTCTTGCTACTAGCTGCTCGCTACTTCCTGCTATCAGCGGTTTCCTGTTTATCCAGACGTCGTACGTACACCAATATTTCTACCCTACGAGGCGGAAAATTGGGCACGTCGGATCAACTCGACAATCCGGCTCTGTGTGTCTAAACGCTCGCAGCTTGGCGGCAAAACAGCCCAACATTTGTGGAAAATCTGGCAGTGTAGAAAGGGTTACTGGCTTTCACCCTGTGTTCACATCCCACAAGATTACAAAGATTATAAAGACAATGCATGTAACAGGCAGAACTTGACACAGCGTCCCAGAGCGTCAACAACCAAGATACCCAAGGTACCTTTCATGTCGTATCTGGATGTGGAAGGTCCATGACCAAATGTTGATGTGAGATGAGGTCGGAGTGAGAATGTGTTGGGTGAACCTATTGATTTTATAAGACTGCACCTGCCAACCATCAGCATGTTAGCCTCGTCTTTGTGAGCATGTTAGCATTTAGCTTGAAGCACTGCCTATGTGCAGCCTCACAGACCTACTGGTGTGGTTGTCAACTTTTGTCCTTCATCTTTTGCCCTGCACCACAAGAGGGGAAAAAAACAAAACAAAGAAAGAATGAAAACACATTTTGGATTCTGATCTGACATGAAAAAAAACTAAAATTGGCTCACTGACAGCATTTCATGGTTTATTAAACACATTTTATTTTCTTTGTGCATAACAAATGATATTCAAATGACAAATTTATTACAGTTCAGTAGACGGAACAGGACGTGCATTTAATATCTCTCACTGCATATTTAACCTTGTCTGTGTAGTCTTTCCATCATCATGATGGTATTTAAATCAGAAATATGCAGTGTTGGATATGTTACAGAAATGTTCCTCAATCTGACTTAGTGCTGCAATATTGCCATTGTGACTTCTACAGGAAAGTTCCTTGAAGGCAATCAAACACGGGACTGACATCTTAAATTGCCAGCACGTTTACGCAATGCAGTCGATGTCTGAAAGGGGCTTTTCACATATGTCTGTGCCATAGGACGCAACATGTGAATCTCTCGCCATTTAGAAGCATAAAAACAGGGAAAGATGGCAGCCCTCGGGACAGCTGCATGGATGAGTGACAAATTTTATGAGGATGTATGTGAGACTGTCGCTCCCTGCAGTGGAATAACTTAGTGACACAACGTGAAGCCGTCAGTGAATGACACAATGACGAGGACGCAGGAGGGACCCAGTCCACTCCATCACACCTTGGCAAAGCAAACAATCCTGACAGAAGCTTCTCGTGGCTGCTTCAGCGGGCTTTGAAGGATATTTGTCCTGGCGAAGAAGGATACTCGAGAACGAAATCAAGGAGCCAGATATAAAACATCTCCAGCTGCGTTTGAAGACGGCGTAACTGATCGAGACCTGCGTGCGACGGCCGCAGCTTTTGAAATCAAACACTGTCTTATAAACGCAGGGAGGCTTAACCGTGTGTGATAGTTATCTATATCCACTTCCTATCTTATGTCACAAGCCTCGAGCCCACAGACTAATCAAAGGGGACTCTCATGTCAAGGGCTTTTCATGTGGTCGTGTTTAGACCTGTGAATATGCATTTGATAAAGAGGGAGACATCATGGGGGGAATTCATCACTTTGACTGGCCGTGCCCTTGGCCCTTGACGTCTCAGATAGATGGAAGACTGTGCATGTGTACAAGAAGTGTGGATCTATCAGTTCGACTTCCATTCTCCTCCAGCATCTGTTTAACTGAATGAGGAGCAATTTTTATAACAGACAAATTCTCTGAGACTCAGGAACACTTCAGGAAGAGAAAAATAACCCCGGACTCAAAAATAACAACAACAAATAAAAAACAAACATGATACTTTATTGATCCCTGTTGGCCAATTGTCTTTCTGCTTCCTCCTCCGCGAGCTACTAAGAGGGAAGAATCAGCAGCAGAGCAGAGCTGCAGCTTCTAAGAAGTCAGGATCTTGCTCAAGGACACCTGGATGGTTACTCAAGGAGGATTTCTTTCAGGCCTAAATTCTCTTTACTCACTGCACCATCCTGACACTCTGATCTGTGGGTGTTTTTAGTTTACTATTAAACGCTGTTAAAGTTTTCACCTTTCAAAAGTCCCTGGGCACAAGGTGCCATTCGTGCAGCATCACGGGGGGAGTCGTATCACAGCTGAATAGGTGCGCTGACGCTTGGTTCTGGAAAGGGCAACCTTTAAGGATCACCAGACGTAGCATTTGTCACCACACTCACTACGCATTACAATGGCTCCCAGAGGAGTGAGTGTCACCTCATGGTTCTACATGCTGTGATATGTTTTGGAGTAATCTGTTGTGTTCGCTCTACCTACTGGTGACTTAATGCAGAGTGCCAATACAAAGTGTTGTGACCCCTGTTCATGTTCTACATTTTACAAACTTTATTTTCAGTGTATACATAAAGATGACATGACAAATAAAAATGTATATTTGGAAAGTCAAATCACTATCCATACCTTCAAGTCACTTTTAGCAGCTTAAAGACGAATAGCAATGACTGGCTGTTTTCATGCACTGTTCATACCTATGAAAAGTAACGCACCACAATTCTATAAGACCCAATCAGGAAGGCTGACCAATGTTGAAGTAGTATAAAGAGCCAAAGCCCATGTAAGTTGGCAGGTTGGGGGGTGGATGGTCAACAAACACAGGACTTTCCCCCAGGAAAATAGTGTTCAGGACCATGTGACCATGTGATGTTAAGTTATGCTGTCACCATGATTATTTTCCATTACGTAAACTACGTAACTTTACTTGCCTAAACCCAACCTGCATAACTTTACGTTAACTACGTTATCTCATTCACGGGGCGCTAATTTGTTAAACAAACTGTTGTATACGTTGAATAACTTGGCTGATCCCTTAACATTTTATGTATAACCATCAATAGGTCACGAAGATAATGACTAATGACTTTCACATGAGCCTCAGCTGAACTTCGTGTTAACTGTTAATCAGTAAAAACTTTGCATGCTAATACCATAAATTAAGATGGTGCATGGACACTTATCCTGTTGGGGGTCAGAGAGGGGCTGGAACCTATTGACATTAGGCCAGAGGCGGGGTACGCCCTGGACAGATCGCTGTACTAGCAGTGGGTGGACACAAGCAGACAGACAACCATTCACACCTATGGCAAATTTAGAGTCACCAATTGACCTAATTTCCATGTCATTTGCAGTTTGTGGGAGGAAGCCGGAGTCCGCGGAGAAAGGCTACTCCATGGAGAAGGGCTTCCCCACCCCCAGATTCAAACCCACCACCCCTGGTTCAAACCAGGAACCCTTGCTGTTAGGCGATATTGCTAACCACTGGACCACTGTGCTGCCCACATGGTGAACATCATACCTGTGAAATATCAGCATATTAGCATTGCTAGCATCTTTAGCATATAACTCAAGCACAGCCACACTGAGCAGCTGGCTGTGGGCTACAGCTGAATTCTAGAGGTCTTAATTTATTAATATAGGAGCATTTTTTTTCTTAATTGCAGTACAGCAATCTGCTTTGTTTTCTAATGTGGAAAAAAGTTGTATCGGAAAGGGCTGAAATAATATTGCTAAGCATATCCCACTTAGTTTGATCAATCTCTGCAATGAATTTGAGTAGATTTGTGGCAGTCTCATTTGATTATATACTGCACTTATGCATATCCCCTGTCTTGGTGCTGTGCCAAACCACAGATATACAAATAGGGAAAAGTAAAATTCCCAATCCTTTTTGCTGTGAAATGTATTCAGACAACTTGTCATTAACTGCACATGAAGAGACCTTGCAAGGAAACATAACTGAGAGCCTAATGGATCAGCGTCAGAGTTTCTCTGTGGAGATGGCAGAGCCTTACAGAAGGACAGCCCTCTCTGCAGCACTCCATCCATCATGCCCCTATGGTACAGAGGCGAGACGGAAACCGCTGCTGAATAAATGGCACATGACAGCTTGCCTGGAGTTTGCCAAATGGCACATAAAAAGACTCCAACAGCATGGAAAATAAACATTCTTTGGTCCTCTGTGACAGAAAAAAAATCTATGGATTCAATGGCCTGATTGCCAAGCACTACATCTTGCAAAAATCAGGTAGCAGTTAAGGCACACTTAAAGTCATCCCCATGGATGACACTTAGAGTGGCAGCAACATACTAGGGCATCGGAACAGCATCAGGGATTGAGGGAATGATGAAAGGAGAGAGTGATGCTTGACAAAGATTGATACTCTCCGCAAACCAAGACAATATCAGCGTGGCACTGGAATGAGTCTTTAACATCCTTGGGTTCCAGCAAATGGCCCCATCGAAATCTGTGCAACCTGGTATTCTGTTGATGGACACTTCCTTTCAATCTGAAAAAGCAAAGGAGGGTTCAGAAGAAAAGTTGGATCAACGACAAGTACCCAGATATTTCCAGCTGATAAGACGCATGCAGAACACTTCAAGCAAATTATGAGCTTCAATAAATTGTGATGCGATGTATACATATAGAATCACATATGATATGTCAGCGAAACGTCAGGATGGTTTAAGGTGTATTACCATCTTGGCTTAACAGTGCTGTCAACATATAAGCCCTGTTTCCACCAAACGTTGTCGGT
This sequence comes from Epinephelus cyanopodus, assembly GCA_026686955.1. Classification (NCBI taxonomy): domain Eukaryota; kingdom Metazoa; phylum Chordata; class Actinopteri; order Perciformes; family Serranidae; genus Epinephelus; species Epinephelus cyanopodus. The sequence goes on along the minus strand of CM048932.1, from coordinate 30,248,309 downwards.
ATTGTACCTTTGGAACCAAAAGTAACCCTTCAGACATGGTACCTAGACCCTAGCTAGTTATATAACATCCCCATTGAAATTAATAAAAATGCTTGAAGATCCATTCATTACTAAAAGTGTATGTCATATAAAAACTAAAGTAACGGTCAAAGTTGTCACAGTGAAATTTAAGGTGTGTTGATGGATTCATGTCGTCATGAATTGAATAACGTTACAAGGTAACGTTCCACCTTAAAAGTCGCTGGCAGTCGCTAAGTGAATAAAGTTTTGTTTTGTTTTTTTTTGACTCCAGCTGCTGTGAGAGGCAGCAAAACATCCTTTCATTTTATAATTACAGTTTACTTATAAAACTCTCCACAGTATGAACAGTGGTTACATGAGCCTCAGAGCCAGCCACAACTCAGCCCTGAGCAGAGTGACCGTCCTCTACTGACCAGTCAGCAGACTGCAGTGTTCACAGCTCCACCTTTTTAGTACCAGATCTGTGTGCTAGGTACCCCAACAGAGGGGGGGACCAAACATGGGGACAGTTCCATGGTATCATCCACAACTTTTCACAGTGGAAACTGTAAAAAAAAAAAAAAAAAAGCGCACCACAAACTTTGAACTTTCAATGTCACCTTTTTGAAATGAATGACTCCTACGCATAGCAGCTACTCGGGGGGTCAGACTGGGACCAAATGTGCTTTTCCAACATCAAATGGGCCACGGCCGGCAGGTAATTTTTTTCCCCCACAGTTTGTTCTCCCCCCACACTGCTGGTGATGGCCTTGCAGGCCACTGGGTGGGCCGGCCCATCTGGCATTTGCCAGAATTGCCAGTCTGAGCCTGCAGGGTTATGGTATGGGCAACAAACTGATACTGAAGATTACAGGAAGGTTGTCTTCACAAAAAAATATATATTTAAGAATCAATTGGTACAAAACAGTCACTTGGCTTCATTGACTTCTTTTTAATCTTTCACTTTGTCCTCATGTCTCTCTTTGCTTCAGTAATACATATTCCTCCACCTCCAACGCAAAACTGTGCAGTGTTACACAACAATAGTCTAATTTGGAACAAGTTGAGAATTAAGACATGTTTTCTCTAGGCATTAACTGGCGCATGCATAATACATTCTTGTTTAATAAATCCCATCGAGCAAGCGGCTTTCTGCACAATCCTTCACACCTGACATGTCCTAATACAAATAACTTTGCTTAAAATGAGAGAAATCAGTCCCATCCATACTTTGTGTCAAAGTAATTTTGCAGCTGGTTAGCATCCAGGAATATTTCAAAAACAAAAGCATTAGTAAGTACATAATCATTTAGTTGATACAGGCTACAGTTATTTCAGTAAATGAAAGGGAATATTCCCCTGCTCTGTCTTAATTAGTTCAGAGGTGGAACAAACAAAACTGTGCGCCATGCAAATGTGCACTGATAGCATTTACTAAATTGAACACCATATTCTTGATGGTGCTTACTCGGGTTAACATCTCCCTCATGGGCGCCTGCCGTGTAGTATAAATACTCAAACAAGATACAGAATCAGCTATCAGTGAAATTACAACATCAATTTGATTCATGCTGCTCAGTGCTGGTTTCTTCTGGGACATCTTAGAGATTTGGGTTATCCCTGTTTTTATGAATATGCTGCAGATGTATACAGCTATTTATTGTGTTCAGGCTTGATGACGAGAGCAAGCAAGCAGCTGCGTGTGAGGAAAAAAAGCCTTAATGAAAAAGAAAATGCTATCCTGCCAGTGTTCACATATTAACAAGGAGGTAAATAATGGGGTGGGTTATCTGTTCCAGTTTTGGGACGGAGCATTATTTTTTTTTTCTCTCCGGATGCAGCAGGTTGTTTTCGATTCTGCTCTGAGCTGATTCGCTGTTAATTAGCTGAAAATGGCCTCCAGAATGTCGGTGTGTGTGCAGTTCATTAAGCTGCATAGATAAGCTCATCATAATTTACACATTCAACGGGGACCTTTTTTGTGTTTCCTCATTTATATTACGGTCTCATAGTGGATGATACCACTTCAGCTCATTTGGTGGGAAACAAAACATACAATCATGACAATAAACAGCAGGCCCAGGCAATATGCTATTTTGTTAGGCTTATCAGATTGGTGAACAACCCATAATGCAAACCTCAGCCTGCTCCATGTCTTGCTCTCCATACCACTCGAGTCGACTAAGGTAGGGCCCCTTCCAAATACTAAAAGAAAGACATCCGTCCTCGCCCCACCTCCTCCACAGTGGACATGACTATTAGCTGTGAAGTAATTAAAAGTGGCACAGACATATGAAAACCTGACTAATGACTCTTAAACCTTTCATTCTGGGGCTATCAGCTGCTCACCCAAGTGGAAGGAGCTCATTGTGCCGTACTGTGAGCTCAAGAGCTTTTGAGACGGTCATACCACTGCCCAGGAGACAGGAAGGGGATTATGAATTGTAAACTGAGCTATTCAAAACAGTAATGGAGTGCTATGAGGATGAAACTAAATCCCTTTGCCTTTAGGATGTTTTGTTTACTTTAATCACTTCATATATTTCAGCCTTCTCCGGTAAATCTCAAGCAAATATTTTGGAATTAGAAAATAAACACGAAGATACACTTGGAGATTGAAAATGGCCGCTATAGTCACCACTCTAACAAACGCCTTGTCTCGGTCCTGATGCAACATATGTCTCCCAAGAAGATGCTGATTGTCTGAGTGTTTCACCGAAGTCTTTGTATATAATCATCCATTAATTTCCCAGCTCTCCACTCTTAATGAGACTCCTAATTAGTGCTTTATCAAAGGCAGGTGCACTGGAGAGGTCAGCCACTCAAACCCATATGTTGACAGCGTGAGCATGATTTGTAGGACATAAGTGCAGCATGATGTCTGGTGCAGATCTAAAATGCTTCTTTAGGAATCCGGAAAGCAATGTGTTTAAATGGTTTTAAAGTAAACTCTTAAGACAGATATTAAATCCCTGGTGTCAAAATTCTGTGCGTCATTCACCCACAAAGTGCCCCTGTAAGTCTTTTTATAGATCTGTAACGTCAGACTTCTTCTTGCTTTGAAACAGAATGCTGCCAGCGACTGTAATCTAGGTGTTATTTTACTCCCTAACATGTTAGCAGGTGCAAATTATTACTGCATGTATTACATGTAATTTGCAGCAAACTAGGTGTTACAGGTGACAAGACTGTGTTTAAAATCACACCTGTCCACGAGTTCATTTGTCAGTTGTCTAAGACAGCAAGATAAATGAATAGTGAAACGCTACAAGCTAGAATGTGGATTGTTTACACTCATGTCAAAAAGACAAGCATTTTTCTTCATTATCGTGCATGTAATTTAAAGTTTACACCTGCAATAATTTCCTCATTTCATTACAAACACAATCGGTGGCTGTTGACCCAGGTCATTGTTTGTATAGCTGTGTTTGAATACTTCTACAGTGATCTGTCAGATGTTCTCTTTCCTCCCCTCAGAGTGTGTCCATGTGGTGGAGCGTGATTAGATGATACAAGGCAGGTGGTTTGCTGACTGGACTATTCGAAGAGATTGCTGTCACCGGATTGGTCCAGTGTATGACGGAGGACGAAGGATTTTTAAACACCTTCCTTTATCAAGACTATGATTTGGTCGTTCAGGACGTTATAGCACATTGTTTAAAATAAAGAAACATATCTCAGGAAACTGTGTACCCAAGAGGAAATCATAGAACAAGTTTTACTTGAAGGGAACTTTATCAAACCTTAAAAAAATGAAGTTGAGTTTTGATTTGAAAGATTTTTTACAGAGCAGTTCAAGTAAAAAATGTTACCAGGCATTGTTACAGTATCTTGGGAGAATGAATCTGATTGAGAGAATATAATTTTATTTTATTTAACTGTATAAATTCTCTTTATATTAGGTTTTATTTTTCCTTGTTAGGAGAGTGTGTACCAGGGCATAAAACTAACTTTTTACCTCATCTGCCATTGGCTAGTGACCTCCAAAAATTTAACGGCCAAATATATTTTTCACCAGCCAAATAAAAAAATCATGCCTTGTTTGACTAAAAATTATGTTTTTAGTATGAAAATCCAACTTTAGGAAAATCTAACCCTGTCCTCTGTGTTTCTTTGGCGTGCTTCGTTCGGCAAAGGCTGCAGCTCGTCATATTGGTGTGGGGGTCGTAGGTCAGCCAAGATTGCAGCTGGCAAGCCTCGTCTAGTTTCCGTTTTTCAATTAAACACTGTGCGACATTTGCACTCCGTTTAACTGTCTGTTCTTCTTGTCCAAGTCCAACGGTGGCTTCACGCCAGGAATGTGTCGCCACATCTTGCTCAGAAGTTACCATAGAATGCCTGGGGTTTCCGGTAGCTGACGTCATGCATTCCCGGCACATGTACGATAAACCACGAGGGTCAAAATAGTCTGACACAGCTGACAGAAATGGTCGAAGCACATAAAGAACCCACATGCAATTCAGAATTTTCCATCGGCCACTGGCATTGGTGCTTGGCGAGTGTTAATTTTACGCCCTGGTTTGTACATTTAGGATAGAATCCTGATCCACACGTCATACCAATTGATCATGGTAATGCACCATTATGTTGTCTGCCAACCACCATAGAACACCAAGAAGAAGAAGAAGAAGAAGAAGAAGCTCTTTCTCCCTTTTTCACCTCTGCCACTTCCAACGAAGCCAGTACTTAGGCTGTGAGTGCAGATTTGTTTGTGAATACCTGCAGGCAAAACCTTCAGACATTGTAAACTAGAGTGTGTAGCTTGATAACTTTTTTATTTAAGAAAGTATTTTGGTAAGTTTAGAGTAGGTGAATTGAGATTTATTTCGCACTTTTGTAGAGGTATTAGTTGGTCTCTTTTGATTGCATTGCCATGTTCTTTTGGCTTGTTTTGTATGGCAGGAGTTTCGGTTTGGAAATTGTCTTTTTTCTCCTCTGTTTTTTCGTAATAGAAGTGAAGAATCCATGAGTGTATTTTGATTGTTGTTCTAGACATTGCTCAATTCTGACGACAAGTGAAATGCTTACTTTGTTGCTTTACAGTGACCAAGCCCACACATGGGAAACACAATTGAAAACACACACTGTATTGTGTATTTATTATGTATTTTCATTACCAAATCTTTTGGGAGAAATATATTCAAGCACTGGCATGTTCTTCTGCCCCTATTCAATGTCCTTTGTGCAGTAAGTCCATGGCCACCTCGGTTTTTATCAAGAAAAGCAAACCTGACGAGCACGTTGGTTCAGTCCCTATACTCAAAACATAGAGCATATGGAACACTGCAACATCAAACCACATACGTTCTGGCCTGATTGAAGCCTTTATCTGTTGCCTTTTACTGGGATAGAGGGCACTTTGAAATTCTCATTACCAGGGTACACTACAGGCACATCGGTCTGTCAGTCCACCACTTTGGTCCAGACTGAAATGTCTCAGCAACTACTGGATAGATTGCCATGAAATTTGGTACAGATCCACAGTGGCCAGACGCTAAGTCCTTAAAAGACTTTGGTGATCCTTTGACTTTTCCTCCGGTGCCATTTGACATTTGCGGTTTTGAACGAAATGTCTCAACAACTATTGGATGGATTGCCATTACAGATATCCATGTCCTCGACTGAACTTTTGTACTTCCACGTTGTGATTACTGCAACACTGTATTCTTTCACAGCAGAAAAATACAGGAAGTCTGCAAAAGCAAACTAGTTGTAGAGAAAATTGCAGCCAGTGAAGACAGGTGTTTGGGGTTTACCTGAATGGCCCTCCACTGCTGTATAGAGCTGTATGAGCAGCCTTCTTGGATCACAGCGGAAGCTCACTAATTACTGCTCCTGCTGCACATATAGAGGATTTCACACCCCACTGTGGCAGATTATCAGCTTCCATATTTACAGCGCCCCGAGCAGACTACATGTACACGACAATTTGTTTTGAACATGGATCTGGTATCAACACTTCTAAAATTGTCAGCATGAAAGTTGTTGCTTGCTTTTCATCTTGGGGAAGTGACACGCTTCTACGAGTTTGCAACCTCTCAATGACTCTTCCAAATGATGCACTAATATCCCTTAGATGAGTTAACAGCCTGGGAGGTGTGAAAAGTACAACTCTTCAACAGTGTGGGGTTTACGATGGTTTTGCAAAATGCAAAAGAGCAGTGGCATCAAAACAAAACTCTCCGGATGTGGGTACCTGAGAATTTCATCCATTAAAATCGTTCAATTTACATGCACTTGACCGCCAGTGTTCAAGTGCAGACCCTAATTTGAGCAATAGTGACTGGAGTCACAGGTCAACTTATCTTGTAAGTGAAGCATCTTCAATCTGCTGCTTTTGCATTCCTTGTGTCAGCACACCAGTAGTTTACTGTGCCCCCATGATTGGCTTCATTAATGATTTTATTTGATAGCTGTTGGTTTTAATGGTGCATGTGATGAGTTGACAGGAGTAGAGATTTGTCTGGTCAGCAATCATCTCAAAGTGTTCACTGCCAATTTAGAGAAGTACAGCTTGTCAGTGAAGCAAAGAGCTCATATGACCCGGTGGAGGTACTTAGAGTAGCAGCGGAGTGGTGCCTAAAATCCATTTTCTCCCAGAAATAGAAAATCAATAACGAAGAAAAGATATCTCATGTGTATCCACTTCCCCCTATTCTTTCACTTCACATCTGAACAAATGGAATAGTCCAGTGACACATGAGTTAGTGTGCAAAACACACACCACACGGTACATGCACTGCTAACTGCCTCCCTCCACTCGGTCACACAGCATTACTATACATGCTATGTAAAGCCAACAACAGATGTAATGCTAATCTGTGTGCAGCCTATCTGCCAGGAGTAATTGATCCTCTAAAGAACAGGTGTCCTCAGGCAGCTGCATATTAGCATGTGTCATGACAAAACTGTGGGAGGAGCAGTCAAGCTATGAAGTACAAGAGTGTAACAGAAGAAGAGTAAGAACAAGAAGAAGAAAAATAATGCTAGAATAGAATAACTGGAGTATTAGATTGAGGTATGTGCAGAGTTTGACACTCAAGGACTGTTTTCACATTTATATACCAAAGGAAGAAAATAGTTTTGTGATGTCACAACTACTTTGCAAATTTTGATAGTGTGATAAGAGAACCTGAAAACCCCCATCTGCTGAAGCTGGATACATATTGTATCCAAAAGGTGTTTTAAATGAAAACTATGTGCAAATAGATTCTGGACTTTATGATGAGGGAGCAGAAGTAGATTTGGAGGCATACTTTAGCTCAATGACAAGGCAGAGCTAGGTTCAAGCGCCAACCTGGTCTCACTCCGAAGTCATCAAAATCTGTGGCGTCAGGAAATGACAAAAAATGCTGTCCTTTAACGTCGGCTCCGCAGCATCAGGGGGAAACGCTGTGGCACAAGTGCCGAAAGTCCAAGTAGGGCAGGTGTATTTTGAAAGAAGACAATGCATGGAACAGACAGAACTTGGCACGGCGTCCCAGAATGTCGCCAAGCAACTCACCCAGGGTACCTTTCAAGTCACATGTGGACATGGAACGTCCATGACCAAACATCGATATGTGACGAGGCTTTCTCATACTTCCGTGGAAAAATCCAGGAAAGACACATTAATATTTAAAGCAGAGTATTTTTATATACTTTAAGACACTTTTAGGGATCAATAAACAGCTACATCACACCTCAGGGTTTGTGACATTATCACTTTATGCAGCATCAATACATTTAAAAAGCCATGAGTTGTTTATCTCTCTCTTTTTTTTTACTTTATCATTTATTTATTTATTTATTTATTTATTTATTTATTTATTTATTTATTTATTTATTTATTGGCATGTTGGCTTTTTCCAAGGTTTGACACCAGAGGGAGAAAACATGTGAGGAGAGTGAAGGCACCCGGCTGGAATGATGTTACACGGGATGCATCTTACACCTTGTCATCAGCCATGTAACCCAAGCAGCATGTGTGCAGCAGCACATTAGCAGCAGCTGCAGTCCTTCATCAGTGTCAGCTGTGGGTGCATTCAGCTACAGGGCTGCTGTGAAAATGTTTTAGCAGCGCCAGTGGTGGAAAGTAACCAAGTACATTTACTGGAGTACTGTACTTAAGTTGAATTTTGAGATATTCTTTACTTGAATGTTTCCATTTTATACAATTAGTCCTCAGAGGGAAAGAAATATTAGACTTTCAAGTGCTATAGAACTTTTCAAATTAATATTTTACATACAAAACATGATCAGTATACACAATATGATCTATTGTTGCAGATTAAATGGACAAAAGTCTATGAGGTATGTGAAATTAGCCCTATCTTGACCAAATGCAGCATTAAAGTACTGCTTACATATTGATACACCAGTAATAAGTATCCGGTTATCAAAAAGTTTGACACTGACAGGAGCCACTCTGCACATTGAGTACTTTAAGTTTATTTTGCTGCTAATACTACTGTACTATAAGTGAAATTTTGAATGCAGGACTTTTACTTGTAGTTAAGGCGAGACATGGCAAGCAAAAATATTGATTTTTCATGCATTGAAAGAATACATATTCAAAGAATAAACTAGCCCAAAATCTCAAAATTGACCAAACTGCTATAAAGAAAACATTCAAATTATACATTTAGACGTTTATTTTATTACATTTTTTTCTACTTGTGGCAGTAAGTTTCTCACAAATTTACCAAAAATTTAGCATTGTGCAGTGTAGGCCAATATGATTATTAGATGGGTTTCTACAGTTGTAGGCCTGATATACCTGTCATGTTATGAAATGATCAATTTTCATGAGCTTGAAATACACTATATTATTATTATTATTATTATTATTATTATTATTATTATTATTATTATTATTATTATTACTAAGGGCCTGAACATTTATTCTGTTTGTGAGCAATTGTTTCCAATAGAAATTTATTAAATTTCCCTATGTAAATCTTTGAATGCCATTTTCTCAAAATGAGTTTTTTGTCACACTCCAAATCGAACATCTCAGCCTCTGTAGCACCTACAGTAGCTAGCTATACTCTGCAGACATTTAGAGAGAGATTTGTTAATAAATCATTCCTAGCCTGATTTATGTGACATTTTATTCCCAAAAATATGACAAAAAATGATTTTTTTAAAGGCTATGAACAGTGTATTTTGATTTTCTAGGTAATAAAAGCAGATATCCTTAAATCCCTCTGTATTCTTTTTTTTTTTTCATCTTACAGGGATACAAAATGAAAAAAGAATTTTGCACCAGGCTTTATCAGATGATCAGATTTACCTTTCTAAATGATAATGAGATAATGCCTAATTTGCATAATTAAACATTAAAATTTTAAAACTTTATAACTTCAACAAAACTTCGTACTATTGTAAGTAATCAACTGAGGAAGTTTCATGATTATATCTGTTTTGTTTTGTTTTTTTTAAAAAAAAAACATTTTTATTCACCTAGTAGTATCTCACCTTAAATAGTGTGGTGTTGCTGCTACTTTTATTTAAGTAAATAATTTGAATACTTCTTCCATCATTGGATAGTGCTTACTGCCCAGTACACCATTAATGGACTTACACCACAAAGACCTTAAAGTAGAGGACGACTTTTATTTTCACCAAGACATGAACACTATAAATTGATACAGAAGAGGAACAAGTTTGCGCATAAAAATGAACCAGAATTCAGGAAATAACTCAAAATTTTCATAACATGCAAAAATGGGAGAAAATAAACTTTAAAAATCAGCAAGGACACACACAACATACACACATTAACATAACACTTTGAAGAAAATGAAAAGCTTCCATACAGGGCACGCAGGGACGAATGAATAGCGTGTGAAAAATTATAAGAATCTTATGCTGTGCCTGTAGCAGTCGCCATATCTCAGCCCAGTGGGAGATATTATACTGATACTCTCCCCTAGCTTCATCAAAATACCAAATGAGGATAAGTCTTTGCACAATCCCTCCGGTAGAGCAGCATGCCAAACAACGGGACAAGAGATTTTTTTAGAGAAACATGCGCGACAACTGCAAAGCATTAATTCACATAATGCCTAAAATGATTTAGCACCTACTGTGCAGAATGTTAGAGAAGCTAATACTGTAATCTCTGCACACCACACCCTCCATTCAGATTCTACCTGTCATCTGTGTGCGCTGCATTTGCGCTGTGCATGCAAACAGTCCTTTTGAAATACAGAGCCCTGTGTGATATTTGTGTTGTCATTGTGTTTCCCCATGCAGGAGTGATCCCTGTTTCGCAGTCAGAATTCAGCTGGGCTCTTTGATCCATAATCCCATGATTGATCATGGCACTTTAACCCAGAGGGGAGCCCGCTGTGTCCTCGATCGACCCGCAGCCATCTCCATCCAATTCTCTTAAACGGAGGGATCCTCCTGGTGTGAAAAATGGAAGACTGTCAGACGGAAGAGAGAGGCAGCCCCCTCTGCCACTGTGCCGCACACGGTGCACAGGAGTGGGTGTACGCTGTAATGGATGAAAGAGGAAGAAATATATTAAAGCGGTGATATATTGCTGCTGGTATTGTTCAGTTACTTAATCAGTTGATCAGTGAAAAAGCTTTTTTTTCCTGAGAATCTTCCATCCTGCTTTGTGTTGCTGGAGTGGAAGAACACACCTGTTGTGTGCTGTTTGTTTTTATGTCCTCTGCTGCTTCTAAAGAGCTCCTATTATTTCATCAAATCTGTTAAGTGTTTTGTACCCTGCAAGAAGGAAAATAATCATTCTTCCACAAAGGCATGCTTGAGATTCCAGTGCTGAAAGGAAGGGCACTGAAGAGCTAAAACTGTTTCTTGTGGTCTGTGTTCAACAAACAATGGATTGGAATTTGCAGTGTTTAAATATCTCTCTGTGGGGCTGAGGAGTACAAATCCCCTTTAACAACAATTTATGATCTTTTTTTGGATAGAGCTGCGGCTTCAAGCGATATCTGCACTCCGATGGCTTCATGGCTGTAGTCAGTGTAATTAGATTGCATAATGTTAGCTATGCTCATTTCAATAGAGTAGTGCATACCCATTGGTAGCTTTGTCACCTTCTACCTGCCAATCCTCAATGCCTGTGTGCAGTTTCACATAGATTGACCCCGTCAGTGAGTAGAAAAAGGTGGGACAGACAGAATGATACACTGACAGTTTCTGTGATTATGTACAGCATACCATAACATGACTTAGACAAACCAAAAATGAAAAAAACAAACAAACAAACATTGGTCCACAGGGGGAGCCACAGTGATCGGTCGCATTTTAGCCATTTTTCAAGCATTTTTCTGTTGTTATAGCGCCACCCAGTTGCCAATTAGAGATACATTTCTCCAGTCACTTTGAGGCGTCCTGTTCTACATATCTACTAAGTTTAGTAAAAATCCATATAGTGGTTGGGCCTAGATAAGAAATGAGCTCTCTAGCGCCCCCATTTTGTTTGATGGGGTCAATAATGGAGGGGTCCCCTCAGATTATGTGTGGTCATATGCCTACAAAGTTGCGTGGTGATGGGTGAAACCCTTGAGATGTTATACACCTTTATGTGATGAGCCACGCCCTCCGCAATATTCATTGCCTTATAGAAGCTCAGTTTTAGTAACTTTTCCAACTTTTGCCAAGAGGGAACTTTAGATATTGGTCCCTAGATTATGTTCACCCAGTTTCATGCAGATCGCTCAAACTTCCTAGGAAGAGATCGATTTGAAGTGTTTTTTAGAAAATTCAAAATGGCGGAAAATCTATATAACCAGAAGTTATGGGTTCTTGAGGCAAATGTGTTCCTCATGAGGAGAGACATCTCTGTGCAAAGTTTCATGTCTCTACGACATACGAGGCATGAGATATGCCCATTCAAAGTTTGCAATTTCAATCGGTTGCTATAGCGCCCCCCTTTGGCCAATTGATGTAATAATGCTTCATTAGCATCCTCCCATGACCCTCTACCACTGTGCCAAATTTCACATGGATTGACCAAGTCAGTGAGGAGAAAAACGTGAAACAGACACACACAGTTTTTGTCATTATATAGTAAGATAGATGCAGATTCATCTTTCCCTTGTTACAATTCTTCCATTAAGATCTTGACTATCACCAAGCCCAATCCTGCAGTACTCATTTTATACTGCATGTAGGCTACTTGAAGTATAAAGTATTAGGGTGAAGTGAAACTACGCTAAAGACTGAAGGAATAATATATTCAATAACTTATCTAGTGACCTCATTACACTGATTTCTTTGTCACAAACTCCTTTTCTAGGCCATTACTCTGAGAGGTTTGAGAGGCCGGTGAAGCTGGGCAAGTATTCAGAAGCTCTTTGATTCGGTTCTCTGCTGCTGCTGGAGAGCTGAAAGAACCTATTTTGTCATTATAGGTGACCCAGCGCTTGGCAGGATACAAGAGGGGGGCCTCCTTAGATCCCAGTGGATTTGATATCCCTTTTGATTCTCGAATTCCATCCTCTCCCTCCACACACAAGCAATCTGGATAGCAAAAGACGTGGGTGCCCTTGTAAAGAGGATCTTTTTTGCCAGGCAAACCAAGCATTTTCCTTCTGACTGCTATATTTTGCTCTCAGAGTTGGCACCGACCTGCCTGATACCAGAAGGGGTTTAAAGAGATTTGCAAAGCCTTTTCAATCATCAGGCATCGACTGAAGTTGTTCACCCAAGAACTGTGAAATCCATGTGGTCAGAAGGGCTAGCAGGCCCTGGTGCTTCTCCTCCCTCGAGTAGAAGGAATTCTTGGATCTTGGCAGTAAAACAACAACAATGGTCATTTGGTCACGCTTAAAAGGAGCTTTACATTTTCCTGACAAGGAACCCCTTGCGGCCAAGTAAATAATGACTGTTATCTTCAGACAGCAAAGGCAGACATTACGTGATGTGGTGATACTGCAACAAGACCTCTTACAGAGAAGGATTGTGTTGGATAGTGTACAAAGACTTTGACACCAGAGACAGCATTTACGTCTTCTGCCAAAAGTCAAACGTGGTCTTTTTTGTAACCATGACAATAATTTTTCTCTAATCACAGAGTTGCCCTGTGGAGTTCGCTTGATGATGATGCCTGACGAATATGTCAAATGCGTTTTCTTCCTCATAAAAGCATTAATATGGCATAAATCTAAACATTGTTGTCCTGCTGATAAAGGCAAACAATACCAGAAAACTCTTATTTGGCTTGTTTTGGAAGGCGAGGACTAATATCCTGGTCTGAAGTCAGAATGGTGCAACTGTAGAAGTGCAGGCAGGTTCACAGTGCACATACACCCTTCTTGTTACCTACCCAGGGGCACACAGAGGGGTTGCAGGTATGTGAATTAATATAAATACAATATTACATACATTCTCTAAAATGTGAACGTAGCAGAGAGCAGAGAGGAGTTGCTGTACCACACCCTGTTAAGAGAGAACTTTAATTATTTCAGAAGCTCAAAGTTTAGTTATTTTTCCTCTGTGAAGGTGACAAATACAGTTTTTAGTTTTGGTGTTTTAATGCCCCACAATATTTCCTGCAGTGACAATACAGCTCTTACTCTCAGCAGAAAACTGCTTGCTTCTCCAGTTTACTGAATCCGACATGTGCCAGCTGCAGGTGCACCTGGCTTTTAAAGGGAATGGTTCATTGGTTGAGTTCATGTTACGCCCAAAACACACCTGATTAATTAAGGGGATAAAACCACTTTGCCCCTTGGGTGCTACTTTGTGCCCAGGTTACGTGCTGTTTAACTAGCAAAAGTGGAGTCAGACACATCCTAAATCACTTGCACCTTCTTTAGATCAAGCACTTTAACTTAAATGCAGCCCCTTATCTGTATGTTCTTAACTTAAGTTTGCACTTTGGTCAATATTCATCAGCAGACACTGTAAAGATGAGCAACTGGGGAGACAAGGAATTGCGCACCCTCCTTGTCCTCGCAAACGAAGAGGCCATTAACCGGCAAATGACGGGGACAGTGAAGAACGGGCTGACTTACGAGAGAATTACCGAAGGACTGACCAGCCGCAGCTTCCCTCTCACGTCACTGTTTACGTCACACACTGAGCTACACGTTTTTATTACTTGCTCACGCCCCCCATTGCCCCGAAAAAGGCGCATTCTGTATAAACAAAATTAGGCAGGCTGCATTTTGCCGCACTCCCTGATTTTGTTTTTATACTGCCAATGCTGAAAGAAGACTGATTGGGCTTTCCTGCAAATTTGCACAATTCCTATCTTAAAAAGGGCTATTTATGCACTGACAGCATCCTCCCACAGATGTTTTTCTCACCTCACACTTCACAATACAGGTAGAGGAGAGTGTAAAGAAAAGATGTGATAAGTGAAAACACAAGGCCTGAAAGTGGAGTGCCAAACAGAGATTTCCTTAATGTCTCTCTTTTGTCTCCCTACTTTCTCTGTCCTCCTCTAAGTACAAATTAATGTTTCCTTTTAACTGCTTTATCCAGTTGGTCTGTCAGTGTATTCCCACAAGAAGGGCCCTCTTGTATGGTAATGATGGCTCCATTATCCAAGGACCACACTCACATTCCAGGAAATGAGCCAAGAGGATGTCGTAAAAGAAAAGTAGAGTTAAGGCACTCTTTCTCGCTCATCATTTCACTTGGACAATCGAAGCACCCCCTGTTAGATGTGTTTATGAAATGTCGATGCCCCTCAATTGTAACGCTGTCCCACAGGGAATCTTGTGCTGTTAGCAACATGTTCACCGTGGGTGCAGGCCAACAGCCCACTGCCAGTAACACTTACTTACTATTTTTTTGTTTCTTCTTCTTCTTCTTTTTTTTTTTCCCTGGCGCTCAACAAGTGGATGCGGGCAAATTGAGTGTTCTTCATGGACACATATAACTGCATAACGGCTGCTTTGAGAGCTGTTTCCATGGTAATTTTGCTTCACACCAAGGCTCTTGCCTGGAGCACTTGGGCACGGAGTAAGAGATGTGATATCACATACTGTATTTAACAAACTTAAAATCTCATTAGACCAGCCAATCAGAGTGAATAAATTACCGTGATGTATCTTCACACAAAATCAGCATGACTGTCAACTATGTGCAGAAAGGTATATAAGTGCAGGACTAAAAGCTTGCTGTCGATTAACCAAAATTAATTCAAAACTTCTAAGTAGATACAGTTGGATCTGAAATTCAAAATAAATGCAAATTCGGTAAATTAGCTCCATCCATGCTTACATAATTTGTTTGTATGCTTACAAATGAAGCAGTTACTCGATCATAAGTCCAATATTGGTTTTCATACCTCTGGTGTTGTATCTAGAAATCACAAAATGGCTCGAAAAGATCCGAGAGGACTTATGTAGTCCATTAACAAGTGTAATTGTTGACAATGCATGGCTGAAAAGCTGCATTTATTCCCATCCTGACCAGGTTTGGACAGCTTGATTTAAAAAAAAAATATCTTGACTCAGCAGATGACTTGCTCAAAAGACTGTTTCTCAGCTTGTCCAGATGGTCACGCACTTACACATCTCACATTTACAGTTCACTGTTAGTTCACAACCTTCATTATTTGAGACATTTGAAACTTACTGGAACTATTACCTGGAGAGCAGCCAGTGCTGGAGTCAATAGGCAAGACAGATAGACCCCAATCTGTCTTTGAATGTTTTATTCAGCCTACTCATTGTTTTTAATTTATCTTGGTAAAGGAATCATTTATTCATTCCCTGGTTCAGGAATTATCACTCACATACGCTGGCTCGTTGGCACTGGCACCCTACTGTGCCATTGTGCTCAGATTTGTAGAAGGCCAGGCTTCTGTATAGAAAACACACACGCACACAAATATATATACAATCTGTCTGCTGTGGTAAACCCCTGCTTCTATTGATCTTGTACTAAGTGCCTGTTCTTGTGCTGCCATGATTAGTGCTTCTGTGCTGTCTTTCAGTCCAGCCTTTTCCAGCCACTGGTAGGGTGTCTTGATGTCAGCCACTTCTGCAGTCTGTCTGTGATACATGCCTTGCAGGGGCTTGTCCTTCCATGATGGTTCTGCTGCCTGAGGTATTCACTTAGCAGCTCATCTTTGGAGGCCATCTTCTCTGGCTCTGGCGCTCACTAGTCCTTGGTCCCGCTCATTCCACTTACTGCACAGCCTCAGGGTAATGGACTTGGGATGAAACTCTCTACGCATTGAGGGGTATGTATGTACCATGAAGATTTCCATGAAGATGTTAAATAATCACACAGTATACAATATATTCTCAATCGTTCTCAATCAAAAAAAAGGAGTCCTTGAGGTACAGCTTTGCAATTAACATAAAGTTTCGGAGGCTAAGTTTTGGCAAGTAAAGTTACTGTTGTAAGGTTTAGGACAAGAAACATGGTAAGGATATACCTTTAAATGACTAAAAGTTCCGAATGTTCGTCTCCAGAGGAAAGTCCAAAGAGAGAGTCTGTTTTTTTGTGACCCACACACCACCCCAACTTGCCTCCTGAAATTGGTCACGTGATTACAGCCTTTCAAAATAAATGGGATATATACAGATTTGAAGGAATTCATTTTCATATATAAACATGCTAACAGTTTGTGAGGACAGTCTGCAGGATATCAGGATACCCATGACACACTTGGAACGTTAAAATAGCAGCAAACAACTATCTGATGACATGTTGCTAAAGTGTAGCGCCCACCCTCAAGTTCCCCCTGGGTTAACACTATTAGCCCCTTAACCACTGTTGCCACTGTTGGCACCGTTTGCACTATTAGCACCATTAGCGCTGTTAGCTGCGGGCAGCTGGCTCATGTTGTTCAGGCATTCTTGTCCTAGACTCTGAATCACGGATATGCTTTGAATGTCACACTGAGCTCCTTTAATGTATTAAAGGAAAGCAGCAAAGAGGCTCGGCTGAAGACTTTGGAGCTCGTGTTATTTGTGTAACCAATACCAATAACCAATCAAGAAAAACAGAGATAGCCGCTCACTAAGCACAACACACAATATCTGCAAGAGCCATGCGGGACTCGCAAATTGCCTCAAATGAAAGCTCCTTCTATTCTATAATCTGACTCTATTTTATTTTATATTTCACTGTGCCTTAAGGACAGCTCTGTTGAGATGCTTTGCTATTGGTTGGCGGCACAAATTTGGATATTTATCAAGGTGAACCTGAGGCGAATGCTCTAGGCAGATTTACTTCACTGCTGTGAGCAAATATTGATCTCAAGTATGCCTTTCAGTTGACTGGATTCTGTGTGATTTTTTTTTTTTTTTTTTTGCTTTCATTATTGCTGCAATGACCAGGCCTTCTCCCTGTTGTTGACTGAAATATAGACTTAGCTACTTACTTTCTATTGTTGAAGAATCACTAATTTTGACTCAACTATCTGCATGAAACAGCCTTTGAAACAAAGGGGTGTCTATCCCACTGCTGGTCTGTGATAAGTAATAGTCTGTCATTACTGAGACCCACCCCTAAGGAGCTCCCTGGGTCCCTTCAGATAACACTGTGACAGGTGAGGCAGAAGAGAACACCAACACCAAACCAGTAA
This sequence comes from Epinephelus cyanopodus, assembly GCA_026686955.1. NCBI lineage: Eukaryota > Metazoa > Chordata > Actinopteri > Perciformes > Serranidae > Epinephelus > Epinephelus cyanopodus. The sequence goes on along the minus strand of CM048932.1, from coordinate 30,230,797 downwards.
CTACACAATACGCTACACACTGCGGCCCAGTGCACTACACATCTGCACGACACCTAACAGTGCTTATCAGGATGCTCCAGCCAGCCCTCAGAGGCTTGCTAAACACACATCGCGGAATACTCCCAACTGAATTAGTACACATGGGAGTACACACGTGCGTGCAAACTAACCAACACCACTAATGTACATTTGTGTGGCAGAGGTTTTCCAATTTGCATTTAGATTTCAGAATATTATGCCCCCAATTCTCTTATATTATCCCAGCTACCGAGTCCTCATGCGCCATCAGCTCTTTTTAGACTTCTCCCTCGTCTCGCTGGAGCAAAGTCTGACCCAGCAGGGCCCAGGTAATGCCAGGTGAAGTTGGAGAGTTTTGGCTCGTAATTGCACATAATCCCCCCTGAGTTTAACCCCGACCAAACTCTGATTTGGTCTCATATCCACACAAGAGCATTTGAACTTCATATGAAAATGTCAACAACAGCTCCCACAAGCAGATACAGAACTAGAAATAATAAAAGTCATTACATTAAATAAAAATAAGGACTTAATTTCATTATTGAAAAGACATAAAACAATTTAAACCAAACTATAAATTAACATTTGAAACCAGAAATAATAAACAAATGGGTCAGTTCGCCTCAACAGTAATAAATTGAAAGAATAATATTGCTGCTTACCGATGTGTAACCGACAGCAGATATTAATAACACACCAAAATGAGTTCCTGCCTCTTGTACTTTACCTCTGTGTATTCTTGTGCAAAAGAAAACGAAGTTGCAGTTTGTTTTTGTTGAATTACGGCAGGCAAGGTTTCTCTAAGGGGAATGTGCTCTATGCAGTATGCATCACTATTAGAAAGTACTGTATAGACAGTGTTATACCTCTGTGTGCTTTCTAATAATCATCACACAAAATTCCATTACTAAAATCTCAGATTCAGTTTAAAATCTCTTCTTGAAGGGATTTGTTCTTTTGTGAAGAATTGTACCATCTTTTCTATCCTTTCATAAATGTATTCCTACCCATGTTGGCGTGTCTCAAGGCATGGCAACGTTGGTTTATTGGCCTGGCCGTCCAACTCACTCCATGGTCCAGACTGACATATGACAACTATTACACTGATTACTATTAAATGCTGCACAGACATTCTTGATCATCAGATGACAGATCCTACTGCCTTTGGTGATCCCTTGATGTTTCCTGGAGTGTCACCATGAGGTTGAGATTTTTAGCTTTTAGTGACATGACAATCTTGACATCTATTGGACTGGCTGCTGTGATTTTTCTAGCGGTTTCCATCGTGGTTAGAGGATACGGCTGAATCCCTTGACTATTTCCCTAGCGCCTCAATGTGTTGCGTGAAAGATCTCAGCTTTTCGATGGCTCAGAAAAGAATTTGTTTGAGATCTTCATGTTCCCCATTGAAAATAATTAGCTTTGGCTGGGTGACTTGAATCCCACTCACTCGCTTCACTTGCAGACAAACACAGGCAGAGTCAAGATTTTCAAGTTCAGAGGCACTGTCGCCTCACAGCAAGTGGGTTACAGATTCGAATCCAGGGTGAGGGAGCCCTTCTGTGTGGAGTTTGCATGTTCTCCCTGTGTCAGTGTGGGTTTTCTCCGGGTGCTCCAGCTTCCTCCCACAGTCCTAATTGGTGACTCTAAATTGTAGTGTGAATGGTTGTCTGTCTCTATGTGTCAGCTCTGTGATAGTCTGGTGACCTGTCCAGGGTGAACCCTGCCTCTCGCCCAGTGTCAGCGGGGATAGGCTCCAGCCACACTGCAACCCGTAACAGGATAAGCAGTACGAAAAATGAATGAATGAGTTTGTATTGAAAATGAATATAGGCAGGGGGTTATAAGATGTAACAGGTAATGATGATTGATGATTGATTTGACTGACATATGGTTTATGGGCAATCACATATCGGGTTGGTCATTTGATGAAACAGAATAACATGGATTGCTTCCCTCTGACGCCTTCTCCTCATACATGGCTGTATTCAGTGCACCTGGCATATCTGGGCAGTTTATATAGAGAGCACAATGAACAGGATCATGCCGTGATTCAGATGCGTTCAGAGGAGACAGAGAAAATTCTTCACACCCTCAAGATGAACCATAATCTTTATGGTAACCTATGGCCCCTTGACTATTCATCTAGTGCCAAGATCAGGCCAAAATTTTAATTGATCTCATACTTTACTTTTTTCATACCTGCAGCCCTCATAATATGCATAAAATTTGGCACCAAATAACATTAATTTCCAGCCCTACAGTGAACTTTGAACACAATTACGAAGAATGCACTGACGTTCCAAATCTGGTCGCGACCAGACCCGATACTAGTTTTCTGGAGACAGTACAGCATATATTACATAATCTGTGACCTTTTTTTGTGATTAAAAAAGCTGAACAGTGAAGTGATGCTGGGGTGAGGGGGTCTGCACTTTACTGATTTCAGAGGTAAACAGCTGACGCATGCTTTCTGCTGTCTCTTGACCTCTGACCCTTTGGCCATTTGACCTGTGTGTGACACTGCAATAATCACCATGAACATTATAATTGTTATCATGTTGATCTGTTCTGTACAAGCGCCATCTATTGCATGTCGCTCCTCAGTTTCTACCATTTTCGTCCCAGTTTAAGAGGTTCTTTTTGGGGGAGTTTTTCCTTATCTGCTGTGAGGGTCCAAAGGACGGAGGGATGTTGTATGCCGTAAAGCCCTCTGAGGTAAATTGTGATTTGTGATATTGGGCTTTATAAATAAAATTGAACTGAAGTGAATTGAAAAGGAAAAGTGACATTAAGCTTTTCTTTGGTTCACCAGACAAGAGGGTGAGCTGGGGAACTGAGAATTGGTTAGCTGATTCCATAGCTTTATTTTCCAAATGCCTCTCCTTATGGCATTTTCAATTTTTTGTAGTCAGGCAAAAGAAAAAGGGGAAAAAGGAGAAGAGGTTAGGGTGAAGAATTCGCCCCCAGACTCCCACAAGGGCTCTGTCAGAGAGGACATACATTGAAAATGGTGCTTCCCAATGTTAAATAGGTGATTATGGCCCTGCAGTGCACTAAAATGGATAATGCTGCAACACTAAACTTTGATGTGAGTGTCCTGACTGAAATGTAGAAAAATATTCCTGACAGTAAATCTTACAGACTCAAAGAACTATCTAGCTTGTGTTGCAGAGACCCAAGTCTGTCCGTAGATAGACAGAACATTTCCACAGATCCATGCCTGCAGGCTGGGATAATGCCAGGGCTGATTGAAATCTTTGACTCAAATCCTGGCCCTGTTTGAAGTTGCATTCCCCCTCACTGTGGGTTGCAGGTGTCTGGTCATGATACCGCCCTAGGAACGCCAACACAGATAAAATTAACTATTACCCGCAATTTGATTGAACTGTCATCTCCGGCACTTTCTCTCTCTTTTCCTTGACAAACCTGACAGTGTTGTGTTTCTTTCAGTCCATTTTATGTTCCAACAATAGACTCTTGGTGTAATAGCCGCTGGAATGTAATAAAAACAAGGTTGATTCCTGTGTCCTCTATTATCTATTCATTATGAAAACATGATTTAGAAGCCTTGCTCTCCGTCTGTAGTGATAATGTCAGTCTTTTGTGTGTAACCCTTGAGAAACAAGTAAAGCTGTTGGATCAAAACCTCCTTGCCATGCTTTGGTTAGTTCAAGTGTAATCATTTTTCAAATAAGCAGCATTGTGTAACAAGATTTATGAAAATGTTTCACAAGATTTAAAAAAAAAAATAAAGGCACTATCAAGTACAGATCTCACAAGCGTGAAAGGGATAAAAGCAAAAAGAAAATTGAGTTGAGGAGGGAAGAGGATTATAAGACCACACTTTGCGTTCGTCTCCTCAACAAGGTGTTTGCATTTAAGCAAAGCCTGGAGGCAAAAAGATCAACATTACAGGTGCCGTGTGGTGCTGATGCCATTTAATGAAGATCAAATGTCCAGTTTTCTCACAGTGGAGATTTAAGGCTCCCTCAAGTTTGTGTTTAGAACTGCGAGCAGGAGACTTTTTCCTCCACGAAAACCCTCCGAAAACGAGTCTTGACCTCCGCACAAATGAAATGAATCAATGTTCTTGTTTGCAGGTATTGCTCTGTTTCGGTTCCCCTGCAGCAGGTAGGTGTGTTTCAGTGCTGGTCAAAGTGTGTGTCTGTTCTCAAACAGTTCATTCTGGCAACACTCCATAAGCCCGAGTAGTTGGGGTTATATACACTTAGGGAAACTCTCAGTCTCCTGCCGCTCTAACTGCAGAGAGATCCATTCATTCCAGATTCAGACCTGGCATTCATCCCTTTATCTGTAAACATCATAGTAAATATGGACCCCCCCCCCCCCCCCATGAGAGAGAATCGATTTTCCTTTTTTTCAACAATCTGTGCAGCCCTCACGCAGCAGCCCCTGAAGAGCAGAGTAAAATTGCTCAGCCATTAGCGATTTATTCCATGTTATACACGTGTGAGTGAAAGGCTGTGCTTTTTTAGGGGAAGCTGCTTTCTCCTTTATGGACTAAAATTTAGTCACTGAACGCGATATTGAAATTCTTTTATTTACATTTGATATTTCTAAAGATTGAAAGAGTTTGTCCTTGTTTGAAATTAAGTTCTGAAAATCCAACAGACGCGCCACAATTTAAAATTCATCCCTCCAAAAATGTTAGGATTGCAGCAGCGGGGAGCCAGGATGCAGATACGTATAAGCTAACATCTCCGCAGGAAGGAGAACACTTGAGTCAACTTTGAAAAGTAAAGCACCACCTCAAGCACCATATAATTTCAGTAATTTAAATCCAATTGAGTGCCTCAGATATACGCTGATATCACTATGGGTAGACTTGAAATGATGCACATGCCATAAATCCCATCAAACAGATGTGAGCAACACTCTGGTGATGTATTTTTGTCAGTTAAATTTACCCACTCGTGTGCTGAGTAGAAAAAGGGACTAAAAGCCGATGCATCCTTATGCATATATACATTTTTTCTATCTTTCTGGTTTGTGAAGACAACCCAGGTGCTGTAGGGTTGATAGCAGTGGCACCAAGGAGCAATCAGCAAACGCTAATGTCTTATCCACTTCTCAACACACTCACTTGTTTTGTGTCATATCATTATGAAGGTTCCTCCGATACACAGTATGCATGCTTTGATCATCTCTTTGTGATTTATGATCACCTTAAAATAAGAATCACTGGGTTTTTGTTCCCTTAGAATTAGCTATTTATTTCTATGTATAGAGCAGGTCCTCTTCCATGTCATCTGCCATGTTGTTCTAAGCCAAGAACGGTCATATCAACGTCTAGGGCCATTCATGTTTGAATGTTAGCAGCCTTAGCACATGGGAGAAGTTTAAGTTCTGCAACCCTCCCGCTGGCTGCCACTGAATCCTACAGACTGGACCCTTACGCCTCATTTCCACTGTACGGAGACAAGTCAACCGGAGGTACATTCATCTTATCTTACTATATAATGATGAAAACTCTGTCTGTGTGTGTGTGTGTGTGTGTGTGTGTGTTCCACATTTTTCTCCTCACTGACTTGGTCAATCCATGTGAAATTTGGCACAGTGGTAGAGGGTCATGGGAGGATGCCAATGAAGCAATATTACATCAATTGGCCAAAGGGGGGCGCTATAGCAACCGACTGAAATTGCAAACTTTGAATGGGCATATCTCATGCCCCGTATGTTGTAGAGACATGAAATTTTGCACAGAGATGTCTCTCCTCATGAGGAACACATTTGCCTCAAGAACCCATAACTTTCGGTTATACAGATTTTCCACCATTTTGAATTTTTTGAAAAACACTTCAAATGGATCTCTTCCTAGGAAGTTTGAGCGATCTGCATGAAACTGGGTGAACATAATCTAGGGACCAATATCTAAAGTTCCCTCTTGGCAAAAGTTGGAAAACTTTCTAAAACTGAGCTTCTATAAGGCAATGAATATTGTGGAGGGCGTGGCTCATCACATAAAGGTGTATAACATCTCAAGGGTTTCACCCATCACCACGCAACTTTGTAGGCATATGACCACACATAATCTGAGGGGACCCCTCCATTACTGACCCCATCAAACAAAATGGGGGCGCTAGAGAGCTCATTTCTTATCTAGGCCTAACTGCCATATTAATTTTTACTAAACTTGGTAGATATGTAGAACAGGACGCCTCAAGGTGACTGGAGAAATTTAACCCTAATTGGCAACTGGGTGGCGCTATAACAACAGAAAAATGCTTAAAAATGGCTAAAAAACCGGATAGCAAAAATCGGACAAAATTAGTCTCTCTCCTGTGTCTATAGGGTTTCTACCCATCCATAAAGAAATGCTTTTCCTTGCATTGGACACTAGGGGCACGATCCGTATATTGTCGTCTTGGTGTTTCTTTAAAATCTTTGAGTCAAAAAGGATTAGAACAAGCAGGACTCTCAAACTGATGATGATGATTTCTCACCTGGCCACGAGGTCTTGTCTGTCATCCAAAAACACACGAGAAATTGAGAGGTCAGTCCCTAGCTTTCAAAAATTGAAATGAACTTTGTTGTATTTAGGTTTGATTTGTTTGGGAGGCGGGCGGAGTGGAGTTTGAGCAGCACACATGTGATTCTAAGTCATACCCAACTCTGTGCTTCATGGTGCATTGAGATTTATTACCAACTGTAAGCCACTAACTCATCACTGTCTCCTGGATGATCAGGTTGGCTGAGTGTCTTTACTATTTCGTAGACTTTTTTTTTATTGGCATTGTCATGTTTACAAAGCTATTCTTGGCCTTCTTCCAGCATACTAATGTGTGTACATGATGCAAAATATTGAAATATTGCTCTCTGTTCTCAGTACATGTTTTTATTGTCTGCACTGAGGGGACGTACAGAGTTTGGTAAGCGAGCATTTATGTATGCAGCTCCTTATGTGTGGAATCTTCTGCAGAAGGACTTAAAGCTGCACTCATTGGTTCCTCTCGGCCGTTTCAAAGCACTGTTGCAGGATTGATTTTTGTACACTGTTTTCTATATATCAATGTCAGTTTGTCATAGCTGGTCCTTGTAATCATGTGTAGTTGCCATCTTTTGTGTTTTTGTGGTTCACTTCTGGCATATTTTTTGTCGTAATCTTATTTTGTGGTTTTTATTGCTTGTTTTAGAGTTTTACATTTTTATTTTGTGTTTGTGTTGTCTGTCTTCTTTTTTTTAATTTTAAGATTTTTTTCTGGTGATATAAAGGTTAAATAATATAAATAAAAAATACCGCTGTGTAAATCTCTTATTGAAATCAAAGCTTTTCCTGCCTTTGAGACCATTTTCATGGCTATCACATATAGAGTCACTCATCCATGTTTCTCTGAATATTCTTGTCAAGGTCTCTTTCCTTACAATCCCCTTGTAGCATGCACTCATCTTTAGGTAAATATTGTATGGTTATATCCATAAGGGCGAATGAACACCTGTTGAGTACACTCTTTCAAGCCCTTATGCAGCTCTCACTGTCCACACCAGAAGGTGCTTTCTGAATGTGAAGGCCTTCGGGAATCATCTTATTTCTGATATATTGAGAAATAATAATGGCGTGCCATCTGTTATGGATCTTATGCAGCTCTCAGAGAGCCCATGTTTTTTTTTTTTTATGCATATCATGTATATAATATAGAGGAATTGAAATATTGAAGCAGTGCTGGTATTGTTTACGTTCTGACCTTTAGCTTTAATTTGACTATCTACATCAGATCATCAGTACATAGCCCCACATTCACAGTAATTGGACAAGTCAACGGATAAGTGTGGTGATAATCTATGTTTGTGTTATTATCAACAAATCCCACAGAAAGACTAAAACCAATAATGTGTTAGTCCATCTCTTAACACTTTCCTAGTTTCACAGCCTCTCTGCTCTCAGCGCCAAGCAACTTACAATACTGCGGACATAAATCTTTAAAAATGGGTCACAAATATATACACGAGCAGTATAAATAAGTTTCAGTGTACATGTTTATTGTAATGATAAAAAAGTCATCCAGTGTACACTGTAGGGTACATATGCGTTTTTATTAGTTTTTGGACACCAATAATGGTCTGTGGCATGAAGGAATAAGATATATCAGGCTTTGGATACACACACAGTATTTGTTGGTCGAGGGATTTGTTGACAAAATGCAATAAAATGTAGAGTATCACCAGACGTATCCCATTATTTAAACATTAATCAAAAATAATCTAATTTAATGTATGGCTGTAAATCCTTTGCAGGCAATATCAGTTATCCCGTTGATACTCTGCCAGGCCTGTACTGCAGCCATCTTCACTTCCTGCTAGTTTCTGGGGTTTGTTGCGCTCAGTCCTGTCTTCAGCATGTAAAATGTGTGATTGGTCTGATTGAGGAAGGGCTGCAATGAATTATGATTTTCATTATCAACGTATCTGTCAGTGCTTTTTTTTTTTTCGTTGTTCATGTGATGAACCATTTCACAAAAAGCACATGAAAATGTTAAAGGGGAACTAATGCTTTTTACAAAAGTAAACCAGAAAATAGGGCTATTTTCTGGTTTACTTTTGTCTAAATGAGTGATAGGATGTTCAGTATTTGACATTTCTCCAGTATGAAGCTTAGGCTGACCTGCCTGCAGCCCGTGAGTGCACACTGTATTAAATAATAGGGCACTCAGACAGCGTCAAAATACGTTAGTATAATTATCAACATAATGCAAAAGAGAAATGAACGTCTGTGTTTACCTTTAGCTGGAATCGGACCATATTTGTTGTGGCAAGTCAAAACACTTCCTCTGTCTGCTCCCTCTCTCTCCTCGTCTGCTCTTCAATTTCAAAGAGCTCCGCATCCGTGTACTCCGTGTTCAAATAAATACAGGCGGTCATGAAATTCAAATGGCTCATCCACATCCAGTTGGGCAAAATCAGGTAACAATTCGGACATGTTTGTTGTGTCAAGTCAAAACACTCAGAGAGAGAAAATCTGGCTCTGAAATCTCACTTCTGGTGAGATTCTTCTTCTTTGGTGTTTTACAGCAGTTGGTCTCACAAGACTTGAGTTGTTGCAGGAAGTTACTGCTGGAGCGAGCTTACAAATGCTACTTTTTGGAGTAGTCATGGCTGAATTTTTACCCAATTTTGACTGACTGGATCTGGATGAGCCATTTGAATTTCATGACCGCCCGTATTTATTTGAGCACAGAGCACACGGACATACACGGACACAGAGCTCATTGAAACTGAAGAGCGGACGAGGAGAGAGAGGGAGCAGCAGCGCAGGCAGAGGAACACGTCTGAATCCAGCTAAAGGTAAACACAGACATTCATTTCTCCTTTCCGTTATGTTGTCGGATAATTATACTAACAATCCGAGCCTATCTGTGTGAAAAAATGCACTTTTAGTGGACGTATTTTGACGTTGTTTAACACTGTCTGAGTGCCCTATTATTTAATATAGCGCATGCTCACGGGCTGCAGGCAGGTCAGCCGTAGCTTTGTACTGGAGAAACGTCAAATATTGAACATCCTATCACTCATTTAGACAAAAGTAGATCGGAAGGGCCCAGGATGAAAAAAACATTAGTCCCCCTTTAAGCCTTTTTCACTCATTGACTGACTGGGCGAGTCAAGAATACTCCATCGTGTGACCGTGAACAAGTCATGGTTTGCCTTGTATGTTTCAGATCAATGTCCATTGGGGAACCGTATGCTGAAAGTGTTACTAGTCCCACATTGTTCAAGCAATATGGATGCAAACACCCTGAGTCAGCACATTTTTAATTTCAAACACAGTGTCCCAAAACACTGAAGAAGATGCCACAGTCTCACCACTTTCTGACTGCACTGTAATTTAGTACTGCACGCTGTAATATAAGAACACAATCAATATCTGATTGAATTGCAAAACTTACAATCAAAATCTAATCAGACTGTGAAATCCTGCCAAATCCCAACCCTGTAGTCATTTATAGGTGTACATAAGGGGCCAGTGCACTGGGGATTTAGACAAGCAGCAGCCAACATCCGTGATTTATTGTAGGCAAAGTCTCCTTTGCTCCTCCTCAACTTGTGTCTAATCCCCACTGGAGCTTTGCCTAAACCCCCTGCTCTAATAGAAACAGAGCTCTGACTGTCACAGGGGACTGACCACTCTTCTCAAAGTTAATTGAATGCTACAATTATAATACAACAGTGCTCAACCTCTCTCACCAACAAACACACAGCTGCATGCAGGCATTTACTCGTTAGCATTTGCTTGTTAGTACGTGAATAATTAAAGATACACACACGCACGATTTTCTTTGCTAATAAGTATTAACACAGACATAGAATAACATACGCAAAAACACTTGGTGATGTACACATGCGAAAATCTGCTGGTCATGAAAACATAGCTGCTCTCCGAACCTCTACACGTTCCTTAGTTGAACATGTGAAAACAGTTCTGAGGTTAAACATTCCCATGGCTGTGTTTAATAAGTCAGGGAAAATCAGAGCAATGTGCCTGAGGCTGGAAAGTCTGATTTCCTTTTCACAGGGAAAGAATTTTTTTATCAAACTTGTCCAGCGATCTGTGTTTTAATTGGCTCCGAGATACAAACAAACTCCAAACACATCTCCGGGAGAGAGAAGCGGTCTTCATGGAACTCACTTGTTAAGTATATCCAGGGGGTGCATTGGAAGAACGAAACCATCAAATGATGCGTCTGTTGGATGTGAAATGCAGTGTATCAAATACTTGCATGAACTCTTTAGGATGTTCCTCTGATTGGACATGCTGCACATGTAGAGTCTGATAAAGAACAGCTTAGTCTCTATGAAATTAAAATGGATTATTTTCGATGATTTTTACTGGAAAGACTGCGGTGCTGTTGAAATAAGAGTGATATCTGGGTAATAACTTTTTTTTATATTAAAGAAAGTTTAATTTTGCAGCCAAATGCAGCTCTCCCGTTGCCAAAAATGGGTTCAATAAAATCATTTTACATTTGGACTCTTGCTTTCTAATACATGAAATTGCAAACTTTGTGGGCCACAGTGAAAATTAAAAACTAGACAAACTTGCAAACTCCTCCTGGCCCACTGATCTAATCTTAGTCTAGATTTGGGCTGCAGCATGTGTGGATTTACATGACTAATATATTTAACGTTATTAGTTATTCACACCCTGCTGAGTGCTGCTGGCGGCTGTATTGTTTGTTTTGCACTTTCCCTCTGTTGCTTCGTCTTCTGCCTGGAAATGATCTGGAGACCAAGTCGAGTATAACAACTGAAGTTGGTAGATAGCTTTTAAATCTCCCTCGCTACGCAAAGCACGCCAAAACTAAACAAAAGACAAACTTCTCTTACCAAGGTCAGTAATGAACTTTCACGCTCAAAATGTCTGCTGGAGGTAATATGCCAAGAAACGTAGCAATTTGCTCGCAAACACCATAGAGGAAGACTGCCAGCTGGCACCCATGGATGCAAACAATGCAGTGTTTAATATCTTCAAAAACCTTGGCTTTACAAGTGTGTTATCTGGAAGGAAATACATTCAACCCATTTGTTTGGCCTCAAGGATACATATAATGCATTTGGAGAGAAAAACTGAATGCAAACAAAACTGTTTGTTTACAAGACAATTCCATGGGGTGACTGTAAGCAAGACGACATCCAAGTATGTTTTGTAAAATGTCGCTGTTTCTTTCAGTCATCGTAAGGACAGACGCTGTGAATACATTTTGTAGGGAAGAACGGCAGGTTGCGTTTGGGGAATCAGCGGGGATTGGCAACCATAATGGAGACAATTTGAGAGCTACCGAACCTCTCATGGGAGCAGTGTTTCATTATTGCAGTCATCAGTGTATCATGATGTGATCTTGTCTTGTAGCTTCGTGGAAGCTCGGGCTGAGACTGCGTGGAGACTTCCAACTGGGGAATTAAGTTAGGCCTCAACTTGGCTGCGTGAGAGGAAGGCATAAAAAGGTAGACTGTCGGTCCTACAGCAGCTGCTAGAGGAGCTAGGTATGTGCTGTGAACAGAGAGCAAGTCACGATTTCACTGATGCACTGATTCATGTGTGAAATATTATTAGCAACAGTCCCCAGACAGTACATGAGGAGGAAGACACCTCCAGGATACCTGCTAACAGCAATCAGTCACATAGAAGGCTGAGATCAAGGATGCAGACCCAGGAATCCACAGGTCATTAACAATGGCACAGAGCATCTGGTGGTTTATAACACTGATGGCAGCAGACAATGAGAATCAGAAAGTAACCTCAGTAGTCTGAGGTGTTATTGATTAGAGGTGACAAACTCAACTTTTTTTTCTCTTTTTTCTGTTTTAAAGAGATAGAGAGCATGCGAGTTTTATAAAGATCTTGTTAAATACTACTCAGTCTACCTACAGACAAATGGTTAACAGCCTCAGGGCACCAGGGCGCTGTCTTTATAAAATATACAATACAGTATCTTCCTAAAATCAAGACATAATATTTGTATCTGGTATATTTTCATGGTACGTAGTTTTCAAGTGGAGCTGTGAGCTCGTGGCATGGCTCCAGGGATGGCACTGTTTTCATTCTCAGCTGGTCAGTATGTCCACACTGCACTTTTGCACAATTTTGTACATGCACTCATGGTGCCCAGAGAGGGGACTGCCCATTGTTCCAAAGGCCCAAAATTCTGAAAAGCTGTTGGTCCAAGAAATGTCCCATTGGACCTAAAGTCCATTTCTCTAACAGTCTGTTTTTTCAAAAACAAACACCCATTGCCCCAAAGTCCTGTTTCTCTGAAAAGATACACTTCCTGGAGTTAGACAACCCATTCACAAGGAAAAAAAACAACAAAACACAACCCCAAATGGCGGCTCATATGCCGCTAGGAAACATCCTGATATAGTGTTTGTTGGACCCATCCACCAACCCTATGCGGACTTTCACCACCATTACTTTTGTTCTTGCCCTGCTGCACTGACTCCATGACCCTGCCAGCCGCTGTACAATTGTAACAGTAACCAGCCAATGCATAAGGATGGCTTTTTTGTCAGTGTCTGACGCCGCGAGTCACTGCCAACGCCCTGGATTTCAACAACTTTGGAGTGAGACCGGGTTGTGTGTCAATAAGATCTTTGGGATCGGTGGCTCAAACACCACAGGGTATCTTGTACTAATGGCATATATGTATTTTGGGAGAAACGTGACTTCAGAGCAATGGACAGTTGTTTTTTGGGACAATAGGCTGTCAGAGAAATGGATTATCAGACCGTTGGGGCATGGCATCGCCAGTGGATGACTCCTAATGACTTTGATGATCCCTTGACTTTTCCTATAGATCCATCAGGAGGCCAAATATTTGACTTTGAATGATGACCCAAATTAGTTTCCTGCTAAAATGTCCTTGTCTAGCTTACAAGCATGAAACCATGTCTTGTCCTCTACCTTAGCTTGTTGAATAAGCAGCCAAACAAAGTGCACTGCTGAATTCAGTTTAGAAGCTAATTAGCTAATTAGCTGCATAGTTACATTAGCATTTAAGTCAAAACACCTCACAGAGTCTGGCTAGCGTGGCTGTAGACTCTCATGCTCTGTCTACATCCCCCCTCTGTTCATCAAATGACTCCAGAAGTTTTCTAGTAAAGTGTTTCTAAACTTACATGATGGATTGGCACAAATTACAGTACAAACATTCACATTCCCCAGAATCCCGATAAATTTGGTGATCCAAGTGATTTTTCCTCCACACACAGGCAGGTTGTGGTTCAGAGCCAAATGTCTTAGCAACTGTTGGATGGATTACAATTCATTTTGGTGCAGAGTTGGTATTTGTGAATGCTTTGGTTTATTTATCTAACAGTTAAGTTTTCTTTACAATGAGCTGGCAAGCTGTCGACTCTCAAGTCTTGTTTTTTTTTCACATAATTTGAAGCTTGCTTGCTTTGTTTAGGTTACTTTTCAAAGAGTTTCGGTGATTTCTGTGTCAGACTATAGATCAGCTGTCATCTGTGAAAGGAAAATAGACTGTTAGACTATAGATCAGCCTGTGGAAGAAAAATAAAGGCTCCTTTTATGATTGACTACATTATTGTCTGTTAATGCCCACTGTGGCTGCTGAATCACTGCAAGCCACTGCTGATATTTCAGGTATTTCTTTTTTTGGAAAAGCAAAGGTAGTTTGTATTTTCTCTAAAAGAAAGAAAACATAGCTGTCCTGAAATGGATGATGCACTGCCTGTAACATCGGGGAGGAAATTGAAAGTGAGAGAATCGTCTGACAAGGCTGATTTGTTCTTTTCATTGCCTGAAGCCTCGTTCAATTGATTCAAACAGGTTCAGAAAACCAAGAGGAAAGTGTGGACAGACAGGCGGGGGAATGAAAAATGAGAAGGTCAAAGGAAGATGATAGACGTAAGTATTGCAGTCGCAGTATGTGCAAAGGTAAATGAAGTCAAATCGGGCTGAAGTTATTGTGCTGTATGTGTTGAAGTAAACAGGTTATGGCATTGGAATTGAAATACATATGCACTCTGCACATTTTCCCAGAGCTCTAACTTGTGGTGATTCTTTTCAACATCAGTTACTGAACTGAGAGTGACTTCTTCAAAAGGGTATATTCACAGGGGAGTGAGCAAAGCAATTCACTCCTACAGACTGATGGTCAGCTGTCATTTGATATGAAAAGAGAAAACTTGAAATATTTTACCTTTTTAATACCATACATTATGTCGTCATCCTTGATCTCCGATAATAGCATCTTCTTGTAGGCGTTTTTGGACCCTCGGTGATTCTTTTCATGTTGTATTTTCATAGAGCCATAATGACAAATGCAGCAGAGCTACTGTACATATTTTGTCCTTAATTCATTTTTGTAAAACGTATACTACTTATACACAGTTGAAGCAAGTAAATATTAGGGCTGTAGTCTCCTGATTGACTAGTCGATTATTTGGTCGCTATGCTCTCGTCCGACCAAATTCTCATTAGTCGAATAATCGCCTTGTTACTTCCATAAGGAGAAAAGTGCTACATCAACAGCTTTCCAGGATTAATCCATTATTTCCTGTGGCGGGGGGACGGGCTGAGTTACCTGTGAAAATAGGGGTGTTTTCAAAACACCCTCGTTGTTGACAGAAAGTTGGACTCACCCACAATAACGCGGTGACGCAGACCTCCTGTCAGTTTCTGTAAGCTGAAACCATTTACTTCAGTGGAAACGAAGCTTGTATTTACTTGTATTTCACAGATAAGAAACAATAAATTGTGAAGACAGTAAAGCCTCCACTAAAATAGCATTTTAAGTCTTGTGTGTGATTTTCCTTCAGGGATTTATACTTATCTGGCTTCATATGAGCAGAGGAAATCTCCGCTCGTTGCTAGGCTAATGTACCATGTAAAATGCCTTAGACTTGTGCTAATAACGTGAGCATGTTGTATTTGCTTGAAAACGTGTTTAGTATAGACAGTTGTTTTGTCAGTGAATGTTGTGAGTTGTAATGGAGCCAAATTATGTGCCGTTACCTTTATAACATGTTGCTGTTGTCCCTGGTTTTATATGAGAAGAGGAAAAGACCGCTAGAGGCTAGGCTAATTTATACAATGTAAAATGCAACAGACTTGTGCTAATAACGTTAGCATATTGTATTGGTTTGGGAAATGTGTCCAGACAAAGACAAGTGTCTGTCTGTCAGTTCTGTGATTTATAGTGAAGCCAATTTGCGTACTTGTGTTGGAAACTGTCTATTAAGCCATGTTTAATGTGTGTTTTGTATCAGCTATATCAATAAAGTTCAATTTAAACTAAACTTTACATTACATACACAGTCCTCCACCACCAACTAGTGTTTTGGAGGTGTAACTGCAGAGTGACACAGACACACCACCGCAGAAATAAAAATAACGTGCAGATTTTTTTCCCACAACTAATCGATTAGTTGAAGATTATGTGCAACTTTAGTCGACCAAGATTTTCTTTGGTTGACTGCAGCCCTTGTAAATATATGTGTATGAGGCATTGTGTATTCAGGTTGTCTGTCCCATTCTCATGAACTCAATATCTCAAAAACGCCTTGAGGGAATTTCTTCAAATTGGTTATAAACGTCCACTTGACTCAACGATGAACTGATAAGAATTTGGTGGTGGAAGGGCAAAGGTCACCGTGACCTCACAAAATAATTCACATGTGAATCATGTCAAAATTTCACACAAATATCTAAAGCCCAGTTCAGACCAAAGATTGCAACAAGGTGAAACCATTTTAAACGTTGCAGAGAAAGTTTCAGAGTTGCTGAGCTCAACTCAAGCCAGCTGCAACTCAGCTGGTAAAACACATCACCTGTTTCTACAGCCAGTTGGCTTGTAGTGAAGTCCGCTGGTGCGGCAGGTGCTCCGTCCCCGCCAAGTACAGAGTTGTTGCATAGAGATGATACACCATCTCATCTAGTTGCATTGGTGTGAACCGGCAGGCTTTTAGAATGTTGCAGAACGGCGCATCGGAAGAACTTGCATGTTTCAACTCATCTCGTCATGAATCTTTTGTCCGAGTGAGGCTTAATAGGAAGAATGAAATGACAACATTTTAAATCCAAATCAATAATCAGATTTGGATTTGAAATGTCAAATAAAAGGTCTTAAAAGGTCCTTGACATGTCTTTGGACAAAGTTAGGAATATTACTAACCATCTAGACATCCATCTTTCTCCTTCTCCATGCCTCAGTTTGTGACATTATTATCCTGAGCTGGGTTTTCACAACAGAAATAAAATTGTGTAGCCACAATATGCATGAGGTCGAGCGCAAGCTTAGTGGATCATGGCACATGTAAAGTCTACATAGCTTTCCACTGTGCAAAGCTTAATGACTTCACTGCAGGCTCCTCACTAATATTTTATGCTACGCTTGTGATATTCCCAAGTCCAGTTATGATTGTTTTTTTAAAGTTATGTTACCCTGGATACTCCTAGACACAAAATGATTCTTCCATTCTCAGCTGGCAAAGGCATCAACATGTATAGAAATGTTTCTCCTGTCAAGGCCAGGGGACACTGCAGCAGCAGGAGCAACCAGGTGCAGTCTAACAAACAGAGTCCCAGACCTCGTAACCTGTATGTGGGTCCAGAGCAAACCCTGCTGTGAATCATCCATGCGGGCCACAGGTCACAGGACAACCCTTTTACACTGACACTCAACCTGCATTCTAAGTGGGCTGAGAGCTTGGTATGAAGAGAGACACAGTTCAAGGCAGGGAAGCCACTGAAGAGTCACATGCCTCAATAATGTTGTGTTTGTAGTGTGTTTGAGATTATTCATAAAGAGAGGCCTGCAAAATAAATAAGTACTTGGAAGTGATTAGGATTTTTAATTAAATATCTATCTATCTATCTATCTATCTATCTATCTTACATAAAGAACTTAAGTACATCTCTAGGAGGTCACTCTATCCAATTAACAATACTGTGAACACTGTCCACCTACACACCTGGTAAGTACAGTAAAATGATATGAAATTATATGGACATTGATATTTGACATGTATCAGACATTAGCGCTGTTGTTTTTGATTGCACTACAGAAATTAGAATTTTGAGAAGTTATGAATTTGTCAAGAAAGGGTCCTCAAACGTTATCGAACTTCTCCGGACTGTTCCAATATCAAGGATCCTTCCGAATTTCATTTTGAGTCCTTCTTTCAGAGAAATTTCAAAAATGCATGTGTGTAACCTCAGCTGGTATAAAATCCCCACAATGCTTTGCTCACCATTTGCCGGAGTGAAAGCGGGACTCGGAATGGAGCCGCTGCTCCTCCATATCGAGGGGAGCCAGTTGAGGTGGTTCGGGCATCTGGTAAGGATGCTTTCCAGACGCTTCCCCTGGGAGGTGTTTCGGGCATGTCCAAACGGGAGGAGACCTGCAGGTCAAAGCATCATTCAGTTGTTTTGAGGTGAACATATTTCAGTTTAATGTAAAGGCAGCAGATCAGCTGTTTCAGTTTGCAGAGTGTGTGTGACACACACATAAAATATGGATCACTTTGGAATCACAGAGTGATTCTGTGTGTGAGTATGCGTATATTCTGTAAATGAAAATCTAGAACTTTTTTCTGCTGTTGTCTTTACCTCATTACTCCACTTACTCTTCAGTATGATCCCGAAATATATTCTCCCTAAAAATCACGTGACTCTGAAAATACTGGTAACATAGAGAGTGCCGAAATGATCCCAGCACCCTGAAACTTGGGTTAATGACGCACACCTGGGGACACTCGTTAGCCTGTTCCAATGTGTGTTCACTGAATGCTAGGAAGGACTCTTGCCTCGCCATTGGATGATCGACCCACGGAAGGCTCCTTGAGGAAGGCGCCAATCCTCCTGATTACCAGCAGCTGCTGAACCTTCACACCTGAACCACATCTACAATCAAGCCACTGCAGTAGAAAACCCCGGCTCAGACCTCCAGGTTCTTTCGGACCGTTCAGTTTCCTCTGCAGTACAGACATCAAGAACAACTTCTAGGTTTTCGTCAGGTTTTCAGCTCCACTTCTTCAAACTGCATTAAACTGTCTTTAACCAGTCCCTGTTTCCTGGTTGTGTTTGCATTTCAGGTCCTCAGTTGAACTGCCACAACAAAAATAGCAGTGATGAAAGTTAATGCGCATGGAAACTGGATCAGTTTATTATGTTCAAAAAGTGGCATTATATTAAATGGAGATTGACATTTTCTAGTCATGGTAATGAGCAAAAGTCTGTCTGACAGTTGATAATATCTCAATATCATCTAAATTAATCTGGCTGAGATCCCTGTCTCAATTTGACTGCTAAGGTAACACAAGCCAACTAACTCACAGACCAGCAGATAAAGATGCAAGATATTGATGTGACTCTTTATCATGTCTCACACGTTGTGGAAGTATACACACATTAGCTATACTGCTGCTTAACTGGGTGACATGTTGCTGAACTGTTAGTCATGATGTACAGTATCAGGGCAGAGATGATAAATGTCACAGCGTTCGTAGCAATTAGTTAATTGCGAGGCAGGCACATCAAGACAAGTATTCACAGGGGAGAATTAAGTGCATCAGGCATGTTGTTAGTGCAATTGGTATTCAGTGTGTATCGTCCGGTAGTTTTTAATCCAATGAACAGTTAGGACACCAATCATGCTGTCCGTCTGTCAGTGGCAGACTTCTGTGACAGGGTCGTGTAAAAGCACGTAAATAGACTTGATTAACACGACTGTCTGTCTGTAAATTCATTCCTAATGGTGTTTAGATATAACCGAAACAAGTGAGTACAGTACTTTTCCATTAAAATACAACGTCTCCCTTTGTTCTGTTTTTTTTTTTTTCCTTCTTTGATTTCTTGCTCAGATGAAGTCGTAGAAACCAGATATGTCTATTTCACTCAGATTGACTGCAGTTGTCGCAGCTCATTGGGCTCTAACATTTTGTCATTTTGTACCAGCGTCTCTGCCAACTTTGCAACTGCTTTAATGGAGGAATTTGTATTCCGAGGCATAACTTGTCATACTGAATGTTTTCCAAACAAAAGCAAATGTGACGTGTGAGAGTTTTTGCAGTCGGAAGAACTAAAGATTTCAAGATTTCACACCTCCGATGTGACAGTATGCAGAATATAAAACATTTGTCTGAGACAAAACCAGTGGTCACATGGACCATCAGTATAATAGAGCTGTGTGTTCATCTGTAATGCAGTTTGATCTAAATACATGCTTGATTCATTGAGTGAGTGACAGCTGCAAGATGTTCATTCATTTCAGTGCGTGAAACCATTGTATTGAAATATAACATGACATTACATTTTCAAACACATTTTCTTCAGCTTATTTTTATGTTAATTTTATTTGCATCAATTCAGTTCAAGAACATTATTGTCATTATGCAAGCACAATGACACTGCAGTTGTGCCAGCCTCAAATGGCGCATTGTGCTGAAGGCTTCAGACGAATTTACAAAGAACATCAACAAAGGTATACAACACTCGTGACTCCTCGCCGACCTCGTCAACAATACCCACAAACATGCAGAATACAGCAAAGCAGCAGTTACACAAACACAAGTCTGCAGCACAGCAGATGCAGCCGAGGCAGATTTCTGTCCTGTATAGGTGGGAAAACGCTGACACAGTATCAAAGGCTAAATAGCTACACAATACATAATGTAGTTCACCATGCTGTTTGAAGCATGTACTGTGTCATTTCACTGTGTCACACCGTGTTGTTTGATCATCAGCTCTGCTGCGATCACATGAGGAGAAGTAAACTGCTTTGTTTGTGAACACCTTTTATTAACAAGTGTAAAGGCGCAGTAAATGTCATGTTTCCATGATGGATTCCTCCCAAAAGCAAAAACCACATTAAGCCTTTCCCAGAAGGTTACATTTGCCACGGAAGGGGCCTGAAGGAGAAATCAAATTTGATGATGCTGAGTCCCATAGGCCCTGTGAAGACTGTCACCCACTGATTAGTTCTTGTGTCTCCATCCTTAGTGCGAGACAATAGGCTCCCTGCTGGGATGATTAAAGGGACAGCTCACCCTAAAAAAAAAATACAGTTTTTCTTCTCATCGTGCCATTTATGAATCAAGATATTCTGACAGTTTTCCTGTATACCAATCCGATTGACGCGTTTCTTTTATTTAATCTATTGTCTAGAGTTGCACTCTCATTATATGCTGACATGTTCACCTCGAGACAGGATTAAGGTAGCCTGGGAGCCAGTTCTGGGACCTATATCTGAGGACCAATGGGTTTCTATTCTTTCAACAATACATAAATCCCATCTTTGTGCAAGACATTGCTTATTGCAATATAAGGTGGCACTTGGATCACTACGGACGAGCAGTGTGGAGATATTTTCTGGTTTCAGTTATGTGTTTTTAGACGTTTGAATCTGGGGCACCGTAAGCCTCCATTAGGTGGAATTGTGTTGCTACCCCCTCTCCCCTTGGATCTCCGCAAGTGTTCAAACTTCACCTGAGCCTCCTTCGGCATATGGGTGAGTAGATAATGGCTTAATTTTCATTTTTGGGTGCACTATCTCTTTAAAAAGCATGGTGGAGATTACCCCATCTTGACATCTGCAGAACACTGTATAGTAACTTTTGCTCTGCTCTTGGCCAGGCATGCCATCGTGCTTAAATGGAAGGAGGCTTCCCCGCCCACATCTGGCCAGTGGCTTCAAGATGTAATCTCCTGCCTAAAATAAGAGATGCTGCGATTCTCTGCCAGTGGTTTGGAGAAATGCATTTGTAAGACTGTAGGACCTTTTTTGTCTCAATTTCAAAATACCCAACCAGCATCAGCTCTCAATGTGTTTTAATTCAGCCCTTGACATTATAATGTTTTTGTTTTTTTTAAAGGAAAACCTGACTCCATGGATATTGCTATTCTGCATATTAAGCTCTAGACATTGTGCCTTTTGAAATATTTCAAGGTAAGAAAAAAATTGGGGATAGGAGGTGGATGGGTTGGCGGTGGGAGGGAAGGGCTGTTTTATTATATTGGATATTACTGTAATCCCTGAAGGGTCATGTTTAATTTTGTTTGTTCTGCACACAAATGATTACTGTGTGTGTGTGTGTGTGTGTGTGTGTGTGTGTGTGTGTGTGTGTGTGTTTGTTTTTGTTTTTTCTTCTTGAAAACCTTTTTTTAAAAAAAGAAAAAAGTTATTCTGAACTACAACCACCAACCGTATCACCATGCAGAAGGAATTGTGCATCTACTCATAAACAAGAGGCTCATGAGTGTCAAAGCAGAACATAACACAACGTTAATATGAATGGCGCTCCCCTCAGCTAGCTCTGCAGTGCTAGGTGAGCTAGCAGTAGATGCTCACTTCCTTTTATGTGGTGATAGAGTTGGTGGTTGTACAGTAGAGAGAAAATATGTCCTTAATGAAACTGCTCCCAGCAAGGTCTTTGGATTGTTTTGAGTGAGCGGGTCATGATTTCTGGAAAGAGACATTGCCACTGAGTTTTTCCAATTGATTATTTTTTGGACGCCTTGAGCACCACAAGTCGAGTGCCATCTAGTTCCATTATATTTGTCAGAGGTTAGACACCTCTGCGGTCAATATCTCCAACATTCACACACTACAGGGAAGAGGAAAACTATGTATTTCTGACTTTAGGGTGAACTGTCCCTTTAAGGTCGGCGGGTACTCTTCTCCCTTGGATCACTAGACATATCTCTAAAGACGGGCCTCTCTGCACGTTGATAGAAGTTTTACTCGCTGAGATCAGACGTGTTGAGAGACGTCTGGAGAAACCAACTTGTTCAGCCACCACGCTGACTTTACTACAATGCGTCTGAACTTTCACTTAGCAGATTTGGCAGAGGTCTAAAGAGTCATAGCTCCCCATCTGAGCCATGCAGGGAGTTTATGCAGCTCTGGCTGACAGGATGAACAGACTGAGCAAAGTGAAGGCAGCATAGCAGTACTTTTGAAATGTACCCTTGCTAGAACACAGACTCCTTCAGAAACCTCAGATATTCATATATCAACGATCTAAAAAGTGATCACATGAAAAGTATTTATCATCCATAAAGAGTCTTACATTTTTAAATTTATCCTACTTTCCTGTATTTGGTAAATCCTTTATGCTACCAAAGCTACATTTTGTAATTTTAACTATGAAATTATACTTGGTATTCTTTCCAGAAAGCTATCATGTATACAGCAAGTTTATTGCACTTAATTGATACTTTAGCTTTACAAATGACATTGAATATAATTAGGCTGGTAGGTGATATCGGCAAATGGGGCATATTAAGGGTTAGACTACACCCTGAGCATCTCTGCTTTTTATCCGCTTGTCCACCTTGCATTTATTGGGAGAAAAGCCATTAGCGCTGTATTTGAAAATGTACAAGGAAGAGCAGAGAGATGCCTTCAATCATTGCACATTTTTCTCTGCTGTACAGTGAAATGAGACCATTCTGGTCTTAGATTAGTTGTTTAGTACACAACTGAAATGTGAGATAAGTCGGTAAGAGGTGGCATTCCTCCAAACCTGTTACATCACTATCAGAGAAAAACAACTTGCTAAATGTGAACAGCTTTGACTGAAATAGATGAAGAGTGCTATCATCAGCTAAATGTACTTAAATTATTTGTGCTATGCAGAAAATTAGCCCCTGTGACTGATATATTTTATGTGACATGTAGTGTGCCCGTTGTTCAAAGTACAATGCCACTTTTTACCTTTTTATTTCAGCTTATTTGAATTTACTGAAATGATAGCCCCTTGAGATGAAGCATCTAATTTTCAAGGCGGTCCTCAGACACAAATATAGAATAAAACCATATAGACAAAACTGGATCACATAAACATACACTACAAAAACACAGACATCTTGCTCCCACTCACACCCCCTGCCCTCAGCTGTTGTACAAGAATATTAGAATTGGATACCGTCACCTTGAATAGTTATGGATCAGCTTTCAGTATGACATTTCACAAACATGAACAGGTTGTTTGAGATGTAAATATAAAGAGGTCCTGAAGCAGCAGAAATAGGTAACAGATTCCAAGAAAAGAGGATGATTATTCCAGTCAGATGGAGCTTTGTATTGACATGACCTTTGTCCAACTTCTTTGAAAATTCTGGGGAAAAAGAAAAAGGGATATTGCATATGTCTAAATGGATATGAGGAATTGCATGGAAACTGTTTCAAACACAAGTGAATTTGAAATAAACGCCTCGTAGATTCAGGCTGCAGCCAGTGTGTACCAAAAAGAATCCTGGAGTTGTAATATATCAGAGTTCGAAATGTAAATAACAGTGTCATCAGCATACAAACGGGTGGGACAGTTTGAGCAAGCCATTAATAAAGTAGAAAAAAGAAGAGGACCCAGGAAAGATCCTTGTGGAACGCCCTTTTCAACAATCATGGTCACACTGATAACCCAAAGAGACAACAATCTGACGTCAGTTATGAAGATAAACATTAAACCAAAGGAGAGCATTTTGATTAAAACCAATAGCATAGAGCTTGTCAAGGAGGAGGTAGTGATCAACCACATCAAAAGCTTTGGAGAGATCAACAAAAATGGCACCTGTAAGTTGGCCTGGCCTTGGATGAGAACACATCAATTGTGAATTTTAGAAGAGCTGTAGTGGCAGAAAGTTTTGGTCTAAAGCCAGACTGAGATGGAGATAAAATATTAAACGATTGGTGCACTGTGATAATTGATTAAAAATGAGTTTCTCAAAATCTTTGGCAATGGTACAAATAGAAAGAGGGCCGTAATTATTAACATCTGATGAGGTAAATTATATGTTGTTATGAAGATCTTTTTTGTATTATGAAATACAGGTACCCTACAGTCCAATACCTATATCTCAGCAGAGGTAGAGGTTTGCACTTATCACTGTGTGAAACAACAATGCATTTCATTTTCTCTCTGCTCACTAGACTCACATAAATCAGTTTTATGATTTTTTTTTTCTGTAATTTTAAAAGGGCTGCAGCAGCTCTTTTCAAACCTTCAAAGCCCTATTGTATGCAAAACTATAAGACATGACTCAGAGGAGGAGAATCAAAGTGTTCCATCCATAAAAGCTGTTCCATGGTCATACTTCGATTGTCCTACAGTGCAACACGACTGTTCCACAGACATCAAAAGACTGAAAGTGCCGGACTGAATCACGCTACAATGAGGACAGGTAGGGCTTTGTTTTTACCTTAGACCGAAGAGAGGAGGATGGCAAAGTCACGGGATATTTACAAGCCAGTATTCACTGCTCTTTAAGAGGATGCATAAGGGAGTGTGCCTAATGATTTATTACCTCATGCCACTGTGGAAATCAAAATGGATTTTAGAATCTGCTCAACTCTTAAATCCAGAACCTGGAGGAATGTGATTTATGAAAGTGACATCAGGGGCCCCGCGTGTTCCACTGTGTGTCTTAGCAAGCATGTGTGAAACAGCATCTTGGCCTCATTAAGCATATTCAAGTTATGTACAGTGCAGTGCGTTTGTTTTTTAATGCAGGTGTGTTATGAAATTCTGTTTTCAGGACTGTTACCCGCCTGTCTCATTATGCCATTTAACAAGGATGAATCACAGAAACATATCCATCCAAAAACAGTTATGCAAAATGTAATACATGGCATAACAATATAAAGATGAAGATAGTGTGTGTAAAAGGGTTGCAGTTCATGGATGGTTACGCTGATGGTGTTTCCTATGAGAATGCAGATCTGGGGTCAGATTTGATGTTTCTGACAGCCTGACTGACAGTATTAAAGGAGCTGTATGCAATATTCAAAAAAATGAATAAAGCGCACTGCACCATGGGTAACCTGCAAAGAGCTGTGTAACAGGTAAAAATATGTATATACATAAAGTCAGTCTAATTCCATAGACTTTGAAATCCAGTGCTTGGGCAGTGACTTGCAACATCAGACACTTAAGGAAAAAGTCGTCCTTTGACGTTGGCATGATACGCAGGCAGTCACGTTGTGAGGACTCTAAAACTTCACCTGAGCCTCCATTGTCATATGGGTGAGTAGATAATGGCTGAATTTTCTTTTTTGGGTGCACTGTCCCTTTAAGTATCTACACCAAAACATGTTTATTGTCCTGTAATTCTACTTTTAGCTATTATATATTGCTATTGTTGTTTGTTGTTTTGTATGATTTCATTTCTGTTTGAACTGGTATGCATGATGTTTGTTTGTTTTTTTGTTTGCTTATTGGTTGTTTTTAATGTCTCTGGTCATGCTCGGCAACATTGAAAATAAGAGTTTCTCTCAGTTGAGTCAAGTCTTGCCTTTTTTCAGGCGTCTAACCAAAAACCCATTAAGAAACTCTGCGATGAGGGAAATGGGAGTGCTGAAATGCTTAGTCATGTTCCTGTTCCTGTGCTGATTATTGAGTTAGCATCATTAGCTGCTAGCCACCAGCTCAGCCACCTCCATGTTGAGAGCCATGTGCTGGCACAGACTCTGAATCATAGATATGCTCTGAGTGTCGCACACAGCTCCTCCAAGGTTTAGAACAACAAATAAATGACAGGAGAATCTGTTTAGGCCCAAATAAAAACAGTGAGGAGAAAATATTCAATGAAATGTAACTACTAGTTTGTGTCTGAGTGGGATAAGAACCTAATCCTCAGAGGCCGAGAGCTGCGAAGACAATGCAGTCCGGGGCAAATCTACCTCTCATGAAGAATGAAGCATTTAATAAACCCAGTGATTTCATCTGAGAGGGGCTAAGTGCAGAAATGTGGAGAGCATTTTCTTTTAAGTCCCCCTCCCTTTGAAGTAAACATCCTCCTGCTGGTGTTTCAGACACTCGCTTCAAAACAAAATTCAGGCAGGAAATTGTTTCTGAGAGCCAGATCTCTCAGCGCACAGTCAAGTGTTGGTTGAGTCACTCTTATTGATCAAAAACCTCATCGACCCCCTGAAGATATATTGCTGTCTTTTTGTTTTCCAGTGGAATTGAAGCTGTAATTTTACCTTGAAGGCCCTACACCCCTGTGGTCCCTCCACACAGGTGTTTTCCCTTATTCTGCATGATTAGAGCTCTTCCTCCGACTCCTCTCACAGTTAGTTAGCTTTGTGGCACCTGTTACAGGAGGGCAATTTACTGCTTCATCTTTATCTTTGGCGTTGTTTGGTGACCTCACATAATCCCCCTGCATAACTCTGCCTGATTTCAACCTGAGCAGAGGTCTAATCAACCAGAGTGAGAACACCTGTGCAGGTGTGCAGGGTATTTCAACTGATAATGCCTCATGTATCCTAAAGTGCTTTACATATTTTACACAGGCAGTGTGCAGCAATGAAAACGAATGTATTCACACAAAATATACAGTATGATTGTAAATAATATTACCAAAAAAGTACAAAAAATAAAACACATTTAATTCTTATTAATTGTTTGGTGGTATATTATGTCATTCACGTGACCATGATTATAAAGAAGCTTAAACAAATGACCTATATGGTGAGTCTTGGTCTTGACAGAGTCCCAAGTAGAAGAGAGTATAAATGCGCACTGGGTTTCTCTGAAAATGTTTATTTTATTTTGTGATTTTATTAGTGAATACTGAGTAAAAGAAAATTAAAAACCTCTACTTCTGTTTTAATGAAATGTGACCAGATGTCTGATTTTTTTCTTACCCATGAAAATCAGGTGTTGTGAAACTAAATGCCCCCTTCCATCAGTTATTAGCATGAGGAAACATTCAAATCATCCCAAGGGCGACAATCTTTCCATGTGCTAACCATTTTCCTGACAGGGCAAACAAGGGCAATGATAAAAACAATAGCGATATTCGATATAGCTTCAAGCGGCAATGAGCTGATTACGAGCATTTGCTTGTTTCTTATTTAACTGACAAGAAGCAAACCCCTTGGTTTTCTTTAAAGTAAGTCATTCTGATCATCACTGTATCCTGATGCTTTGTTGAGGTATACACAACTTTCAGAAACATCTGATGTAGCTTATGACCTCGTGTGAAGACGTGTTGCACATCACTACATTTCAGCTGTTTTCATAAAAACTGATTTTCCAGTATAACTGAATTGGATTGATAATATCTTCAATTCGAAGGGATTTAATTCGAAAATCCAACCCAGTCTCACTTCGAAGTTGTCGAAATTCTATACTTTTGCATCGACTTGCGGCGTCAAGAATGACAGTTAAGGCCAACGATCTCCCTTTCGTTTAAGGCCATCTCAGGACACACGTTGCAGCTTTAGCCGTCGCTCGTCATTGAAGGTCATTTAGCTAATGCCTTAAACACATGTGTCCCCTGCTGTCAACACTTCTTGGACTGTGCCATTTATCTTATAACCCACAGATAGCCTTAACATGCTCTCTTACTAGCCAATGTGTGCAAAAGACTGTGGTGCACTGAAACATAGGCATTACAGGCAAATGTTGCCAACCTGGTCTTACTCCAAAGTCGTCGAAATCCGGTGCATTGGCAGTGACTTGCTGCATCAGACACTGATGATAAAAGACGTTCTTTAACATTGGCATATTATGCGGCTGGTTGCTATTATAGTTTAACAGCACTTGACGGTGTCAGGTGATTGTGGTGGGACAAGAGCGAAAGTTAAGGCAGTGATGGACGGGTCCAACAAACACCGACTCTTACCTGAGAGAGATTATAAAGCCAAACCCTGTTCTTCTTTCCTGAACCCAACCACGTGCATTAGTTGTTAAGGGGAAAAAAAATGTTAATTTGCAGTGTTGTGCTCATATAGTGCGTTTATGTTGCAAGAGACTGTGTGTAAACGGTAAATTTCCTGTGAAAACAGAAGTGTATTTTGAAAGAAGACAAGTAGCACACCCAGGGTACCCTGCACGTTGTATGTGGACGTGGAAAGACCATGACCAAACGTCAGTGTGTGACGAGGTCGGAATGTGATCAGTGAAGTCTGTGTTTGACCCTGACTAAGTTTTGGAATGACTGGCCCGGTGGTTCTTGTTGAAATATTACAAACAGGATTTTGAGAGAATGATGCAGATGAGTTTAATGTGATGAAAGAATTTTTGACTCCAGGCTGAGCCACTTTCAAGATAATTGCCAAAACATTGGCTAGATTATTACTCTGTCACCTTAAGGTCAATGATGGTCATTATACATGCCTGAGCTGTGGGCAGATTTTTCAACCCACCTGCCAATTTGGTGTTTTTAGGGTCATACTGTTTTTGTAATAAACACTTTGAGCAAAGAAAAGTATAAAAAGATCGGCATGAAGTCACAGCAGGAAATCTGTCTTGTTATGATCTTAATAAGTACTTGAAAACATGCCACATGCATGGAGTCCCACACTGGTAACCCCAAAACATATATGTCATCTAGTATAATATAATGCTAGTCATACTTCAGTGTCCTGCTAGATCTTAAATGTAGAACACAGCACAAACAATGCAGCAGTTTTGCCATCATGCAAAAAGCTGGGCATCTAATCAGCCTAGCCCGCAAGTGGAAGAAAGGTTTTCTGACTTTATTAAGCATCAGGCGACAGAATCAAATTTTACAGTTTGCTTAATTAGGTCTCATTAGCCTCTGAACATGTCGACAACAAAACAATATTAGTGTTCCTTTTGATTTTGTACATGCAGCCTCCAACTGTGGAGGCAGAGGAGCCTGCTGATCCTGCTGCTATTCAACGAGACCCCATCCGCTCTTTCATAACAGTCATCTTCCCCTCCATCCATCTCGTCGCAAATCTTGTTCACCCAGAGGGAAAAAAGAGGCTATTGTTGAACGAGAATTTCCTCTGATGTCCTGGATCCAGGAGAAAAAAGGCTGCACACTGTAACAATATGCTCATCATTTGCAATTACCTGAGCACTTTCCTCGAAACAAATGACACCTAATGATTGCGGTCGTTTCGCGGGACATAAAGAAGCTCATGAGCAAAATTAGATGCTGAGGAAACATCATCGTCTTATGTTTGCGACATATTTATTTATTTCCCCATTTATTTTTGTCAGGAGGAGCAGAGACATATCTTTGGCAATTTCCACAATGTTTATACAGCAATTATGTGATGTAGCTAAGTATTGCAGCCAGTGTTTATGGAGGGCAACATGAACATGTCTGTGTTTGGAAACACTGCAGCTTTGTTTATGTACAACAGAATGAACAGATGATGTTTGGAAGCTGCAGCTTCTGGTTTGCCACCGAAAAAACGCCGGATGGATGAGAGATGATTCATGAATATCACATACATTCAGTTGTTGAAAAAATGATATTCTAGTTGACACAAGTTCAACACTTGTATAACATACATCACACTGTATCTGTTGCTTGTTAGAAAATGAAAATGATTATAACAATAAAGCCGCCTTAATTACATGAATACTGTGCATACTTGTGGTCTTATCTTTTGTTTGTTTGTTGGTTGATTGTTGGTTTGTTTGTTGGTTGGTTTTTGGCTTTGGTTTTTCAGCATTTAAAATCATTTGGTCCAACACACTGATAGTAATCTCAAACACCAAAAATTGGTGTTAAAATAATTGCAGAATTATGTCTTTTCGTGTTTTATTATATTGATGTATATATTGTAGTGACATTTTCACACTTACAGCCTCAGCACAGTGACAATATATATTTAATTTAATATTTTTGTTTGTCTACAGTGTCAAACACTGTAGCATAATACACAGTTTATTTTTTTATTTTCAATGCACATTTAAATTTTTGTTTTATTTTGTTTTATTTTATTTAATTTTACTTTATTTAATTTTATTTAATTTTATTTTATTGCTTCATATTTACATACATATCTTTCATACTCTTATTCCTACTTCTCATAGTTCTCTATTCTTGACATTTGAGCAACTGTAACAAATCACAATGCCCCCTCTGGGATCAATAAAGTATTTCTTATTCTGATTCTGTAAAAGAATAATACTGCTTGCAAATAGTAACAAAAAAACATAAAATTTCAATTTCCGTCTCCCAGCGTTTTCCAGAATCTTTACTGCAAAGCACAGTCTTTATCATCATCATATTGCGTGAGCTTAGATCTTTATGGAGATGACTCAGGTTTCATCACTTTGGTCACATGATAACAGCAGCTTGTGGAACAGTTTAGCAATATCCATGATGACTGGGCAAACTCCATCCACTGAAGACTGAGAGGCAGTTAAAGGCTCTGGAAAGTGCTCAAATATGTGTAACAGGGCCAGTTGGACGGCAATATGTGTAAGTCAAATGTACAGTTGGGAATATTAAAATTTGTTTCAGTTGTTATTGTGTGATACTCTTAAGCCTCCATAGTTAATATGGAACGTCTGATACTCAGTTTCTGTGCCCCTGTGTTCAACTTTGTTATCTCTCCCCTTTGGCTGTTGTGTTCCATGGGAGAGGTAAGCCACACTGCGCTTGTAGGAATTTCCGTGTTTTAACACTGTTAAACTATGTTTATAAGTTCATCCTGAACTTATTGTATAATATTCTCACATATTCCTGAGTCACTTAATCTGTGTAGGGGCTCCAGTCATGTGGTCATAATTGATGGAGGATTTTGTTTTGCACTGCTGTCAGTTGCCACGAATATCACCTCCAAAGACATCCACAGTCTGGGCCTCTTCATGTCAGCACAACATAGAAAACACTAGAGTTACCAGTTGCTGATTAGAGTCCACTGGTTACATGTGGATCTTGAGGGTTTTGTTTTTTATCTATTTATTTTCTCAGTTAGATTACCATCTACTTGACATTTCATATTCGTTACATGAATATAAAGCCATGAATTAATGAGCTGAATTTTAAAAACTAACCCAGCTGTTGTGGGCAGTATGAGGGTGTCACATGAGCAGGCATTACAAATCCATTTGAAGTGGGCCACTTTAACCACAGGTGCTTTTCCTTAACACCAAGTTTTGCTGCTGCAACTTGTCGGCTTGTTTCTGTCATAAGCTTTGAGGAGACTTTTCCCCATCATTGTTTTAATGTGCACGCAGCACCAGCCTCACATAGCCAGCTGGAAACAGATGGGTTACCATGAGGCAAAGGATCATGGGAGCAAAGTAAGTAAATAAAAAAATAAATTAAAAAAATTACCATAGTTTTACGTTTTTTTCCGTATGTTGCCATGTATGAAAAGGCCCGAAACACTGTAAGTGGACTTTTTCTTTACTGTGCAGTTATTATTTAAACCAGTGGTTCCCAACTGGTTGGTCGTGGTCCAGTAATGGACCGTGTACAGTGCATTTCCAGCTCAAGTTTTTATTTTGAAGTGTTACTAGAAGTTATTGTTGTAGCGTGAGTGAATAATGGACAGCTTCTTGACAGAGACAGCAAACTAGCTCAGCGACATGGCCAAACGCAAGCTTGACACTGACCATATTAAACTTTGTGGACCTTGAACTAATGACTTAGAGAAACGTGGATCCTGTGGCTGGATCAGTTAGGGGGAGTCACTGATTTAAACAATACAGGAATTATTTTTTTCCCACGCTTTTCATCCATATAAGCAGCTGATCTTTGTAACCGAGATCATTGTAGACGGTTTCCCCTGCATTTAAAAAAGGAACTGTCAAGGTTATGTGTAAACAACGAAGGTAAAATGGAAATATTGTGTAAATTACAGGACATGAAATATTACTTTGTAACATCATGAAGCCAATTGTACATTTTACAGTAAACTCACTTTGAAAACTTAAAAGTAATACTCAAACTACACCCACAGTATTTTTCATCATAAAAACCTCCAGCACTTGAAGGTCAGCCAAAAGCAGCACTTCACTCACAAGCCCACCTTCTGTCAGTAAAGGCTTTTTAAGCACCTTGGATGTTTGTTCAGAGGAATAAATAACGGAGGAGGAGAGGAGGAGGATGTTGTTTAAGAGTATAATGGGAAACAATATGCAGGTTAACTGCAAATCGAAGCAGCCATTCACATAATGCGAAAGCACCTCCTGACAAAAATGCTACAGCGGATTGCTGTAAACAACTAATTGAAAAGCAAATGGCTCCACATGAGTGGATTGGGACTCCAACACACCTCCAGAGCCGGTTAGTATTCTCATTCATCACTACATGTAAATCTGTTTTTTGCACCTCCCACCCATCAGTAGAAAATGATAAGTAGATTAAAGCGTTGCTTGCTGGTACTCGATAGCTGAGGATGCTGTGGGGGCTCGCGGTAATTTGCTCATTTACAATGGAAAGTTAGCGTCCTAAAAATCTGTCCTCTGTTGAGAGAAAAATGACAAACTGTGGCTCCAGTGGACTCAAAATGGCCTGGCTCACCTGCAGTACAATAGGGCACACTGTAATAGTGGGCAGCTTGTAAAGTGCACCCAGTGTACCAGTTTGCAATGAGCTCAGTGTGAGGATTATTGTTCGACAGGTGTACGACAGAGGTTTGCAACTAAGAAAAGCACAAACTCGCTGTTGAGCTACAACAATGCATTTCACTTAATGATTTGACACTGTTGGGTAAAGTCAGTGTAGTGAATGCCAAATATTATGCCCTAAACCCTAACAGATACGTTGCAGGAGTGAGCAAATGTGTAGGGTATATTTATCTATAAATGAAGATGTCCATGAGGATAAGAACCAGCTTGGCATTAATGGATTTGTCTCTGCAGTTGTGTCCATAATTAAGAATTCCACGGACAGGAATTCAGAGTCTGCAGGCTACATTAACTCTGACTGCACCACGCACTCCATTTGTACCTCCCTGCATCCATAATTTACTCATTTTTCCTACAGACTGTTCTTGTGTTGCCTTGGGCACTAATATCCACTCACAGGTGTACGTCTTTGTGCAGACTCACACATTAGCCCACACAGATGCACACGCTCTGGCTCTGGCCCCGTTTCTGGGAGTTTGTAATGTCCTTGTTTTTCTCATTTTTTGCTTTTTTTTTTGCTCCTCTAATTTCTGCTGTGTTTTTGGCCACTTATCTGGGTGCAGCACTTTGAGACAAATGGGTTAAATTTTCATCTTCTCCTCTGCTGCCACCTCGCTCTGAACTTTCCGAACACTGTCTCAACATTATAATGTAACCTTAGGGGACCTTATTACTCACTCTGTAATCATGCACAGTGTGGGTTAATTATAACATGAAATCTTATGAAATCATTTAAAAGGTTCATCATGTAACAAGGACAGAGAGAAGCCTGATATTACAGGAAAATAGGAGACTTTTATGTGAAAGAGGAAGAGTCCAGTGTGGCTTTATTGAGTTACAGGCTGGTGCAGAAAAAATAGAGAGAAAGCTGCAGACAGATTTTCTGTACTGCAGGTGAAGTTGAGGACTCAAGAGCGAGGCTTCAAGGTTATCGCCCTAAACAAAACTGTGAGGCAGAAACCAGGACTGGGCAAAAACTGTAAGTGATCTTATGGGATTGGAATAGAAACTCAATACTTTTTTGTAGTGATGTGTCAGAGAACCAGAAACTGTCAAGCTGACATTGAAGGTCTGGTCAGCGAGGGCGCAGGTTTCGTTTTAGCACTGGGTGGGACACGAATGAAACAGTGTTGGGGGGTCCTGCGCCAGATATATTTGACAGGCAAACAATTCTACAGCACGTCTCATTTTTGCTACGACACACAATATAATTTGTTGTTCAAAGACTCCAGAAATGGTCTGTGCTTTGATGTAACTGAAATGTTCTGCTGGGAAACCTTGGGTTCTAACATTCACGTGGATGCCACCAGACACGCTCCACCCACCTTAACACCAGTGCAGACCAGGTATTTGGAGGCCAGGTCAACAACTTGACCTCTTGGTCTCATTCCTCGGGTCATTCCTGAGCAGTTTCTGTCTTGTGACATGGTGCATTGTCCTACTGCCATCGACAGCTGCCGTTGCCATAACGGAGTTTACTTACTTAGTCTGTGACGGTGCTCGGGCGGGTGGAGTGCGTCAGGTAGCATTTACATGAATGCCAGGACCCAAAGTTTCCCAGTGGAAAATTGCACCGTAACAAGATGATCAATGTTATTTACTTCACCCTTCACTGGCTTTAACGTTTTGGCTGATTGGTGTATATGTTAAGTATCCTCACGGCTATTTCTGCAGATATCATCATGGTTTATGAAGGAAAGTTGCATATGTATGTATTTAAATCCTGGTTTATGTCTATAATCGTCATTGGATTCCTGGCTGGCAAACAGGTGGGGTTGGAAGGAAGGAATTTTATCTTTTGTACATTGTCTTGTAAGGCTGCAATTAATAGTAATGATGGTGATAATAATTACGATGATAATTATAATTGTTTATCAATATCTGCCTTTTCTAATTAAGCTACTAGTATTTGCATCTCTGGTACTGTGGTCTCTCCTTGTCAGGGTTTAGGGCGTCAGGGTGGAGGGATCAGGGAAAAGGGAACAAGGGAACTGAGAGAGACAGAGGAATGTCAGTTTTCTTCTTGTATTGTGCCACATTTGTGACTGCAACACTGCCTTTCCTGCCTATAATATAATATAATATAATATAATATAGACAATAAACAACTGATCACAAAAGAAAATCAAACACTTGAACTAATGAATTTCCATGCACCAATTTATGCCTTTCTGCATCAATTATAAGTGTCAGTGTCTTAATTTTGTCATAATAAATGTCCTCTGCTACTCATGTTTAATTGAAGAGGCAAATGTGCATAATCTAAATATTGGATTATTCTTGGATCAGGCAGTTTTTGTATTAATATTTTACCAGTTTAAGACTTTTCATTCAGCAAGTGTTTTTCTATGGTTGCTTGTGTTGATGGTTGTTGTTTCTGCAAACATGTATAAGCTTATATTCCTTTGCTATCAGCACTGAAACAAATAGTCTGATATTGTATTTTATCTGTCAATGCTGCATTGTTCTGAGAAGCAGGAAATATGCCGAAAACTTCCCTCGAGGATGGTTTCTAGGCAACTTGGATTAAAGTAAATAAAGTTTCCACACCATATTTACAATAGGCCCCCACATGGACACTGTTGTTGCAGCCCTCCAATACAAAGAGTAAACAAAGTTTAATTCTCGGTCTCCATTAGTAAACACACCAACCTGGGTGCCATCTGGCTCCCTACTTACCACTAGCTACAAATTTCTATCAGTCGATTCCCACAAAGGGAAATGAATCACTGGTTACATCAGTTGAGCAGATGCCAGTGAACACTAATCCTACAGATATCCTGCAGTGGCAAATGAGCAACAACGAGCAGCTGCAGGAGGCGACATACATTGGACAACAGCAACGAACAATAGGATTTGCTGCAGGCAGTAAACAATATTCAGCTGACAGTACAATTACGCGCAGAGTGTGCACAAATCAAGCAGAGCCACAAGGTAGAGCAGGAACTTGGGGAACAGCTGATCCCAGCAGCTGTCTTAATTGCCCTTGAACTGAAATGATGATTGGATTACAGTAAAGGTAACAGTGAAATAATGTCATGGTGGTATTCAAGAATCACGGGGTAGTTTTACATTTTTATGTGTTTTTTCATAAAATACTAACATCAGAGGGAAGTGCGGTGGGACAAGAACGAAAGTTAAGACGGCAAAAGTAGGGTAGGGTGGGTGGGATGGGGTAGTCGATGAGTCCAACATCCTCCAAAGTCTGGTGTTTGCTTCCTGTAAGATTTTAAAGTCAACCCATTTCTTTCTCTCCTTGTTGTGTTTGTACCAACATAGTGCATTTATTTTGAAAGAGACTATGCAAACGGTAATTGGTAATTGTGAAACTGGAAGTGTATGTTGAAAGAAAACAATGCATGTAACAGGCAGGACTTCACCAACCAATGCGCCCAGGTTACCTTGCATGTCATATTTAGACGTGGAAAGTCCATGACCAAACGTTATGTGACAAGTAGAGATGTACCGATCCAGCTTTTTCAGTTTTGATACCGATCCCGATGCTGTGGCTTTGAGTATCAGCTGATCCGATACCATGGTTGACCTAAAAAGCTATATACAATTACATGTAGAACAGAAAAGACTAGAGGCATCAGGCATTGATCACTACACTGTTCTTTCCTGAGATAAAATGAAACAAGATGAAACAGATTAATGCAATGATGAACTATTTATTTTCAACAAAAATAAACAAATGTGCAACAGCAGTTGAAATAGTGTGAAATACCTCCACACAGCAGATTCTCTCCTTCGCTCCATGACGTATGATGTACCCGCCTGCTTTGGTGGACTTATAGACTTTATACTACTTCCTTGTTTTACTCTATGCAACCGTGTTGCATTGGTCACATGAACACAGCCGTCATGAGTTCATGCTTTATATGAATTACCAGCTGATGATTATGTGGGTGATATAGAAATTGTGGTCTATTGTGTGGGCACTTGTGGCTCAGAGGTAGAGCGTGTCATCAGAAGGTCGGCAGTCCATATACCATTTACCATAGTAGGCTACTCTTCATAGTCCTGAAGGCCCTTTAATACAGCCTGAACTCATTCTTTCTTTATAGAGGCAAATCCAGGTTGCAGTGTACATGGACTCTGCTGGAGCTTCCTGCTCCTCTTAAACTCCGCCCCGCTGCTATTTCACCTGCACAAACTCCTCTGCTTCTTCTCCAGCCAGCACCTGCCAACTTTTATACCATTACACTGTCCGCACCCATTCGCACTCCCCATGCATAGTCTCTCAGCCTATCAGTTGCCAGGCTGCCCAGTCTGCTGCACACCTGTTTTTTGTTTGGTATAAGTACTGAAGGGTAAATGAGCAGTCAGTTTGCCAGATTGTTGTTTGTGCTCCTTCCTGCTTCCTATCCCTCCTCTTTGTATGTATTGCCTCTTGGATTTTGACCTGAGTCTGCTCACCCATTTTGAATTTCGCCTGATGCCTTTATACCTCCGCCTGATTGTTTGGACTTTTGGTTTTGACCTCTGGAACTGGCTGTACTTTGCTCTGCATGTTTTTGCCTTAAGCCTGCCTCTGCCTTGTGATTCTGTGAGTGGCTCCTCTCTGAACTGGCACAGGTTGTATAGTGTTAGCAACCTGGGTTGGTGAGAGAGGCTGTATCCAAACTGGAAGTCACAGGATCAGAGAGAAACTAGATGATACCCTAATGTTGTGTCATACAAAGTGGGGGCTCCATGGAATTATTTTCAATTATTGTTATGTGGTTTACTAACTATGTCAGAAAAGATTGAAATGGTCCAAGGGGAAATATTTAAATTGCTTTTTTGTCCAACCAACAGTCCAAAATCCCAAAATATACAGTGTTATACATTGTGATTTAAAACAGACATGTTTGAGCCTTACATTTGTTACGTTGGAAGCAGGAAAATATGACAAATGTCTCTAGAATTGAGCAATTCTGACTTGTTAACTCACTTAATCAGCTTGATAAGCTTCCAACCTGCAGTTATGACACAAGCTATTGTACATACAATTCCCTAAAATTCATGTATGGTAATAATTTTCCAGTTACAAAATGAAAGCCGTGTTTTGCCATTGTGCAAGATTCACACTGCACAATGCTTCTACTCATGGCTTTTGTTGCTTTATTTAAGTTTCACTCAAAGCTACTGTTGGCTGTTTATACCCTCTGGGTGCAAGCGCTAAATTACAAACACAAAGGCCATTATAGGATATCATCTCCTATCACCAAATGGGGACATGGGACATTAATCACTACAAAATGGTACATAACACACACAGTGAAGTGCAGATGCATGCAGATGTGAACACAAAGGTGTGTGTATGCAACCATGGACGACAACAACACGCATGTGCAAATTTCATCCAAACATTTTGATGGAAGAAATAAAGACTACAAAAATCACAAATGTTTTCAGGCACATCAACAGTGCAGGGTGTAAAGGAAAACCTGGAGTGTTTTGCTGTTGTTGAAAATGTAAAAATGCTCAGTAGTCCTTTGTTGCGCCTGCATGGAAATGACAAATTGCTCTTGTTGGCAGTGTTTAAATCCATCTACACATACCCTCAAAAGCCATTGTATCTGAACATGTATTTCATTTAGAATGACTTATAGTATTGACCTTCGTGCCTGTGCATTGTAACTGAAGATTAACTAATGACTGCTTGTTAAATATCCCCCAATTTTTCTTGGCAGGATAATTAATGAAGTAATTAAGCACACGGTAGTGCAGAATCATCAAAAAAAAAAAAGAGAAAAAGTCCAGATATTTTTCACTTGTCGCTTTCTCTGTCCTCTCCTTTATTGTGTCTTTCTCTGTTTTGCATCACACATTATTCCCCTGGCACTAACCAATTGTGTTATTACTGTCCAACAAATCCATTAATTTTGCAGAATCATTTTAAAAAATAAAAACAACCCAGCACAGACCAGTTTTTAAACATGCATATAAAAAGTATTAAAAAAATATTACTCTCTCCCCATCCCTTTAGCAGCAGTTTAAAAAATGACCTGAGGACATTTGCCTTGGGTGAGACAAAATCTTACTTTACAACATGAAGCATACGTCTCTGCTACTAATAGTCTGTGGTGCAGATTTTGTATAATTTCAGGTGTATCTGATAAAATGTAAGGCTAGAAAACAAAAAACCTTCACGCTTGCAAGGGGTTACCGTAGAACACCTTTTTTCAAAGCCAGGGTTTAGGATCAAAGCTATTGCAAAGTGTTTTAGATTATCCACCTTGTATCTAAACCACAAAATACATTTCATGGGATTTGCAACAAGCCACTGTTTCACTTGCATTAGAGATTACAATCTTGAGCAGTGTTTACAAGGACTATATATGTACACTATCGTTGGCCAGGCTGGGAAGCACGTCTAGCCGGAATGAAAGTAATACACCATTTACATGTGGCATTAAAATGCAACATGCTGTGCCATGTATACATGATCTGGATAAGGAAAATTAATGTTAATGCAGGGTGTAAAAGCATGCAGAACGCATGGGGATCAGAATACGAGCAAAATCAGCCAGACACATTTTTTCCTCAAACTTGGATATTGACAAGTCTGCCAGCCAATCTTAACAGTAATGAGCATGTTGAGATTAAATTGCAATGCCAGCACAATTGATACCAGGTATAAATGCAAAGACCAATGGATAAGGTGTCATTATCCAGATAAGGTATCCAGACACAGATCACGTGTTAAGTGTAAATGGGACCAAAGTGTCTTCAGCTGTGCTCTTAGGTCTGTGAGGTTGTCCTTATAGCTACAGAAGCACTCTGAGCTAAATGCTAACATCAGCATACTAACAGCTCATTATTACAATGTGATGCTAAGCATGTATAATGTTGATCTGATGGGGACGTCATTTGTTTTTCAAGATTTTAGACAGGACAAGAAGTGCTGGACAAACAAATAGTATTGACCAAAGTTGCTGTTGTAGATGAAAAGTTAAGGGATCACTAAAGTGCAAGGTGAGTGTGTTTGCTGATCCTGTGAGTTTATCTTCTCTATCTCCTTTTAACTTTAGCTTATATTGGAGTTATGATATGTAGCGTGTGAAATAGAGTATGGTGAATGTGCTAGGAAAAGCAGTATCGGCACTGTCACTACCTGGAGCTCGCATAAATGGAGCCTGGGTTTGTTGAAGGTGTTTGGGCTGAGAAAGCCATGTGTAAGTAAGGTAAAGGAGGTTGTTGGGTCGGTGCGGGGAGCAGTGAGACCTGGCATTAGGGGAGTGTCTCTGGGACGCCAGAGATCACTGTCTAGCCTCCTGGAGGTGTCGTGTCGTGTCAGGTTCCCACCTGATGACCCCAAAGACATGTTAGTTATCGCTGCTCATTGCTCTATATAGTTAAGCCTTGCCATAATAGCTTATCATAGGGCTTAGGAGGTTATTCACTGAGTGCTGAGAGGGGGGTGGATGTTTGTGCCAAATTTCATTGCAATCTATGCAGTGCTTGTTGAGATATTTCACTCACAACCACATATGTCAACCTTGTGGCGCAAGGAAAAGTCAGGATATCACCAAAGTCATGAGGATTCATACTCTGAGCACCATCTGTACTAAATTTCACGTCAAACCATCCAAGAGTTCTCAAGACTGTTAACTCTAGAACCACCAGCAGGTTAACATTTCGACAAATCAGAGTCGAAAGGATTCATCCTCAGGGGACCATGAATGTCTGCACAAAATTCCATGGAAACGCATCCAAATGTTGTTGAGATACTTCATTCTGGAGTAATACAGTGGACAGACTAACCAACACTCCATCACTGTCCGCCACATGTCTAAAACATATAAGATAAAGTTGTGTGTTCTTGCTTCCTAAAGAATTAGAAATGTTTCAGACTTAGCAAAAATTTGAATACAAAGGTAAAGGATCATTGTGGTGAGCTAACATGTTGTGTTTTTGCACTTTTGGTCATCCCTTCCAGATAATGATTAAGGTTTGATCGACAGTACCTGCCATAGTAGTGGGTCGACACAGTATCCCTTTGCAGTGAGACATGGCATTCTGAGTACATCCATTTCAGTGTAAGCTCCAAAAAATAGTATAACGATGTGGCTAAAGTTGGCTTGATTACACCCTGTTTGATCATCTGATCTGGAGTAAAAAAAAATAATTCCAGTATCATTACCCTGCCCTTACCTGTTAACTGAAAATCATAAACCTATTGTTTGTTAAAAGCCATCACTATATTTATAGTCTATACTCAGTGTAAGCCTATTTTCCAAGATATAATCAAGCACCCATTTTGGGGAATAATAAGCATGCTGTTAGTTAAGCTTTGTGTGATAGATTGGTGAAGTATCTGCTGGGTAATGGTGTAAAAAAAATGTGTCTTGGCTTTGCTCTTTGGAAACAGCATAATGACTGTGTTCAAAAACACACCATTACTCCACAGATTACAACACAATATACCATATCTGATTTAATTTGTTGGACTTTCAATGTTATAATGTGCCTTTTGAAGCAGCCACACCTGTGCAAAGCATTTTCTTTCGCCACATTCACCGACGTCCTGTATAATTATGAAGTTAAGACTGCTGACTTTATATAAAGTGATGAGAAATGAGCTTGTGATGAAGACCTTGCCTGGAGCAGCTTTGTGGATTTATGTCCTCTCCTATAAAAGAAACATCCCTCCACATACTGTTGGACAAGCTAGTGGAGGGAACGGGGGGAAAGAAGAGAAGGGGGAGGGAGAGAAGGACTAACATGCTAGACGTTAATAAGGAGTTGTCACAGCAGACAGTCAGGCCTAATATAAACTATGCAGAGGCTTTGGGAGATCTGCCAACAGGCCTGAATAAGCTCTGGTCCACTGGGGCTCTTTGAGGTCGCAGGGCCAGGAAGCTAAACTTCTCTGCTGCTCTTCTAGGGACAACAAACACTTTATCTCTACTGAGACCCTGTCCACTAAAACTATCATCAATCTGTGATTTCCAATGACAGGCACATGAACCGTAGCGGTAGGTAAATTCCCCTTCTCTTTTCTTTATGCACATTTTCAGTTTTGGGGAAATTGACAGAAAATTGCCACCAAAAAAAATCCATTGTCTTAACTCAATACTGGAAACTGTAACTTATTACATTAAGTTGAGACAATTTGAAGAAGTCCTTGGGGGTATATTGTAATTCAGCTGCTACTCTGCTACTTGTATACTGTATTTCTGTTTCCCTACTTACCAAGATGGAGATTTTGTCATATTGATAAAGAGAAAAATAAACAATGACATTGCAGCACCTGCTCCTGCATTTTCCAGTGCTGTGTGTATTTTGCATCATTGCTTTACTTCTACTTCCTGTTACATGCTTTTGCTCCACCAGAAAGACCAAAAATTCATCCAATAAATATTTATGTTCAGGGGCATCAGGTTAACCAGTGTTGTG
This sequence comes from Epinephelus cyanopodus, assembly GCA_026686955.1. Classification (NCBI taxonomy): domain Eukaryota; kingdom Metazoa; phylum Chordata; class Actinopteri; order Perciformes; family Serranidae; genus Epinephelus; species Epinephelus cyanopodus. The sequence goes on along the minus strand of CM048932.1, from coordinate 30,188,557 downwards.
TAAATCGTTAGCTTGCTAATACATGACCCGTTGGGTATAAAATAGGTCTGGAATGTGGTCAATGTGTATGACCTGATTGATCAAAATATGAGCCTGGAGATGCTAACTTATTTAGAAAAAAAAAAAAAAAAAGAATACCACAATAAACCACAAATTGCAACCAATTTTAGCCAACTTGAGTTCATTTTGGAGTGAGACCTACATAAAATACATGTCTCCTACATAATATCTCCTACCTAAACTTTTATGCTCAAGGAGGCAGAATGAAGAGCTTAATGCATGATACAAAGGGCATGGAAAGTTCGGACAAATGCAGAAAGCAAAAACAAAAGGTTTTCCCCTCTCAGTTAAGTAACAACAAATGTCCACTGTAAAACATTATGGAACTGTGCAGTGGCGCTGGCAAGATTCTGTTTCTCATGCACAAGAACTACCCACAGCATCTAGGTCCCCATGTGCACACACACACAGTCTACTCAGCAAGTGAGTGAGCAAGCAAGAGAGATTGATTCATGTTTTTTTGCACCAAAATTATAGATATAACTCTCATAAGGTCATCATATAACTCTCTCTCATAAAACTCTGATTAGCCTATTGGAAGCATTTCAAATACCAGTCAACAAGTCAGGTTTACACAATTATTATTGCAGCTTTCATGGTAAAATAAAATATTACTAATTACATTTTCTAAAATGTGAACGTAGCAGAGATGCACAAAGTTTGACTCTCACGTTTAAATTCCTTTATGTAGTTTTGACGAATGCCTCGTTGTCCAGGAGCTGCAGCTTTTACTTTTGGTTTTCTCTCTGTCTTTGATTTGACTACTGTCACAAAAGCAACATTTATACCTTTTCATGTGGAGGATTGCAATTATGTATCCATGGAAAACTGCAAAGAGTGACAATAAGATTTATTTTCTTTTTTTACTTTGCCTCTCAGGGCTCCATGCTCCAGTGACATACTGTTTTCGTTGCAATGGAACTACACATTACTGAGGTCTTTATTAATTAAGACATTTCTCTTAATGGTGCAACCTGTTTATTTAATTGCTAGTTTGGAACTACAGTATCTAGTATTTACCGAGAACTCAGGAGGGACTGAACACACAAACTGAGAAATAAATCTACAAATTCTCTCGTGCAACCCGATCCTGAAAGACAAATGTAGTCTTGGGGGAAAGAAAGTCTTCTTGGGTGGGAAGCAGAAATGAAATGTCATAACATATCAGAGTTTCTGGTACCTGATAAATTATTGAATCTGGTCACATCCTCTTAAGTGTTTCTGCATAATTTATATGGTATATTGTGGATGGATTTGCGTGACACTGTATTAAGCTAACTTTTTGGGAATGTGGATAAAACTTTAAATGTAAACACCACTAGTAGCCCAAATTTTAATTGTGAATCTTGATACAAACCCTAATATCTGAGACATCCCACTTCACCACTGTCCATTCTCCACACACTTCTTTCTTTAACACACCTTCTTTCTTTAACACCTCAGCCTCAGTTAAACAAACTACCTTTAACAAATTGTCTCTATTATTTATGCATGTACGGACATTTAAGTGTGCTATCTGTTATGATGGCCCCCTCCTCTCCTTCACAGACATCTGGGATTAGCTCATTGATCATCGGAGAGTTATCAGTGTTTGTATTAATGCCTTGTCACATTAGACGCCACCCTGCAGTCCCAAACATATTCCCACCTGTTTCAGTGACATTTGGGATGCTATCCAGCTTGCTCTCTGTGAAAAGTTCACTCTTCTCTGTTGGAAGAGAGGAAAAACTTTTAAAAAGAGTTAACCCCCTTTGATCTAGAGTTCTTAGTAGCTAAAGACCTGTTCCTTAAGCTACTCAAGGCAAAAGGTGGCATCAAAAGGTTGTCTTGAAGTGGTAGAGGGAATTTTTTGTCGCATTTTAGCAGTGATAGACCAAAAACTACCCTGTAGTAAAGATTTCCCTTTGAATTCATATTCTGGCTGATGCTTAGTTTCATTGCCACTTTTCTAAACAGCACCTTTTTATGAAAAGCGACAATGCTGTTTCAAGTGGAAGATTTAGGAATTTGGTTTGTATCTTTGGAAATGTCTTGGACTGATCCTCAACATCGTTCCCGTTGGAGTGTTGCTATGACTTATCCCTTTAGCAAATACTGTATGCTGCTTATTCATCCTCCTATTTGTGCATCCATCTATCCATTCACTCATCCATCCATCACTGTACATCTAATTTATCTAAAGGCCAAAACACACTGGGGGCGAATGCCCCACTCCAGCAGTGGCTAGATGCATGCCGGCACCCCTGCCGCCCCCCGAATTAAATGCATTTTGCCCCCACTCACTCTGCTTGTAGATACCAGCTCCCGTAGCAGCTCTTTCTCTCTGCTCCTATGGCAGCCTGACTCCTCCCCTCCTCACTGATGTGTAAAGATAACTCTGCAGCTGTTGCTGACTCATGTTTGACAAAGAATAGAAGGGGAGAGACTTGTTGTTGAAGTCGAGAAATATCCTGAGCTAAACGACCCACAATCCCATCATTATAAAGACAAAGGCCAAAAAGATATTGCCTGATGAGTCATAGCTTGGGAGATCGGGTCTTCAAGTTGGAAATTATGTTCAATCAGTGGAGGTCCACACATGATTTTAGGCTTATGATAAGGTTGAGGAAGTACAGATCTTTCAGTTAAAGTGGTAATAACTATGCTTAGTCGTGAGCTGCAGCATAGCACATCCAGTGTGTGCTGGGGGTGACACTTGACACACGCCAAACGACGCTTCATACCACGGCAGCGCTGCTGTGCTTTCACCTTAAGTCCAGCCATGCTCCAGTTCTCCTCTTGTAACATTAACTGTACGCTAAGCTTACCTTTGGGGTTCAGTTCAATTAGGTTAATAAGCATCATCCCCTAAGTATTTCTTCTAGTTTCTGTCTGCTGTCTGTTTATCATTCACTGTCCATCATGGCTCTTAGTACATAAAACCTGCCCTCTTGGGACTGGCAACCATCCTAAATGACTAAATTTAAATGTGAAGGTGAAAACACAATGTCCCCATAAAATCTGGCAATATTTCACTGTAAATTAAAACTTCTTAGATATACTTTTTCACCAGTATATCAAGAAATGTGTATGGACATGTGTTAAATGGATTATACTGCTACACTGGCATAAAAATGCTGTTGAAAAAATATGCGTACATTCTTTATTTTTGCTTGCAAATCAATAAAACCAAGCTTACTGGAGGAAGAATCTCAGGCCCCACGGATGCACTATATGCAGACAAATGGTTTATTATTTTTTGCAGTCTAAATATTTTGGCATGTTACTACAGAAGCCAAGACAGTGAAACTAGTGGGTGTTGAGCTGTGTGGTAAAACGAGTATGAGTCATGGAATCTTCTGAGTGGGCAAGATATGGGCATCTGTAGTACAGGCTGGATTGCATCAGATCGCCTATAGTATTCTTTCTATTTAGCAAATTTGTCCGCTTGTGTGGAACATATATCTTTTAAGATTTAGCACATTCAGCAGGTGTTATCCAGTGTGCTTCAGGTAAAGGATTTTTGAGCCATACTATTACTTTTCTCTCCACTCGATTAGTCAGATCAGCATCTTCTGAAAGGTCTGCAGGTTTATAGATTCTATAAAAAACAAAGGAGAGAGCTTGTGTTTGTGTGCTTTTTTTATTAACTATCTTTGCATCTGCAGTGCTTTTACATCGTAACCTGACTCATTGTCACTTCAAAAAGAAATGGCTTAGCTTAATTTAAAAGAAAAATGTAGAGATACTGATTTATACGTGTTTACTCTTCAATGCATCTTTCCATTGCGCGCACACACACACACACACGCACACACACACACACACACACACACACACACACACACACACACACACACACACACACACACACACACTCATCCAGTCCCTGCCTGGCAGACCTCTCCGGTTAACTGGGCTTGTAAATCATCTGCACAACATCAATGGAGAAACATTTGTCACCTCCAACGCCCGCCTGACTCAGCGTGTCTTTAACTGTCCTCAAGGAACGAGGCCCGGCCACGCACAGGGGATGTCGAAGGGGTCAAGAGGTGAATTTTAAAGAGAATGATCAAACTACCAATTCCGCTGCTTGGCAGATGGGATGTTATATAAAGAGAGGTGAGTCATTATGTCAAGCTAAGCATCAGGGCCCAGAGATTTTTTTTATTAAAAGTCAGAAATAGCAGTATCTTTTAAAATATGATGATTTTTTTAATGTGATTTTGACTCAGATTTTGTATCAAAACACACAAAAAAACTGTTGTCAATTAAACTCTAACAACACTGGCTGTTGTTAATGTTTAGGGTGATAGAAAACATAAATGAAGAGAAAATGCATTTAAGATGCTCATTATCTAAGTTAAAAACAATCTGTAATTAAATCTCCCCCAGAAGACACTGCAAATGCTATTTAAAGAATAATTCGTACCTGATTGGTTGTTTTTTAATGTTTTACCATAATAACAAACATAAACATGAATGCATTTCTTTACATTTTTGAAAATTATGCACCACAAGTCCATACCCATTAAGTGCACAGTTGCCCACGTACAGTTTCACATGGTGCGTGTTTGGGATACAGGTCATAGGAAATTGCAGATTAAATAGTCAACTGAACCCATTAAGAAGAGCAATGTATTCAGACAGAGTTTTTGGGGATTTGATAGTACGATTGCTTTATTGGAAGTACAGTAATACCATTGCCAATAGTGGGATAGTAAAACTGTACATTAGTAGTTGAGGTAAAAACATTGGGCCACAGCAATCAGTTGCATTTTAGCCATTTTTAAGCATTTTTCTGCTGTTATAGCGCCACCCAGTTGCCAATTAGAGTTAAAATTCTCCAGTCACCTTGAGGCGTCCTGTTCTACATATCTACCAAGTTTAGTAAAAATCCATATGGCGGTTAGGCCTAGATAAGAAATTAGCTCTCTAGCACCTCCATTTTGTTTGATGGGGTCAATAATGGAGGGGTCCCCTCAGATTATGTGTGGTCATATGCCTACAAAGTTGCGTGGTGATGGGTGAAACCCTTGAGATGTTATACACCTTTATGTGATGAGCCACGCCCTCCGCAATATTCATTGCCTTATAGAAGCTCAGTTTTAGTAAGTTTTCCAACTTTTGCCAAGAGGGAACTTTAGATATTGGTCCCTAGATTATGTTCACCCAGTTTCATGCAGCTTGGTCAAACTTCCTAGGAAGAGATCAATTTGAAGTGTTTTTCAAAAAAGTCAAAATGGCGGAAAATCTATATAACCGGAAGTTATGGGTTCTTGAGGCAAATGTGTTCCTCATGAGGAGAGACATCTCTGTGCAAAGTTTCATGTCTCTACGACATACGGGGCACGAAATATGCCCATTCAAAGTTTGCAATTTCAGTCGGTTGCTATAGCGCCCCCCTTTGGCCAATTGATGTAATGTTGTTTCATTCGCATCCTCCCATGACCCTCTACCACTGTGCCAAATTTCACATGGATTGACCAAGTCAGTGAGGAGAAAAACGTGGAACAGACACAGAGACACACCCACAGAGTTTGTGTCATTATATGCTAAGATCAGTATTTTGTCCATTTAATTTGTTCTGATCAGTGGGAAGGTTCCAGTCAGAACGTCTTTACAAACCTTTCCTGCCTCTGTAAATACGCTCCCACAGGAGGTGGGCCGGCGTTTAACAAGCGCCATTTAAAGCTGTGGTGTTGAGGGGATACCGTACAGTTTAAGCCAACGAGTAATGGATCACAACAATACAACCCACATGGTTATGTTAATCTGTAACCCAGACCCGGTGAGCCAGTGGCTCTAAGATAATATGTCCACTCTGACCCCACAGTCCGTCCCCATGATAAATCAGTAGATGCCCTCCTTTTCTGCCTGTGCAATTATCCTGTGTCACTTTGCCTGGGGCGGACCGAATGTTTAGCCCGCACGGATCTCGGGCAAATTGTCCATATTAAGCACATGCTGTCTCAAAGCCCATGAAGACCACTGTTAAATCCCATGACGCCAATATAGACATGCTGGCTGGGATAGTGGTGGATGCCTGCCTGTAATAAAAAATAGGCAATGAAGTGGAAAATTACCATGAGTAAATAATAGTCAGGCTGAGTAATGAAGCTTGCTGAAAGATTTAAAATAATAAAATCGCCACATGCCACTGTTTATGGATTCTCTGTGGAAAGTAACACAGCTGAGTATATAACATAAGATGAAACTATATTGATCACTGTATTAGCCTCTTTTTGGCTGTTAAGCTATACAGTCTTGGCAATTAATTGATTTCTACTGTGTTTGCAACAGTTTATGATTTCGCTATAATGTATCAAATAATAAGAGATTATGAGAATATGAGAAATATGATCACTATTAGCTGATGGCTGTTAAAATCTGTATTTTTTACAACTATTTCTCATGCAAATTTCCATCTAATTGACATCTGCATACTGCATTTATAACATGAATATTAAGTAACATACAGTTTCGTTATTTACTGAATTTCACTGCCTGCTTGGGCCCGCTCATGACGGCATTGCATAACCAGGTATTATCAGTCCATTTGACGAGTGCGGCTCAACCACAGGTGCTCTCCTTGCGCACATTTGTTTCCTGTCTCCATCACTAGCAGCCGTGACTGTTCCTCGTTCAGTAGACTACACAAGCTACCCTAAGGAACACCAAGTTTTGCTGCTGTGTCTTGTTAACTTATTTTTGGCAGTTTGTCAAGAGCTTCAAGGAAAATATATTTTTCACTGAGAGAAATGACTTCCCTTTCCCGATCGTCATTTCAACGTGCATGCAGCACCAGTCTCAGGTAGCCAGCTGGAAGGTGGCAACATGTTACTGTGAGGCAATGTATAATGAACGTAATAGAGGGTTCTGCGCAGTATCTTAGCTGTTCCTACGACTGCACTCTTCTGGACAGACACCTTTTAGACGTTGCACCTGGAATCTGCTGGAGCCACTCTCTCAGTTTGTGGGTCACAGCCCCCAGTGCTCTGATCACCACTGGCACCAATGTTGCCTTTAATCCCCACATATTTCGTAGCTCCTCTTTCAGCCCTTGGTGTTTGTCAAGCTTCTCGTGTTCCTTCTTCCTGATATTGTTGTTAGTCGATCAACACGATGTCCGGTTGGTTAGCCATCACCAGCTTGTCAGTCGGGATCTGGGATCTGGCCTTAAATTCACCCCCACTGGATCTTAGCTCGGTCATTCTCAACCACCTTAGGAGGTGTACTCAGATGTTCCTGTACACTATCCAAGCCACTTGGTTGTGACGTCCTACATATGCTTGTCCTGCCTGCATCTTACATCCTGCTCTTATGTGCTGAACTGTCTCAGGAGCATCTTTGCACAAACTGCACCTGGGGTCCCCACTTCTACTGATCTCGTACTAAGTTCCTGTTCTTGTGCTGCCATGATTAGTGCTTCTGTGCTGTCTTTCAGTCCAGTCATTTCCAGCCACTGGTAGGATTTCTTGATGTCAGCCACTTCTTCAATCTGCCGGTGGTACATGCCGTCCATGATGACTCTTCCTTCTCTTCTGCATTCTGCATGATAACTTTTCTGCTGCCTGAGGCGTTCATTAAGCAGCTCATTTTTGGGGGCCATCTTCCTGATGTATTCCTAGATCTTGCAGGAGCTGAATAGCTCAGTGGTTAAGACTACTACGACATTGGCCCTGGAATATTTCCAGTAAGGATTGGGCAACATATCCAGTAAGGCAAGGCCCTTAATACTGCGAGCCTACCTCAGGATTAGTGAAACTGCCAGAGTCATACCAACTCGGACATCACTCGGGTCAACAAGGTCTGCATCAGGTGTTGAGGAACCAGGACAACCTGGTAAGAAGTGGGCCACTGGAACAAGACTTTTATTTTATTTAATTTTAATTCTTCTAATGATTCAGTATCAAGCTTTTAGATCTATGTATGCGGTTGATCACTGTAACCCTAATTGCCTAAAGAGATATCCACTGTAGCCCAGTGGCAACCTCCAGGGCTGTAAAAAGGAAGCCCATACAGAAGTGCTGAAATGTACTTTTCCTCAAATGGCCGCTCTAGAGCGGGTCAGTCCCCACGGACCCCCATATTAAAATGCCAAACCTTACCGCAGTAAGAAACATGTATACCGCCTGGTCTCTATAGCTAATTTTCCATTCTAACAACTATACAAGGGTTGAGTTTTCATTCAGCTCATCCTTTTAAATGTTATCCCGGCCTTAAACTTATGCATAATTAAGGGTGCAGCTGCTTTGATGCCAGCTGTTGACAAGATGCTACCACACCATGTTGTAAGATAACGTAACAATGTTGTAACCTCAGATTCACAGAGTGTAGACATATGTAGCTGTTGCTGTTTCAGTGGTGTTTTTTTGTTGTTGTTTGTCTGTCTTTTTGTTTGTTAGTTTGTTTTTTCAGCTCTGGAAGTTAATTGTAAGTTGTTCCTTTTTTAGGTGTTTTGGTTGCCCCAGAAAGACCCTCTAAGGTGCTGGATGTTCAGTTTTTTTCAGCCTGTTTGCACCATGCTAACCAAACAAGGTGCTACCATTAAGGTTTGCCTAGCCGTCTTGTCCAAATATGGTTATTGGTGGCTCCAAAAATCAAAGATGGTGACGCCAAAGTTAATGCTTCAAAACAGAAGACCACAAACTGATGGGTGAAAATTATTTTATACAATCCAGGACTTTTACTAGAAAAGGCAAAATTATAGAAGATATCCATGTGCTTGCTTCAGAGTTGACACTGTATTAATGTCTTAACGTGTTAGCTCCTTGAAAATGTCTTTCTGAGGCAGTAATTGCTGAAATTGAAGATAATAAAGAGAGGACACGGAGCTGATGCACTGAAAACACAATTAATTTAAGAATTATCGGATTAAAATTCTTTTACTGTGCAAAGAGGTTTAAAAGTACAATTAAACAAGTGCACGGAAACTCATTAAACAGAATGTGATCAATCACGCAGGGACAGTATTGATTTTAAATTAATTTAGACTTTAAAAATTTTGTGAGGAAAAAAGGACATTATTATCAGACACTGTCAAAGAAAAAAAACATGTTCCAGAGCTGTGGTGCATAAATTCTCTACGAAGCTTTTTTCATCACGTGCACGTGATGTTTGCAGCTTCATCCAGCACCTCGATATTTAGGTTTGCATCTTCACCTCACTTTTCCCCGAACTGGTCCACTGCCATTATGTTTGTGAGATGATGTGTGTATGGAGGTCATGTACGCCGCTATTCTTCACAGTGCTGCCCCACATTGTTTATCTTTGATGCTCAGTCTGCCCACTCTTGTCATTTCCCCCTCCCCCCTACCCACCTTCATCTGACTGTCAGCAGTCTCAGGAACAACCAGGGTGGGATGTCTCTAATTAAACACTGGTAATGATGAGACTGTGTAAGAGGGGGGGGGCATACTCATTACACTGAGAACAGATGCTCTTACCAACCCCTGCCAGCCTGCCTTGATGCCCACAGTATGAATACATACATATAGATCTCTGTGCCTCTCCCCTGCTTGTTGGCTTAGTACTCAATGCCAAGGCAGCCCACACTTGGCAGCTCCATGTTAATTTTTCCTCTCACATTCTTATTGAAATCCCAGTTTCTCGGGTTTGTATTAAAAAAAAACAATCAGAAGTCTGTCTTTTCTCACACACTGTGTCTCTCACACATTATTATTCCACAGGATGCCAGCCCACACTTGGTCAGGGTGCCCTGTTTTTTTTTTTTCCCAGAGTCGAACCCACATTGTGTTCTGCTCATGCATTCAAATATGAGCTGGTGAGGTTGTGAAGTGGAACACGGCATCGGCAGTCAATGCAACAAAATAAGGTCAGGTTGAATATGGAAATTAATTGAACCTCAGAAGAAGTGTACCAGAGGCTACAGGTGAGCGACTGAGTCAGGCTGAATGTGGAACAAAAATGTCTTCAAAGTATTAAGCTCTGGTGCGGACGCTTCATGCTAGAGCTCCAGCAGGAAGTTATCAGCCAATGATTAAAGGGTCACTCGGGTTTATTATGACTTTATATATTGATGTTATTTTTGAAGCTATCATTCCTGTCAGTTATGAAAACATTACGCCAACCAAAGTAATTGCTGAGATTTGTGAATACAGGGACATTGCTACAGTAAAGTCCAAAGGGGCAGAAAACACGCAGCCAAACAGACAGGTTGAAAACAAGCCAATAGTTTAGCCAGTTATCTAAACTACTTTACTTAAAGGCAAAACTGAAAGTGAATGCACTAATGTGTTAACCGCAGTTCAGACCAAAGATTAAATTCAATGAAAAATGAAACTGTTTTGGAACGTTGCAGAGAAAAGTCGCAGCAGTGTGAACTGGCTAGTCTCAGATCAACTCAAGCCGACTGATGGTGTCACCTGCAACTCAGCTGGTCAAATCACTGGCAGCTGATTTGAGAACGTAAAGCTGGTCACCTGTTCAACAGCCAATTTGCTTGTAGTTAAGTCCGCTAGTCAAGTCAAAATGACCACAGACTGAGCCCTCTGTTTCCATCCTCATGGTGTGCCAGTGTCGGATGTAGGACCACAGCTGCTGCTGCCCACTGTATGTGCTTATGCCCCCCCACACACATTCTCACTGACTAATTAATTGGTGCTGATAATTTTAATATTGTGCTGTACTTATTATGAATACAGAAATTTATTATGGAAATCAGAACGGAAGAACGGAGAGTTGTTGCATAGCGATGATACACCATCTCATCTAGTTGCATTGGCGTGAACTAGCAGGTTTTTAGAACATTGCAAGAAGGTGCCTTTTTTAAACTCGTCTTATCAACCTGAGCTTTAAGAATAATCCTTCATTGCATCATCAGTATGTCAGAAATCCATACAACATACTTATTCTAAGCATGTTTTAGTATGTGTGTGCAAGGATAGGTTAAGAAAAATAATAAAGTATACTCAAATTTGACAAAATGCCTACTGAAAACAGTTAATTTTTGCATGTGCTCTTTATGTATACTATTTTCCCACAATGCAGTGCACAATAGAAATAGAGGAGTCTACTATGATATAGTATGTAGTTCAAACTGTAAAGAATCAGGCCACATATTTGCAAAACTACAAGTATTATACAGTCATGGAAAAAATTATTAGACCACCCTTGTTGTCTTCAATTTCTTGTTCATTCTAATATCTGGTACCACTAAACGTATAATACAATGAACACAACAAAAAATGCAGCTGGTCACATAATACTTTATGTCCTATTTGACATTCTTAAGCTTAATTGATTCCCAGGGTATATAAGAGGCCATTTCATGTCACAAGCAGCACTGCACATGCAAAGGCCTAGAGTGGTTTCCTGCTTACATTCAAGCCGTAGCACAACTCAGAAGTTGTCAGCTCTCACATAATGCCTAAAACAAAAGAATTATGTGAAGCCACAAAGGCAGCCATCTTGGCACTGCTGGAAATTGGCATGAGTGAGAGACAGGTAGCGAAAAAACTGAAGATCTCCAAGACAGCCGTTCATTACAACAAAAAAAAAACAAGCTGAACATGGCACTACCAAATTGCTACCTGGCCGTGGCAGGAAACGTCTTTCTACCCCACGAGATGACCGTGCACTCATCCGTTCCTGTGTCAGGAATCGTCGTCAGACCTCCAGGGACCTTAAAAATGAGTGGGCACTGTCGAGAAATGTGACTTGTTCGGCAAGGACAGTTCGAAACCGACTTGTTGAAGCTGGTTTGAAGTCACACAGAGCACGCAAGAAGCCCTTCATCAATGAAAGGCAGAGGAAGGCCCGGTTACTCTTTGCTCGAGACCACAAGGATTGGACTGTTGATGATTGGGCTAAGGTTCTCTTCAGTGATGAATCCAATTTTGAATTGATGCCCACTCCAGCCAACTTACTGGTTAGGAGGAAGCCTGGAGAAGCTTACAACCCAGACTGTCTTGCCCCTACAGTAAAACATGGGGGTGGATCAGTCATGATCTGGGGTTGTTTCAGTCTGAGTGGAACAGGGCAAATGCAATTGTGTGAAGGCCGAATGAACCAGGTCATGTACAGGACTACCCTTGAAAACAGTCTTCTTTCATCAGCTGGAAAACTCTTTCCTGCCTCGAATGACTGGATTTTCCAACAAGACAATGCCCCTTGCCACACGGCAAGGTCAGTTAAAGCCTGGATGGAGAACCACAACATTCGCACCATGCCTTGGCCTGCTCAATCACCAGATCTTAATCCAATTGAAAACCTGTGGAAAATCATCAAACTCAAAATGGAGAACCACAAGCCCAAAAACAAAGAAAATTTGTTTGAATTTGTCCAACAGGAATGGGCTGCTGTGACAGCAGAACAATGTCAGAAGCTGGTGGAGAGCATGCCAAGACGCATGGCTGCAGTCATCAAAAACAATGGTTATGCAATCAAGTATTAACTCTTGTGTGTATCATGTGTTTAAAGCAAACAGAAAAGAAAACATGGAATGCTTAAAAGTAGTGTTTTTGGCGGTACAATGCCATAGCTATTGATGTAAGAATTTAAGTAATTTTGGTTATTATCAAGAAAACCATGGAAAATGAATAGTTCTTAGTTCTTAAATTAAACTCTCATCAGCTATTTTTGTTGTTATCATTATAATTGTCCAAACAAATGTACCTTTAGTTGAGCCAGGCATTAAAATTAACAAGAAATTGAAGAAAACAAGGGTGGTCTAATAATTTTTTCCATGACTGTAGGTCAAAGTTTATCCAGGACGTCTGTAACGTGATGGATGTTTACATTTTGGGTAATACTTTCACTTTTCCTGTTGTTTTCTCTTCAAATTCAACTTGGCTAAAAACCCTAAAGGACTGAATCAATTATATGCAGTTGGCCAACCTAACACATTCCTGCTTGAATAGGCAGTTTAGGTAGATGTGCACTTCTTGAGCTGGTAGTTATTCAAGCCCAGTGAATTGCAATGAAGCGGTAGGCCAATGTTTGGCATCGATGTAATGTTCAGACATTGTGTGCGAGCAAGTTGGTTTAAAAGGTGAGGATGTCTGAACACAAAACAGCAAAGTACACGTGATGGCATGAGCCTTGCTACAGGCATATGTTTGTTAAGCCTGCTAGTTACATTTGGGCTATTTCTAATTGGTAAACTGCCTATGAAAATGGATTTTGCCAGTGAGTGGTTCAGGGGAAATGGTGACACTGTGCACACTGGTTGCACTGATAATTGCTTTTTAGTGACGTCTGACAAACTGTGATGCTTTCCCATGGATTCTTTTAAATACAAAAATATTGACTGAGGCAAACCAGAGGCAGAATCTGGGTAAATGGAAATGTACAGTAAGTCCAGCTGCCACATCATGCAGCACCAGCTGTGGGAGCTGCACACGGTGCTCTTATTGTCCCCCGTGTTGCTTGCATTATAAATTCCCATAGTTAGCATCTAAGCTTTAATTTATAGCTTAATGTTGTCATCAAGGGGCCAAGGTCTGCACTGGCCTCTGCCATCAATCTGATAGCCTGCAGGTAATGGCCAAGTTGCATATTGTCACAATTCCAATACATTATTTACTATGAGACATTAAAAAGTAATGCGTATTAATAAACAGGCCCAAGGCCAGAGGGCACAACCACATTCAATCTAGTCGTATTTCTCCTTGCTTTCATCAAGGAGACACTTTATAATAAATGTATGGCCGAACCAACACTCAAGGGCCTTTTCTCTTGCCAGCACTGCTTTTTTAAATTACTGTGGTGGCCACTGTAAACATATTTCATGCTGAGTAATTGTATGATTATTCCTTTTACTCATCCAGTATTTTTTTTATAGTCATACCATTGCCAATTTTGTTCCCTGAAAAAACTGATTTCTAGTTTCTTGAATACCTGGTTCGGTTGACACAAACGCAGCTAGAAATCTCTAGTCTTGTTAAAAAGCCTGATTATGTTGCTATAAACGCGGCTGGTCATGTCCTTTTGTATCGTTGGATTTTGTTGGTCTTAAAACTCAGCTCATAAACATCTAATCTAAACTATGTCACTTTATATATGTTGATATGATACATATGAAACATACTAATAAAATATATCCATTGCAGAAATGTGCAATGGCAAATTTCGTTCTGGATGCTCTCTGATAATTCACTTCTCAGTGCCAAACCTGTGACATTTGCGAACCTGATATGAACATAACTCCCCAGTTTGGATTCCTAATATGGCGACTGAAAAGCAAGCGATGGCCTTTTACATACACTTCACACCGATCCTAACATGAGTGATAACGTGGAAACATTCATCATTAAAACTAGATGGTGGAGTAAGTGAAGCAAACAGATAAACAGATGCTTTCTTCCATCAAAAAGGAAACATCTGTGCCCTTGTTACCCTCTGCTTTATGTCATTTTTATGCCGGGCAAGTGCTGTAAGTGCTCCCACATCTGCTACAGTTTATATAAGATGCAGATGCATCATCTGCTGAGGGAAGAGACCCCCATGGCAGAGTTAAGTCCTCTCATCATTGATTCATGCTCCCAGGGAAGGCAGACAAATTGTAACCCTTGCTTCTGTAAGAGAAGCTCATGGATCTGTCTGTGTGGGGAGGAGAGGTGGGTCAAAGCCTGAGCTCACAGTCTTGTCTGGCCTCATGAATAGGGCTCAGTCATGTGACAGTGCTGTGTCTGTGTGAAGAAACAAGAATACACCCACCTTTATGTACAGTTTTCTCTCAAGGAATTTTTACTTCTTTTTTTAAAAAAAACTTTTCTAACATTTTTGTACGGCAAGCCAAGAAAACACCAAATTTAGAGAGAGTCAGAATCCGAATTGACTTATTTTTTCCTTCAATAAGAAATGCACATGGTTGGGTTTTTTGGCTTTATAATCTTACAGGACACAAACTATAACTGTATGTTGACACCAACAGTGACCAGAGCTTTCAAAATAACGGAAGTCATTAATTTTCAATGACAGCCCGGCAACTTGGGCGACCTGGGCGACCAAAGTGACCGGAGAGGTCTGGAGGGGAGTTAAAACTTGTTTAACCTTATGCTAACGAGCTCTGACGCAGTTCGGCGGCATCCATTTAGAATGCTGACGTGCTTCGATGAAGCAGGTCCCAGAGAACAAGCCAGTTATGCTGCTTTCAAGACAGTAGTCTGCTTTGCGGCTCCTTTAAATTGACAAGCACAATTGAACGTTCAGTGATTCAAGTGATGAGCGACTGGAGTGACCAAAGCTGCCACAAATATTTTTGACAGTCATGCTTCTTGGGCGTCCGCGACACACTTTGCCTCTTTGGAAGCTTCTGGTTTGAAAATACAGTAACTGCAAACAGCCACATATAATGCCGATATTAAAGGACAGCTTTTTATCTTGGTGTCTGACGCCAGACGTCACTGCCCAAGCACTGGATTGCAAACTTCAATCATTCCTAGGGCCCGTTTCTGCTCATTTGCAGCCTGCTAGCTGGATTTTTAACATGAGATAATTTCCTCTTGCATTTATTTTGATCTGTGATGATTCATTCTGACTGTTTACCGTTTACTTTGTTGTTTGTACTCCATACCACAATCGTGGTGAAGAGCTAATAAATATGACTATGACATGTTTCACCAATCAAACCAAATGGCACACTTATATAACTCATGTGAGATCATACTAGAGAAAAATAGGACTTATTAAATAAATTATCACTTGTGACATGTGACACTACTGACACTACCAATCTACATGTTAGCAGTGCTTGTAAAACACAGCAAAAAAGGTACATTTCTCCCCTGAAACTAAACTTATACTCAAGGTCATTTCAAGTGTAGCAGCAATGCTGTCACATCGCAACAAAGAGGACTACAACACATCCATATCAAAACTACCTTTACTGCCTCATCTGTGATGAAAATAAGCATTTTTAAACAAGCAAAAGCAGCAGGATTTGTATCTTGGACCTCCAGCCTTGAGAAGCATTTGGGGAGAAGAGGGAGCTAAAATTGGCAGTAAGAAATAAGAAGGTGTACCCGAGGATAAAGCAGCATAGCCAATTGGGAATACACCACACAGCAAAACAGGAAAAAGCAAAACAATAGAGATTATAAAAACGATCATAGAACAACCAGATGACATGTGCAAAAGAAGAAATGCTTTGACAAACTATGATTTTAGAAAAAGGTCATTAAAAGTTCAGCAGTCAGTCAGAAGTTTCCAGCCATGACAAACGGGCACGCGTCTGCTGCTGTTCTCTGCCTCTCACTGTGCTGCTGCATGAAATATGCAAAAAAAATGTTTGCTCATAGTTCCTGCAAGGACATTGCCAACATTTATTTATCAATCTGCCCTTAAATAATTTCTGTCCTTGTCTTTAGCCTCCATTTCGAGCCTTTTCCTGATGTCTCCACAGTACAAAATCCTGAGCTGTATACCAAAGCCTTATGAGGGAGGCAAAGTGAAATATGTCAGAAACTGGCTTTCAGCTGGAGCTGAATTCAGACTGACAGTGAAGAAGCGACAGCTGAGGTTGCAAAGGTTATCCAGAGGGTTCAGTTCCCGTGGAGATGCTAGCTGGTGATGCGTAGCTGCAGTGGCAGTGCAGGTGAGTGCGTCTGGGTGCTCTGTGAAGTGTGACACACCTTGCCTCTGGGGCGATGCAGGGAAGATAGAAAAAAGGGTGGGGGGTGCGGGGAGGGAGTAGCTTTGCCTTCTGGGTTGTTACACTCTGCTGCACTGCTGCACAGTCAGCATGAGGGTCTCTTCATGTATGGACCATGTATGGAGTCAAAGTGTTTCCACTGCATGAATTATTCATTATTCAGCCTTGTTGGAAAATGGGTGCACATACACAGTGCTCCAAAGGTACAAAAAAAGATATTTGCTTGCATCTGAAAGAAAAACTTTAATCAGAGAGGAGATTCGGTGTCTTCTGCATTCATCTGTGTTGAACTGCATTGCATCATTTTGTGCAATGTCCCTCTAGTGGTTACCAGTTAGCTAAAAATCAGCTCCTCCTGCTGCACAGTTTCCTGGATGAGACTTTCTTGTGACAGTGAGCCGAGGTCCCCAGCGACTTCCTGTCCACTGATGTGTTTGCTGCGAGTATCATGAGTAACGGCGCTCAATTTCCATGTTTTGACATAAGAGGGGACATTTGATAAATAGTTGGAGGACCTGAGCACATAAATGAGGCATAAATAATGCATAAATTAAGTGCCATTTTATGGAGAGATGTCAGTGCGTTTCTCCAATAACGGGAAGATTAATGACCTGACTGTGGAGGGGGAAATACTGCATAGGAGAGCGGCGGGAGGATCAAGGGATGAGTCCTCACTCTGACTGTTTTCAATCAATATACCCGTGTATTTACAGAGACTGGATGGATGATGCAAGCAAAGCAAACCTCAGCTGAAGTTTCTGGGAGTTAGAAAATGTAGGCATTTAGTATGATGTCTTACTCAGGAGAAAAAGCCCTCTTCCTCCTCCATAGGGGCGCGAGATATTTTTAGTGGTTTGGGTTTCCTCACATTCCTTTACATTTTCTGTTAAAGGTACACTTTAACACACTGCAAGGGCAAAAGCCACCAGCTGACATGCATCTACATTCTGCATCAGCGTGAGAGGAAATAACCAGTAAGTTGCCCGGACTCCAGAGACCATGATGGTGTAATGAACAAAACAAACTTGGCAAGCGCTATCATTGAAACTGATTCCACAATCTCCTCATAATGCTTTGAATACAAAGTGAGAGAAACAGTAACTGCCATTACAGGGTTTTGCTCAGCTTTAGACTGGCGCTGTCACCAGTAGTTTTTTGCTTGTAGAAGAAGAAAACAAAAACTTTGAGGACGTGCACTTGATGGGTGAAAGAGGATGAAGTCAGTCAGAGCTGACCAGCTTCTCACCATCTGCCATTGCCAGAGATTCGAGGTGCTCAATTTGGCCAAAGGACGACTGGTAAGGACCGATTCTTGACAGTCAATAGGCCCGTTTGAGCAACATGATTGAGCGAGCAAAGCAGTTTTGCGTTGCTACGTGTGGTATTTATTCAGTTTAAATAAATAAATAATAAATCCCCACATGGAGTCCAGACACTGGTGGTGGTCGCTGATGACTCTGAGGCTGATGAATGCGTCAAGACTGGGTGGTGACGGGGAAGTGGAGGGCGCACACGACTGCAGCAAGAAAGAACTTCAGCAGAGAGAGAATTAAAAATGAGAAGCAGTAAGATGATAGGCTGACAGACGAGGTGTGTCGCAGTGCCAGTTGGTTAATTGTGAATCAGCTGAAAACTGCTGATGACTCAATTGACTTACTCAAACAATGACTGACTGAACTTGTGCTAGAGCTTCATGTAGCATAGCGATGATTATTACAGCAGTTGCAAATTTAAATGCAAAGAAAATTAAAAACGATGTGAAACAAACAGACAAAAAATAAGTAAATGAGTCAATATTTGCACTTAAACTTTCTGCTAAAACATCTCAATGTCTTACACTTGAATTTCACACAAAATCCTCAACATCACCATGAAGTTGAAATTTGTGATTTTTGTGAAATGTCTGAACAAGTGTTGGATGGATTGCCATTAAATTCATGGTCCTCTCTGGATGAACTGCAACTCTGATCATCCTTTGACTTCTCATTGAGCACCATCATTGGGTCTAAATTCTTATTTGTCTTTGGTTTATGACTAATTGAACATGGTAAACATTATACTTCCTTTTCAGCATGTAAGCACTGTCATCTCGGGAAAAGAGTGTTGTGTGACAGGCATATTTGATCGTGGCCACACTGATGACAATCAGTGCAAAGCCCAGCACATTTCCCGCGGGCTCGGATCTCATAATCGCATAATGTGTCCGCGGTCAGTGATTCCCATCTACCGCTTTAGTCGCATCACCTTCCTGCGGCCACAGTTGCCTTGCATGTCTGTATCACCTACCTGTAGTTCAGTATCATTTCCTCTCCGACATGGAGATGCATGTCCGTGTGACTCTGAAGGTGGTAAGAGTGTCACTCATACTAATGCCAGTAGACAGCTATGTGTGTGTCTCTTAGCCATTTCCTGTGTGCCGGGGCATTCAGACATCGGCAGCTGTCCGCTTCGGTTTCTGTCCCTAGAGCTCGGAGAGGACCTGACACTGTGCCTCCCTGACACAGAAACCTCCTGCACCCCCTGGGCCGTAATCTGGCCCAAGAACCAAAAAAAAAAAAAATAGAGATATCACCAGTGGAAGGTCATGACGAATACCCCCACCATCACTCAGCGCTGATCTAATGTTCACTGTGGCATAACTGATGACTGATGTAATTGACATTGCATAACTAATCTTACATATTCCACAGAGGCTGATGATAGTTTCCCAGCGGATGAGCTAAAGACTTTAAAAAGTCTGAACAGTGGAAAAGGTGACCCGCGGCTCATCTAATCTAAATAGGGGGAATGACACTTAAAATTCATGGGGACAATCTCTGCAGTCTTGTTCATTTGGAGTTCTGTCTAATTCGCCAAGGAGAAAGGGGATGATGGCAAATTGAAAATAATTGCGGTGATTATGGCAACATCTGTAATGTTCGATAAATGTAGGTCAAGGGCAAATATTATCATCACTGGCGGGAAAACTATCTTTGGCGCCACCATCTTTCCCCATTAACCCAAAGTTTTTCCTCAGGTGTCTGAGCACCTTTCAAATTGACTTCACAGTGTCATCCATACCAGTATGACAATCCCTAAGATACGTATTTGCACATTTATATGGGGCATCCTCATGCAGGAACATTTGTTCATGGTTTACAGCCACATAAAAATGAGAATTTGAGAATCCTCAGGGATCTTTGTTTGTTTGTTTGTTTGTTTCTCCCTCAGTTATAAATGCTACTTCTTCCTGCTCTTTAAAATGATCAATATTCAGCTCACCAGGTGACCTGCCAAGTGTGATTCCTTGCATGTTTTTTTTTCCAATAAGAAATGTTATGCTTCTTGCCTAACAGCAGAAAACTAAAAAAAGGATGAAGACAAACAGCCCAAGGAGGAGTTGAAGAAGCCACAGCAGGACTTAAATCTATATTGTACATATTTGTTGTTCAAGTATCTCACTGTATATCATACATTTCATTGTATATTTTCGATCCTATATTTATTTTCTTGACTGGTGCAGTACTTTTTCTTTATTTCCTCTAAAAATGTTGATTGTATGTTTATTGCTTGATGGCAAAATCCTTGTAAATAATAACCTTCTTGGTAGTAAACCTCATTCTGATGCTGAATCTGAGTCACCCTGTTATTTGGAGAGTATTTGTGTGGGCTTCAGACTAGCATATGCATGTGTACAAAAACAGTCAGCAATTGGAGCATGTTCATGCGATTCGTATTTAATATTCTCCCAGTAGGTTTGGCTGAAATGAGAAACCGTGTATCATTTCTAAGTGCTCAACATATCACTTGGAAAAGGTCAGATGTTTAAAAGGTCCGTGAAGATGTAGGAAAATGTGCATGTTGATGAAACCTATTTGGTAATATAGATTCATTTCCATTGATCAGATTGATTTGTATAGATTCAATTAACGGTGGTAATATTATCTGAAGGAAAAAATCGTTAAACATGATTGCATCTCTTAAATAAACAGCACTGAAGCATTTTTACACTACCTTTAACCATAATAGGGGTTACGGCTGAAGCGGTTAGACAACGTTAGACCTTTCGTGCTTGGTCTTGTCAAGGGTATAACAAACACACATCCACTTGAAGACTACATCTGTGACTTATTTGAGGAAGGTAGAAGAGTCTGTCAACATTTCACCTTCAGTCCCACACCTCGAATGCCTTTCAATCGCCTTTCAGAGAGCTCTCTTTAACAGTAAGCCTTTCTGCAGAAAACAGATGAAGGGTTCAGTACAGAAGAACATTTCATTACAAAGAGGCATCCAATATCACAACAGGCATCATCAGCTTGTTTGTCCTTGACTACATGTGCCTTGAATAGCCGGAGCTTGAATGCCTAAATTGAAGTTATTACAGTTTTTAAAATGATGTCAAGCAAAGACAGAAATTCTCCGACACATATTCTGCTAAAGAATTCTTTAACAGTATTGGTCATTTGCACAAGCAGCTGCAAATTGCAGTTCAGTAGCAACGCAGGAGGTAATGTTACATGATGTGAGGTCACCATGAATTTAAAGAATGAAGCCGTCCAACTTTGCCAAGGGACCACAGTTCGTAGCTGGTCTGTTAACCAACAATTACAAACAGTGATATTACTATATTTGTTGTCATCCTTTCCATATAGTCCTTGTATCTGAAATGTTACTTCTTAGTTCTCACAGAACAGACCTCTGTCTGTGTATATATGTGTAAATTCAATGAGCAGTTATTGGTTTAAAACTCTTAATACATATTCTACGTAAAAGGCCAAAACACAAAAAATATACAGCTCCAACATGGCGGCAGCTAGACGTGCGGCGGCGCTCCTGGTCATGTCACCCCATGGCACTTTACACCACTGTCCTATTTCCAGGCTCGCCAACCCCAGAATGAGATAAACTTTTCGACCACTCACTCTCTGCTTGAACATACAAGCTCCCGTAGCAGCTCTTCTTCTCTGCTCCCGTGGCAGCTCAACAACTCTCCTCAACATTGATGTGTAGACTTGCTGTCTCATGTGTCACAAAGACTGGATGACGAGAGCACCTCAGATCAACTCACCAATCCAGCTCTGTGTGTCTAAACGCTCTCAGCTTGTCGGCAAAATGGCCCAACATTCACAGAAAATCTGGCAGTCTGGCTCACGTATTTGGTCCAGGACTGAGTGAGAATGCCACAGTCGGCAGCCAGCGAAACAGGCTGCAGTGTGACCACTAGGGGGCCACAGCACCCTGTCAATTATATTAAAAGTGCTTGTTTTGCTAGTAACAGAAACAGATTGTTACAACATTATTTCAAGGACCCTACAGAGAAATTAATTTTCTCCCCCGCCTTTCATTTGTTCCATTTGTTTTGTGTCTCATTCTGAAACCTCTGACTTTTTCAAAATTCATCCTTGACATTGAAAACTTTCAGATACATGTAAGACAGGCCTTCTGTACTCCAACACAACAAACTATCTCTGGCACTGCTCTCTCCAACTCCAACTCATTCACATTTTCAACAATTTCTTCCTGCAATGAGTCACCTCCTGTGAGAGTTCAGTACGAGACTTCTCGTTAGCAGGACTTACACACAAAACAGACCAGAACAAGCAATAGGTACAGAAAAAAAGTCATTTATCAGTAGGGTCCTTTCCATTATGTTTTAAGACTCTCATAATAACAATGTGAGCTTGCCAGTGGCAAAAACAAACACTTTAAGTGGACGTAATTTAAACGGACATACCTGCCCCAAGTGAGTACATTGTAGCCTGTTTTGCCACTGCCGGCTGCAGCACTCTCTCCATACTGAACCAGTTTCATAAATCTTTGTTCCCTCAAGTCACGTAGACACACTAACATAAGGTCCAGGCAGGCATCAACAAATACCTTTTCTCTTCCCTTTCTCCACATAGATGCTGTGACTTTTAATTGTTCGCTCACTGACATTTACCCTTTGAAAACCACTTTTAAACATTAAAAAAAAGTTATGGAAGATCACTCGCAGCTCTCTGGTACAAGTGGCGAGGCGGACAGCAGAGAGAGAGCGGTCACTTAAGAGCCTGACACTGCAGCAAAGGCCACTCTATTCCATTAAGCTGAGAGATGGCTGATTTTTTTTTTTTTTTTTTTTTACCAAGAGATGACAGTGTCAGATTTATGACTGAAAAATATGGCACATTGATCTGTGATGCCATGCTGTGGTGTAAAAACCTTCAAGGTCTTTAACAAGGAGTGCCACTCATCAGAGCTTTTAACCTCTCTAACTCCGCCAGGACACCGACATCCTCGCTCCCCCCCTCCTCTGTTAAATGGTATCTCCCAGGTGCACTACATCATCAAACCATGTGATGTTCGGTATTGCCGGATCAGGAAGCTCTTGACTTTTCAAAAATAACATCATTTTTCTTTTATTCCTTATGGTTTTCGCACCAGAGCAGCCTAAACACATGAAGTCATGTCATGCCATTTTTCAACAGGAAAAGTTAAAGGATTACTCGCGATCTTATGTGGAGCCATTAGCGGGGACTTAGCTCTTTTATAAAAGGTAAGAGTTTCACTCCTACCACTATTTTTGACTGAGATATACCACCTAGAAATTGGGATCATAACTTTCACATTTCATATGGCTTTATTTGGTGATATTTTATGGTGTTTCTGTGTCATAAACAACATCAGCTATCATAATCACACCTGATTTCAATAAGGTACGTTGTTTGAAGCTGGCTGAGAGTCGTTTGATCACTGATAGTACTGTTTTGAATCCGAGTGACTGACCTGTCATTTGGATCTTTTCACGGAAAAAACACTGTAGAATGGTCATACTTTGAGCAGTCTTCTTCAAATTTGAATCAAATGTTCATTGATAGTGTGCCTACAGCCCCACAGTGTCATGTACCTGCTCAGATGAAGCCACAGACGGTTATTCATCCTGAAAAACATTTTTTAGGCAAAATCTTCAATATTCTTCTGGCTTCGGAGGCCCATTACTCTGAAGTTACTTGTGAAAGTGTCAGAAACACTTTAAGTGATACAGAGACAGAGAGTTTTCTTTCTGGCAAGATCTCATGCATGTATATAGTCAGAGCAGTTCAGAAGCTACAGTCATTTTAATTTGGGTATGTCATGTTAGGTGTTTTTGCTACAAAATGGGGGTGAGTACATTGCATTTGTGGGCTGTGTCCACTGTTTCCGGCTCCCGAACTGAAACAGCTGACACCTCGAGGTTTGATGTGGCTCCTGGCACGATACTAGCAGTGTAGGCCACATGTAGAAAGGCACACTGTAAAGATTTTTAATGAAAGCTACTCTAATGAGCTACCGTTAGAGGACTTCTTTCATGACTTCAAAATCTTCTTTGAGGAGCTTTTTCTAAAGCTGCACACTGAATATAAGATTTTAATGCCAACACTGGGACACACTGAAACCTTGTGAGGGTGTTGTGACTTTACAGAATCTACAACAGATCCTTCCTCATTTAAAGCTAAAATGTAAGTAACATGCAGACACGGCTCTGCCCTAATCTCTCCCCTCTAAACATGAGGCTTTTACAGATCATTTGTGAACTTGATGTTTACAGCGTTTTACGCTATTTAAAGTGTAAATTGGAGCAGCTGTTTCAATACCCAGAGCGATGAAGAGCTCATTTTCACTGCACCAAGTGTCATCACACTATTGGAAGTGGCACTTGGAAAGAATTGAGCTCCTACAGCAAGAGGCTGAGGGACAATGCATTGTTTTGCACACCTCCGGTTTCTATTCATGTGGGTTTACTGCAGTAGTGAGTTGGAAAATGTTGTTGAGAGATAATTGCATTTATGATATTCATTCATTCAACCTTTTTTTGGTTGTTTTTCCACTCAGTTATTGTTAGTCCTAGTATTGCTATGTTTCTCCTTTTTATATTGTTTATTTTCACCTCATTATGTTTTGTTAAGCACTTTGGCCTGCATCTTTGCATGAAATGTGCTAGTCATTATTACTATTTTTTTTAAGTTATTGCATTAATCTTGAGAAATCATTGTGGGCATGAATTTTCAATTTTGTCAGTACAATCAAAACAGAATTAATTTACAAACGAAAAACAAAATTAAAAAGAAATTAACAAATAAATCAATCATCATCAGCAGACAACAGCAGGAGATAGTTAAAACAATTATTTTATTATTGCAGACACATAAAACTACCCAGATAGAAAAAAGAAGGACAAATGTGTCACAAGAAGTCAAGATGCCACAGCCTTGTACAAACAGACCTCTCCTCAATAAAAAAAGGAGAGAATGTAAAAGAAAAAATAAACTAATGATTAAATTAATGTTATAACTAATGGTTTTAAATTGACTTATAGGTAAAATTGTATTAAGTGTCTTGTTCCAACCCAGTCTCACTGCGACGTTGTCAAAATCCAGCGCTTGGGCAGTGATTTGCAGCGTAATGTCGGCATGATACACAGCTGGTTGCAGTTATAGTTTAACTGTGATCTCTAGGGTCAAGGGAAATGCGGCAGGAGGAGAATGAAAGTTAAGGCAGCAAAGGTCCGAGTGGGGTGGGCAAGAGTTGTGTTGGATGGGTCCAACAGCCACAGACTTTCACCGGGAAGATCAGTGTTTGCTTCGTGCAAGATTATAAAGCCAAACCCTGTTATTTTTTCCTAAACCCAACCATGCGTTTTTGTTGCGTAAATCCAACCACGTGCATTAGTTGTTGAAGGAAAAAGAACATCAATTTGTGGTGTTGTACCAACGTAGTGCGTTTATTTTAAAAGCGACCGTATGTAAACGGTACATTTTTTATTTCCATAACTTGACACAACGTCCCATATACAGTACTATACAGAGCAGCAAAGTCCAGATGGGGAGGGTGGATGAAGCAAACACAGGACTTTGACCCAGGAGACCAGGGTTTGTGTCCCATGTGAAACCAAACGTCAACGTCGACTTATCGTACCTAACATCACATTGTCACATCATGTGCCGAGTCTCAACCACGATTCTTTTCATAACCCTAACTGGTAGCTGGAACTAGTTCATGGGATATCATGTCAGTAATTCATAAAATATGATGTTGAATGAGAACACATTTGATCATGACTATGGGACCAATTCAATAAGGAAGTGATAGATGACTGCAAGTTGCCATTGAGGGCTTTATATATAAATAGAGACCAATGCCTGTCACATCATACTGTTAGAGATAGATAATATGATAATTAATAATATCTTTAACATGCAGTTTGTAGTGTAGAAATGGATGAATGCAAATCATAATACATGAAAGAAGCCTGGTAGCAATCTGGGTTTATGTACAGTATTTAATCACCTGTTAATTTTTACCTTGATTAAACTCCTTTCAACATTGTTAAAGCACAGTTAGAGATTGTTAAGTGCACCAGCAAACAATATCTGCAGGAAGCTGTGATGTTATTAGCAGTGTTTTGCTGTTTGCTGTAAGAGCTGGGAAATGATGAGATATTTGATAGGAGCACAGGGCTGCTGGGAAGTCATAACATAATCATATCACACACACCTTCCTTAAACTATAGCTACAATGCCAGCCTGTAGGGATTGATGCCACTACAATTCACATAGAAAGCCTGACATGGTTGAATAAAGTCTGCCTCCAAGACACCCCTAATAATGTTTTTCCCCCTGTATGAAATTCATTCATAATGTGAGACAGAGGATCATATTTCCAGGTGCTTTATCACTTCCAGTTCCTGTTATCCATTGTCGGAATTAAATCAGGTTTCTAGGTGCAGATTTTATCAAGGATCCCGGATTCTCCTGGCCTTAATGAAGATTTCCCTGCGTCTTTAAATCCTTCTTCCAGGGCTTCACTTTCCCCTCTGTCTCATAATTAAGTCAGTATATGAGCCGTAAACGCTGAACTCTCCGGAAATAAACCCTGAGAATTCTTCGCCATCTGCTCCTTTTCCTCTCCTCCTCTACCGCTGCCTCCCGACATCGCAGCTATCATCTGGAATATCTGCTACCGCTGGCGTGATCAATGTACCAACATGCACGGAAAAACACATTATCAAATGTGGAGTTGGACAAAATGAGCCGCCAAGATTCGACAATTAATGTATTTCAATGTATTGTTTACATTGTTTTGCTAATGACTACCAGATTTTTTTAATGAAGCATATCAGCCTGACTTGATTTCTTTGCCGACACAAGTGTTTTGTTTGTTTTTAATTTTATTTTATGCTGCAAAAAGACACTGTTCAGTATACTTTATATACCATAAAAGAAAAAATAAAAGGAAAGAGGAAACTGTGGAAAACAATCAATATTGGATTGGACCATAAACACAGGCGACAACAAAGTTTAATTTTGGTTTTCGCCCTCTCCACAGTCTCTCTCCTTCTTATTCCCATTTTGCCTCCACTGTTGAAATGGGCCAGAAACTGAAAGCAAGGTATGAATGAATGGGCTGTCTTCTGCATAATTGGAAGCATTCATTGATTAATGATTTTGTGCATGCGGGCGTCAGAATTAGCAGCTCCTGCTGAGAGGGAGGATTCTGTATAATCAGCCGATTTGCTCTCATTCTCATCCTTTATGGGTGCCATGCTTGTCAGGTTGCCTCAAACTCGCATTGTTTAATGCGAGGCAATCATTCCAGCCGTGGACTGCTCATCAGAAATAAAATGCCCCCACATGTTACATAAAACTGAATCTTTCCCAATGCAAGATGGATGTGAAGCTTTTCCGTGTTGCAGCAAAACTCATTTAGATCTCCCCGAGGCATCTTAGTTGAATGCTAATGTCAGTTTTCTATCAGGGGAAATTTGCGGGTTATTGTACGCAAAATAGATGTCAAGATTTTCATCAGATATGTATCAGAAGGAGAGGACCATGCGGCCTTGATCAGGGCTCTTTTTATTTTTTTCAAATTTTCACATTTATTTTTTCTCCTTTTTAACGTATTCATTTGTATATACAGATGATTTTTTTGTTTTCATAATGTATGACACAAAATTAAATATTTTATTCATTCAATCATTCATTCATTTAATATCCGTAACAGCTCATCGTGTTCAGAATCGCTGGACGGGCTGACATTGGGCGAAAGGTGGGATAGACCCTGGACAGGTTGCCAGACTATCACAGAGCTGAATATATATATACAAGTACGCCAGTGGCGGCTGCTGGTCTTTCAAACACAGGAAGCTCACTTTAAGTTTACATCATAAAATCTGTCATATTGTAGCGAGGCAGTAGCTTATAAAAGGAACATTTAATTGAAGCCATTTCACCAGAGAGCCACAGCAAAACACACCTCAAAGATTTTCAGATGGGTTTAAACACCTGAACTGTGGTGAAAATGAGCTATATCGCTTATGGAAATAAGGAACTTCGAAAACTGCCAGAAGACTCCACTCGCAAATATCCGCATGGGACTGAGCTCGAAATGCAAAGCGCTGTCAGTCATAAAGGGGTTCAGCCTTTTAGACAATTCCTCCAATCATCATGCAGACACTGAGTGTCCTCTCCCGCCTACCGCTCCATTACGTCTCAGGGAAGCTGAGCCTCCCTGGAAGTGACGATTTTGTCGCATTTATCCAATGACCGTCTTGCTTTGCTGCATGAAAAACCTGCTCTGCGCTGTCTCATAGGAATGTTCGGAGGCTCCGCGTCCACCGTGCTGACACGAGAATGTATGACAGGGAGGTTGCGTTTGAAAACTGGTGATAAACAGGTGATGTTTGAACATCAGTCATGATGTGAAATGCATCCTAGCGCACGTTTAATGCAATGTAAATTCTTATTTTAATGTAAATTCAATAGTGCATGTTTGACCATTTCTTCTATGAAATTTTAGGGGAAGTTCAGCCTCCTTTGTTGTCTCAGAGCAGTTGCCCCTGATGTACACATAAAAAAGGTTGTTGTTTTCAGAGATGATAATGAACTCAAGAATTTCATGTACAGTGATTTCAACCAATGGAACACTTCAGTTCACATTTTTGCACTTCGTTTTGTCAACAAGACGTTCCCAGTCCTGAATCCTGCACTACGAAAGAGGATTTAGAGTTAGCGAGGTAACTTCAGGGTTAACTCTGGGTCTTCAGTACTACAAAGCTGGTTCTCTTTTTACCAGGATATATGTGGTTAACTTCAGATGCAGTGACAGTGCTGCGACTTTTACACTCTGATTCCATCACTGCAGCTCAAAATAACGAGACACCTGTGTCATGAGAGCTATCAAAAAAGATAATGTTTTGTTGGAAAAAATAACCCACACACTGTTAATTGGCTCCCGTTGTTATAAATGCAACACTGGGTCAGACTGACCTCATCAGACATTAACCAGGCTTTTTTCCATCCTTTGATTCAGCAGCAGAAAGAGTCTGGTGTTACTTTAGTGTTTTATGTGACATATTCATCATCCTCAAACTAAATATGAAAAAATACTCTTTACTATTGTCAGTTATAGCCTGGTGATACCTACATGTCATTTAAGACTCGACCTATCATGACTTTTGGATAGTAGTTTCAATATTTCAACATTTCCGTTATAAGATCACAGAGTATCATTTGCATCCCACACCAATGACATGTTACTGCCTCGCAGTCACACACTCTTACAGTGTCATTTCATCTCATACGATATGAAGCAGCCTCCTTCATTCATGGTTCTGATGATGACACTCGTAATTAACACCCTCGCCTCTTTCTCATGAACGTGCTCGTGGCTGGATAGAGCTGACTGAACTAGTAAATAACCATCCTTGTAGTGCTGGTTATCCAGACGACCAATGTTAGAGTTAGTCAAGCCAGATAATGAAAAGATACCCTGCGTATGCTGAACTGGCTTCATAGTAAAGGCCTCTGGTTGATTTGGTGATTGCCGTGGTTAACTAGCGGCAATGGTAGTGTGTTTTAGGTCCCATAGTTCTGTTCGAATTCATCATCCCAGTCATCGGACTATCGGACTACTACGGACTATCCATACAAAGGGAAGCTTCTATCAGTGAGATAAAATTACAAATATCAGTGTCAAAGATGCATGTATTGTTTTCCTGTGTATCCCTTTTGACAACAAACTAACTAATACTCTTCATGTAAAGAGAGAGGTAATTACAGTGTCGTGAATGGTTAATTCAGATAGAATGTTGACCATAAATCCAAAAGGGGGTTTGAAATAATAATATGACTGAGATACTGCAGAGATGCAGCGAAACTACAAAGACACACAAAATGATCATAAAGTAACAAATATACTTAAAAGAGACACAAATTGCACTTTAAGGAACCAAAAATTACATCAAATACTTGCGCATTAGACACATAACAACCAAAAAAAGGTATAAATATTTCTCAAAGAGACACAAAACAACTACAAAGAGACAAAAAACGACCAAGAAAGACACAAATACACCTTCGTGGAACACAAAACAACAACAAAGATTTGCAAAGCAACTGCATAAAGACACAAAACAACCAAAAAAGACACAAATATACACAGCGTAACCTTTGAAGAGACACAAAACAACAACAAAGACTTACAAAAGAACTTCATAGAGACACAAAACAACCCAAAAAATACCTCAGAGACACAAAATGACCAAAAAGATACAAACATACCAGACACAGAATATATACCTTTAAAGGAACACAAAACAACAAAGACTTACAAAACAACTACGAAGACACACAAACCAACCCAAAATGTACCTCAGAGACACAAAATGACCAAAAAAAGACTCAATATACCTTTTAAAGAAACACAAAACAAAAACAAAGACTTGCAAAACAATTATTAAGAGACACAAAACAACCAAAAAGATATATAATGAGACACAATATGACTTCGAAGAGACACAAAATGACTACAAAGACATGCAGAAATATTACAAGGAAACACAAACAATGACAAAGAGAAACAAACCAACCCAAAAAGACACAAATGTACCCTAAGAGACACAAATGACCTCAAAGAGACACAAAATGATTACAAAGAAACACAAAGAACAACCGTAAGGACACACAAAATGAACACAAAGAGAGACAAAACCAGAAAAGATGCTGACAGCTACAAAGAGATGCAACAAAAACGGACATAGAAGAAGTGTTGGGGCCTTTTGCATGTCCCATTGTCACATAATCAGCCCATGAGTAGACCGACAGATTGACTTTGCCACATCACATTAAAAATATTCTGGACTTGTTTGCAGTACTAGTCCTGATTTAAAAAGCACTGCACTGTAGGAGTCTATATTTAGGGCTGCAGTGATGTATGTGCTGTAGTCCTCACTGAGGCTTCACACTTCCTTTAGGTTCATTTTAGGAGCTATAGCTCTATGTGTGCCGGGGTGAAATATATGCAGTGTGATGATATAAACCATTCCCATAACTCAGAGCCAATCTCTGGCTGTTCCTCACCTGGCCGCCTTCCCTCTGCTCCTCCCCGTCCTGCATCATTTACTGTCCTGCAGCCAGAACACACCTCCCTTATAACAGAGCAAGACACCACGGTCCTGCAGCTAGAATATGAAATCCAGCTAATCACTGTTTACTGTGTAGAAAGGAACACAAACTCGCTGGAATATAGTGTACTTTATCCAAGGTCCCTTTAGCAATTTCCAGCATAAGGACACTAATGCAACAAGATGAAGTTGCAAAGTGATCCAGAAAGCCTCCTTCTCCTTGTTTCGGTCCAGTGAGAATCCCCTGGCAGGTATTGTGTGTCACATTGCTAAAATGCTGTTGTGGGAAATTCTGCAAAATACCATCTGCCAAATGCAACAGTGACTTGTACCGGCGAGTGCTGAGATTTTGTCCCGTTAAGAATCTGATTAGAGCTCGAGTATTAACAGAGTAGGCATGTGTGTGCGTGTCGGTCTTTGTGTTTGGATGTGTGAGTGTGTACATTGTATTCACATAAAAAATGCATCATGTTCGCTGAGTTAAAGGCCCCTGAGCCCAACAGAAGCAGAGCGCAAAATTTACCACAGGCCACTTTGCAATTAACAGCAAGCTATGAGCACATTTAAACATCTATCCCCTCATTGCACATGCACACACTCATACTCCTCAAGGCCATTTATGACTCAAGTTGAGTGTAACCTTCCTCATTTGTCTCTGAGCCTCTATAACATCAAGGTAAGATACAAATGCATATGTTGTTGTTACCACAGGACATGATGTGGTTGAGAATACAAACCCTAATAGCACCTTTGTGTGTTTATCTTCTCTATTTAGTATTTAGACAAAACTGGAGCAGATGTGATGAGTCATACACAAGAACTTAAAGTTTAAGATAAAATAATCTCTATAACATATCTGGAGGTGTTCCAGTTTCTGTTTGTAGTTCGTTTGTAATCTGGGTAGTATTGACCGGTCACATTTAAGATGCAGGTAAACAATCCATGTGTAGAGCAAAAGTGGCAAAACGCATTGGCCGAAATGCAATCTCAGAACACACTGGCCATCATCTGACGAGGATTTAGCTTTACATTTGCCTATTTAAATGTATCTGCATTCATATGCAGATATATGTTTATAGAGATTAGATGAAATGACCAGCGCACATAAGAGAAAGTCTTGGCATGATATCCATGAGCTAAGCCGGGATCCTTTAGAAATATTGGCCATTACCCCCAGAGGCTTATCATGGTCAGACCCACAGCCAGTGGCTTCCAAGATAGAAGATAAAGCTAATGTATATCAATCTAAACAGCTTGTGTAAAGACGAGCTTGTGATCAAATGGAAGAGACGCCATAAACTCCAGCTCGTGACTTTCTTTTTCCCTCCAAACATGCCAGGCAGAACAAAGAGAGGATTGATGTTTTACTTTGTTAATCCTGTATGTGTTATTTAAAGTTAACAGATTGTTTTGTGTTTGTTGTTCTGAGACTCCTGAGTTTAAACAGTGATTAAGAAGAAAAAAAAGAGTAATGCCACAGCAGATGCATTGATGATGTGAGTTAAATGATAACCTGATTTACTCGTATTATTTCAATTATTATCATTGTTTAACACTATGCAAAGTAGTAACATTATTTTGTAATATTCCACCATTTCCAACCACCTTACAACTGTGCACCCACCATGTCTGCGATGAAGTGTAGAAATGGCTCCCTGGATCCTGTGTTTCAATGTGCACCCCAATTTAAGATGATCTGTGAGCCACTGTTAGCATAACTATATACTTTTGGTCAGTAACACTTAGTGCGGTTTAACACTACCGGCCCCAGAATTCCAGGGCTAGCAAACACTTACTGAGCCAGGCTGTTCCCGTTCACTGTTTGTACCAAAAGTAATGCATTACAGTTTGCACAAACCCCATGTAACTGTGAGCCAGGAGGCAGTGATCATGTGACCTATGCACTGCAGGCTATCTTCCCTCATACAATGGGGGCAAAGGAGGAAGTCATGTCACATGGTATAGAGACCGAGAAAGGTCAGGATAGATGGATTGGTCAACCAAACACAGGACTTGACAGGTTTGTGTGAAACTAAAAGTCAACTTTGAGTTGTTTTTTAGTTATGCACGTAGCCTAACTTTTGTCATGTAGAGATTATCAAAAAATGACTTTTGATTGTAATCATTTTTCTCTGATATGGTAATTTCCTCACTACACTAATTCCAACTTTTTTTTCCACAAAAAATTTATTTCAAACTTATTTGCAACAACATGTTTTCCTCTTTGTAAAGTAGTTTCACATTGTCAACACAGACTATCTCATTACAGAACTGCATCATTAATAAACGGGTGCTTGTTTCAAAGTGTTATTTACAGCTGACTAATTCCTATGTTTTATGAATGAGATCCATACCGGATGTTAACACCAGCCTCGTTCCCTCCCTCACCCATCACTGGGATGAATACATGTATCCCAATTAGAATTTCCTCTCGCAAGCCATCACATCTTATTAGAGTTACGGAGAAAATGTTCATAATATTGCATCACATTGTACTGAATTGTATCATATTGCACCACATCACACTGCGGGCAGACATCAGGGCTGAATCAAATCGTATCGATCTGTTGTCTGCTCGGAGACGTCTCAGTAGATGAGGCACACACCCTGAGACATTAGCAATACCTCACATCCAAGGGCAAAGGTTTCATCACAGCTTTAGGCTGCTCTATAAAGTAGTGTTTTCATGTTGTATATTCTTTATTCCACTGGATATGTCATGGGACTTTCTGATTGTGGCGAGATAAAAAACAATTTTCCACCCTGGCGGACAATAAAGACAATCCACATCAGTCTGTGGGATGGATGGCTTGTCCTCATCTCTCCCAGTGTACCTATATTATGAAAGGCAACAATACCTGTGAAAAGGTTTTTCATTCCGCATATACAGTATGAACTGGAGCGTAGCGTGGACTGACGCAAAATCAAACACAAAGTAATGAAAAGGAAAACTGTAGAGCTTCAGAGACTAAAAATAGGCTCATGCAAATCTGCACAACTCAAACCTGGAGCAGGAGCCGGGCCAGAACAACCGAGAGCTGGCGAGAGTATTGTGTGCTTTTGATATCACAGCTCCATGTCTGACATTTGTATGATGTGCCTCCCCCTCTTTTTTTTCCCTGTAATCTTCCTTGTTGCTTTATACTCTGATCTCTGTAAATGACTAAAAATGTCATAAAAAAATAACCTTAAAAAGCCATCTTTTCCAGTGTCATAACATCAACTCCTCTTTTAATCTGCTCAGCTGTGCTATTTTCCGAGCACCAAGATGACCCATGAGAAGCTGCTTGCCTTTTGCAGCACGTCCTTTGTGCACCGCTCTTTTATTTCCGCTCATCACATTCATAGAGTCTTTACCACCTCTTTCGCTTTACGCCACGACTGAACTCAAAAGCACAGAGAAGCTGTTTTCTCTTGTTCTCTGTAGCTACTAATGCTTAAAGCCTGGCAGCTACTGTAGCAGCCCCTGATTAGCAGCTCCACAGGCCCAGGGGATCATTTGTCATTGCAAGTAGGATGTGTGAGCAGTGTTATGCTCTATCTATCTATCTATCTATCTATCTATCTATCTATCTATCTGCAATGGCATACAGAGAGAGACCGATTTCAAAAGTAGTGATGCGCTGTACTGACTGCACTTTTGACATGCTGAAGCGTGATGGGCAGAACCCCCACAGCCACACAAACGAAGCCTTCGCCTCCCGACTACACATAAAAACCTAAAGTGGATTAAAGACAATAGTGCCATTCATGTCTTTCAGAGCTTTTTTTTTTTTCTCACACTGCCAAAAGACAGTATTTTCTTCTAACTAAGTTCTATCATCCATATCCGCGAGCACGCTGAGTGCGCTGACAAATCAGCGGCGTTCTGCAAGTTCTGTGGGTGCTCTTGCATGGATGGCTTTTCTTTGGCTTGCATTCACTGATGCTATTTCTGCCAATCACTGTTGCCTCTCCATGGTTGTATTTACAAAAAGAAAAGAGCCGTGTGAAGCAATGCTACAGTACTATATCCAAAAAAGAGCGTGCACAGGAATAAAACAGGGAGCGCGGTGCATACAGCATCGCATTCTGACATACGAATCGAGCCATGGCGGCAGAGCGCTGAACACAGAGAAGAAACATGCTGAAGAACAATCCCAAGTTGGCAGCTTGGGAATTTAAAACTAGGACATAGAACAAAACATCTAATTAAAGCGCCTATCTGTAATTGCAGTATACTGTTCCTGTTGTTTCTCTGTTGTCTTTGTGTATGTTCTCACTCACTGAATCGGAGTCGTTTTCTGATCTGTAAATTGCTGGGTGAACTTTTGATGTGGCAAATAGGGGTGATACTTATACAAGTCTGTTGTAAAGCTCTTTGGGGATCTAAAATATCTCGGTATGTTAATAGTTCATGGTGGGTTAAATCTGTACTTCTTTGGAGCAGCAGGAGCACATTTTTCGAAGAAATAACATCTTTAAACATGCCACTACGTACATTACATAGATGTCCAGTGTATGTTGGAGGTCTTTGTAGTCCAAATTATAATCAGGGCCATCAAACAGCTGACCTCAGACCGCCTTGGGATCCCCCAGAACAGCTGGGGAAAAACATGCGGGGGCTGCCAAGATGGCCTCGTTGCCCCTGCACACCTGACCTGGATAACTGGCAAGATAATGCATGCACAGATGCCTCAGTAATGTTTTACGTCTTTGCACAAAAGACCCTCTCTTGCTCTAATTCCCATTCATACAGCTCCAAATTATTTTCTGTCAGACTTTATTAATGATACTACTGTGGCTGTTATTAATTATGCATAATAATCCACATTGCAAGAGTATCAGAGAATTTAATTCAGAGAAGAAAAGGCTGCCAACCGCACTCGACGAGAAGCCCAGAGGAATCATTTTCTGTCTCCCAGGCTGCAAGAAATTCAATCTGTGAAGTTTTGACCAAATTAGAAAATGGAGTAAATACAATACGTATTTACATTGCACTAATCTATGCTGGATGCCTTCCAGCATTTTATAGAATTTTTCAAAGTCAGCAGCCTCAAGACTAAATAAATCCTAATACTATTAATCTTTGCTTTTTACTGACAATCTAAAGAAGTGTTTCTCCGTCATGTCCAGTTTTAAAATAGCAGCTATTGTGCAGTTGCACTGTCTGTCAAGTGCCATGGGAGTTTTCCACCCAACATATCATTTTTATTCTAATGTGTATGCGGGCCACCAGTCATGCATTTTTCTAAAATACAGATCCTTTCACTTATTCAGCATTCTGTCAGGGAGAGCTGCGTGGCAGAATTCAATTTACTGCTCTGCACAGGCTGCTGAAGGCAAAGAATGTTGCCTGGCTGTCGCTTATAAATATGGATTTGGCCCACACTAACTGCTATCACAGTATTTTGGAAAGCCCCAGTTTCCCCTAAATGTAGAAAGTGTCATGTGTGTTTGCTCTTAAAGAATCTTGGCACGTCAGCGGCACATTTGAAATTGCTGGTCAGAGTGATTAAGGAACCTCGGATTACTTCCACACATTTGGTCACACTTTCCCTCATGCGGAGGGCGTTTTTCCCCCCTGCACACGAGCGTTAAAAGGCAATGCCAGAAATACTGAATCACTGACAGGCTCGATGCCCGGAACAACTTTACGTGATAACTTCCTCCTATCTGCCACGACGAGCCCTAGCCAGTTTGGGCGGCCCCTGAGCAGATGGAACCAGAGACTTCCACGGATACGCACCCGCTGTGTTTCTTGAAAGCCTCATGGATCAGACACAACAGGTCACAAGACAACGCAACTGTGTTGCGGAGCGTCTTTTTCCGGAGACTTGAGACTTTGCGCGCAGAAGGTCAAAAGGGTCACGACAGCTTGTGTTGGAGGAGGGGTTCGGGGAGTTGGGTTGGAGACGGAGAGAGTGCCAGGCAGATAGAGACAGGTCATTTCCCATCCATGCAGGGGGGCCGAAGCTATGGACTCAGCAGTACTGGATTCAAACGATAACGGCAGCTTTGGATGCGCCCGCTCGCTTCTTCCACAAGGCCATCCCTTCTCATCAGCCTGTCAGAGGGAGAGTTCGGCTGACTCAGCACAACACTGATAAAAAATGTTGCCATGTGGCCTGCGCTATACTTTGATACTTTACTTCATTGTGGAACAAAAGACACGGCTTCTGTCTCATGGAAACCAACTTCATCCTGTCTTCCCATATCTCTCTCTCTCTCACTCAAAAAATGTGCTTTGTAAATGCACAAGACTATCTCTATTTGGGAATTTCTCTGCAGGTATATATACTCGCGTTGAACAAAGACACAGTGCCGCACACCCCCACACAGTAAGTATGCTGATAAGCATACTGTGTTTCTCCGGCTCGAGTGTTTCTTTGAAATACTGTCGACAGAAAACGCAGCAAACTTCCATTTTTGTGCCTCCTGATTAATGATGTGCACGCAGCAACTATGCCTGTAGAGGAACTGTTTGTTCTACTTTGTTTGGCCAAGAGCTGAAAAAAAGTGCACTCGTCTTGAATTCCCCTCCCTCCCCCCCGTCCTCCCTTCCCTCATCCCACTCCAAATAAGACAGATCTAATAACTGAAGATTAGATTTATTCATTTCTTTTTTATTAAGGGGATGTGGGCTCATTTTCTGAATGACAAGACTGATAGAGGTCTGACATGATGAGTATTCACTTATTTGAGCTAAAGACAAATCTGGCCATAACACAATATTAAATGGATGAGGAGCCCAGATTTGGTGCCTTGATTTGACATTTGATATGAATGAGGAGTTGATTAGCTGTCAGTGCATGCGGCTGCTGCCTCTGTGTCCTGGATTCTGGGTCTAACTAATGAGAGGAAATTAACCATCAGGGTGTCGGAGGCCTCTCCTCTGATTTCCTGATCTTTACCAACTTCTTTTGCTCCTCTGCTCTCCTCTCCTCCCTCACCTTTCACTCATCTCCATCCCCAAGGTGCTGCTCACATAACCAGAGCCCTTGACTTGAGTTACACGGGAGAGTGATGGAGCAAGACACCTCCGTATTTGATCCAGCACTGATTGTCAGATTAGTGCCACAGAACAGGGCTTCCAGTTACAGGTGAGTGATGCTGG
Organism: Epinephelus cyanopodus; assembly: GCA_026686955.1. Classification (NCBI taxonomy): domain Eukaryota; kingdom Metazoa; phylum Chordata; class Actinopteri; order Perciformes; family Serranidae; genus Epinephelus; species Epinephelus cyanopodus. The sequence goes on along the minus strand of CM048932.1, from coordinate 30,150,406 downwards.
CTCGGTATTGACTGCACCTGTCACACAGTCTAATGACTCATGTTAAAGCACTTTTTGACTAACAGGATCTATCAGAGATATGCCACTTCAAGCACTTTCCCGTTCCTCCAGCGCTAATGGTAGATCTCTGTGAATGAAAGTGGTCAAATCACAGCCTCATCATGCTTGATTTATTGGCAGGTCCACGGAGGCAGAGTCCTCATAACAACAAAAAGGAGCTTTCATAAAGTGACATATTCCTGGGTGAATCTAAATGAGTTAGTGGCGTATCATTTAATTAGATTGTTTAGGAATTTGATTTGAGGAGAACAAAAGCAATATGGATCTGGACACATCCCTCTATTCAGCCACACAGGGCTTGTTCACCTTTGTTTGTGGATCAGGTGAAGTTAAAAGTTTTCACAATGTCAGCAGACATTTGTGGCTTCCAGTTGTGTTTCCCTGTGAATTTTCTGTAGTGCTTTGATAAGGTTGACATTTTTGACTCAGAGTGTGTCTCCGCAGCTGTGGAATGGGTCTCTGTGACATTTTGCATTTTGACACAAAACCCCACCTTACAAATCAGGTCAAAATCTGAAACTTTTGTTTTTGGCAAAACTGCAGAACTACCTTCAAACTTGATGACATTCCAGTCATCCTCAGCTGTACTTGTTTACTGCTTATCTTACAATATCATGATGAAAACTCTGTGTGCGTCTGTGTGTGTGTTCCACGTTTCTCTCCTCACTGACTTGGTCAATCCATGTGAAATTTGGCACAGTGGTAGAGGGTCATGGGAGGATGCCAATGAAGCAACATTACATCAATTGGCCAAAGGGGGGCGCTATAGCAACCCATTGAAATTGCAAACTTTGAATGGGCATATCTCATGCCCCGTATGTCGTAGAGACATGAAACGTTGCACAGAGATGCCTCTCCTCATGAGGAACACATTTGCCTCAAGAACCCATCACTTCCGCTTATATAGATTTTCCGCCATTTATAATTTTTTGAAAAACACTTCAAATGGATCTCTTCCTAGGAAGTTTGAGCGATCTGCATGAAACTCTGTGAACATAATCTAGGGACCAATATCTAAAGTTCCCTCTTGGCAAAAGTTGGAAAACTTACTAAAACTGAGCTTCTATAAGGCAATGAATATTGCGGAGGGCGTGGCTCATCACATAAAGGTGTATAACATCTCAAGGGTTTCACCCATCACCACGCAACTTTGTAGGCATATGACCACACATAATCTGAGGGGACCCCTCCATTATTGACCCCATCTAACAAAATGGGGGCGCTAGAGAGCTCATTTCTGATCTAGGCCTAACCGCCATATGGATTTTTACTAAACTTGGTAGATATGTAGAACAGGACGCCTCAAGGTGACTGGAGAAATTTAACTCTAATTGGCAACTGGGTGGCGCTATAACAACAGAAAAATGCTTAAAAATGGCTGAAATGCGACCGATCGCTGTGGCTCCCCCTGTGGACCAATGTATGTTTGTTTTTTTTCTAATTTTTGGTATGACTAAGTCATGGTATGGTATGCTGTACATAATCACAGAAACTCATTGTGTCATTCTGTCAGTCAGTCAGTCATTCTACCAGTGCACCCCACTTTTAAGTCAATACAACATATAAACACTTTAACTATCTGCCTTTCAACATGCTGCCTCAACTACTAATGTACAGTTTCAGCCCATTAACTATCCCACTATTGGCAATGGTGCTACTGTACTTTCAATAAAGCAGTCATACTATCAAATTCACAAAACTCTGTCTGAACACATTGCTCTTCTCAATGGGTTCAGTTGATTATTTCATCTGCAATTTCCTATGACCTGTATCCCAAACACACACCATGTGAAACTGTACGTGGGCAACTGTGCACTCAGTGGTATGGACAAGTTAAAATATGTTTGCATCCTAATAGGATAAAGTGAGATGGTAAACCTGGTAAACAATACCCTCAAACAATATTTGTATGAAATTGTTTCCAAAAGAAAAGGAAAAAGAATTATGGTTTGGCATTGTCATGTTACATTCACATCACCTAATGTTATCACAGCTTCCAGGCTCACAATTACACGGGCTTTATATGAATAACTGTGCATTACTTTCCGTAAGTATGAGTAGGAATAGTGAATGAAAACAGCTTGAGTGTAAACATGTTACCATGCCAGTGTTAACACTTAGCAATGCTTTATACTTTCCCAGTTTCTGTGTTTGCAAAGGTATGCAGCCACGTCCTTGAGGGATGTCAGCATGCAGCCCAAAAATTTAAGATTGCACAAACTGTACATATAGCAAGAGCACCACTTGCAATTCTCTAGCTACCACGCTGGTATATGTGCCTCTATCTGGTTTAGCAAGAAGAAGAAGACAAAATGGAGGCTTGTTCAGAAGAAAGGATTCATGAGGAGGTTATAGACTGTGACAATAGTAAACGTAGCTGCTGTGACAACACCCGTTGGTTTGTGGACTGCCATTTTAGAGCCTTGAGTTCAGCATTACAGCCATTATGTGTTTTGGGGTTGTTGGATTTTTTTTGGATAGGATATCCACCATGACACTAGGGTGGCCATTTCCATAACACCAAAAAGGAGGACACTTTGCGGCATTTAGTGAGGAAAGAAAAATCGCAACATACAACTCTAGTGTACTCCCCACGACAATACAATTTTGTACATGATAACGATGGTATCATGATACAGTGATTCTGAGATACTCTGTTCATCACAAGACAATTTATCTATGATATATCATGATGTATGTGTAACAGAAGAGGAAAAAATATTCCTGAGAAGGCAAAAAGTATTTGTTCACAGTATTTGTATTTATTCAATACATCTGTCTTGCAAAGTGCAGTGCCACAAAGCAGAACATTTACAGTATGGCCTTAAATGTGCAAATTAAATTTACATAAAAATAAATAAATAAATGCAAAAAGTATACATTCCAGTTCTTAATAAGCATATAGAACTTTTTTTATGGAAACAACAAAAGACAGTAAGAAGAAAAAACACCATGTAACGGGTGAATATTGAACTGAAAAGTCCACAGTGTATTCCACAGTGATTCAGTCCTTTGGGGACATGTCTGCAGTGTATTTGTGTTTATGTATGTGTGTGCAGCTGCAGTCCACCTGTATTTTAACTGATTTAAGTCCCTGTCCTCAGTATCCTGTTCTTCAATATGGCCTCAGCCCTCAGCAAAATCCACCTTCACCTGCTGCAGCAGCTCAGGAGACAACAGCACCTCCAGGGTCCTCATAGGCAAGCCTCCACTGCCTGTGGGTCTTTCCATCTCCTGCAGAGGGTAGTCCACATAAAACATAGCCAAAATACTGTTATCAACCTTCAAAAGTCTGTATTGTTTTAAACCTAGTACATATTAATTTCATAAAGCCCATGCATAAAATCAGAATGTTGCATTACAATCAATTTTGCAGAAGTGCTGAGTGTATATTTGTTTAATTAAATATAGTATACAACAAACAAACAAAAGATGATAATATTGTACTCACCAAATAATTGACTCTCTATCTGCAATACTTCTGCCCTTTTCTGGCTGCATCCAAGAGTTTTTTGTTTCCAAGGAACTTCTGGTACATGCTTGTGCAGGGAAAGGTGAAGTTTACACACACTTGGAGCTCTGCCTTTACGCTGTCCACATCCATACGGTTCCTCTCATTTCTCCATGCAGATGTCATCATTGAGAAGACTCGTTCTGTGTATGCGTTGCTGCATGGGATGGAGAAAATGTAGGCACTGACCTTCCTGAGATTCACAAGTGGTACATCTGCTTTGGAAAACAGTTTCAGATACCGCTCCACACTGTGGCAACCTTCCATTTCCGGAGAGCTGAGGGAAGCTTCCACTATGGCATATTCCTCATAAAGTCCATCCATATCAATGTCTTTCAGATTGCAGGTCTGGACAGCATCACTGTATTGTTCATATGACACAGCAGTTGTGAGGCCAAGCTTTCCCACTTTGCAATGAAAGCTGTTCTCAGAGAAGTCATATCTTTCACTTATGTATTTCTTGGCTCTTTCATAGAAACCAAGGAAATCCATTTCACATTTCTTTGCCTGGTTTGGGGATAGCTGCTTGAGCTTGCTGTTCACAACGAAGCCAAAGAACCTGTCCTTCAATCTTCTCTCAAGTTTCTGTTTCAGTTCAGTCATTACCTTAAACACAGATGTTATGCTGAACGATTTGGCCTCAAGTGCTTCGATGGTGTCTGAGAACAGTTTCAGGATGTGACTGAGGAAAAGGAAATATGTCTCAGATACTTCAGTGTTTTCCTCTCCAAAGCATTTCCACAAAATCTTGCCGCATTCCTCCTCACCTTGACTCTGAAAGTAGCTGGTCAGGGGCTTCCAGAACTTCAGCATTCTATCAATAGATGGAAGCAGGGACAACCATCTTGTCACAACGTGCGCAGCAGATTGCATTCTTCTGCTTCCACAAACTCACAGAATTCCTTCAGTTGTGCTGTTCTGCTTGCTGACACACTAAAGTGGCTGTAAACCTTGAGTACAGCATTTTCAACATCAAAATCCTGTCTGCCTGCTGCATATCGTGTTGCATTGTGGAGAATATGGGCTAAACAGTTTGCAGGTAACACATCTTTTTGTGTCAGTTTCAGCTTCTGATAAACACTGTTGTGTTTTCCGTAGTTCACGCTGGCGTTGTCTGCTGCATAAGAAGACATGTTTTGCACATTTAGACCAGACTTCTCCAGTTTAGCAAGCAGCTGGTTTGTTATAGCCTCTGACGTTTCGTTGCTGTCACTGTAAAAATCCAACAGTACATGTTGCACGCCTTCCTCAAAGTGCAAGTATCTTAGTACAACTGGAAAACACTTGGTCGTACCTTTGTTTGATGCGTCGGTTGCCACAGAAAAATACAGATTGTTTTCTTTGATGTAATCTGTGTGTGTTTGTACAGAGTAGGGCGCTAGGACATTCTCACACAAAGCCTTAGCTTTTGTTTTTCCACAAGTCATCCCCTTAGCTGTAGATGAGTCACTGAAGATCTCTCGGTCAACTTTAATTCCACAGTCTACACTCCTGTATGACTGGTGATGCTTGACTGCATGATAAACTTTACAAAGTTCTGCAGCGGATATCTTGTCATCTTCAGGCGATGACGTTGCTTCCCGAAAAAACAACCGGAGGGAGGAGGTGCCTGCGGCCCGTCTGTTGTATTTATGTTTCTCCGTGCTAGCATGCCTTTCAATGGCCGCCTTTCCTTGTGTGCTAACGTCCACATCACAGCGACAAAGTGTGCAATACGCATGCAAATCGTCTTTGCTACTTTTGCTGACAAACGTGTGCTCTTTTGACCATTCGGCATTAAATGAGGTCCGTCTTTTCGGCATGTTAACATTCAGTTAACGAGATGAGTGACACAGCTAGCACATGGGAACAGGGGGCGGCTTGTTTACATTTTCAACCAATGAGAAATCGGATAATTGAGTGACACCGCTTTTAACCAATCATTTTTGACCATTTTTTTTTAACCGAAAGTCTTACACCATTGGACGATATGCAGCGTTGCGTCCAGGTGCAACTCCAAAAAGGAGGACAAATAAGCGTCCGGCTTGAGGCTGCGCCGGACGCCGGACAAGGCATTTAAATTCCGGACTGTCCGGCCTAAATCCGGACGTATGGCCACCCTACATGACACACATCTATGTGATTTGTCTTCACAGGAATACAAAGACAGCTGGGACAACTGGAATGGAGTGTGGATCAGGAAACGTGCATGTGTGGAATGGCAGACCAATGCAGATCCTAAATTATAGTGTGAATGGAACAAGTCCTTAGCTGTCTTTGAACCTTCAACATTGAAAGCATGTGCAAGGCTTGAAGGATTGAAGTACAGCTTTGACAGATGTTAGCATGGCTGTCGATGCTTCGTCGTGTTTGGCGTACAAGACAAACGTCTCCTACAAAATTATGTTAGAGAAAACAGAGTAATTCCGGTCTGGATAAAATCCCCTGATTTTTTTATTCCACTCCAGGAACATTGATGTTCTTTCACTGCACAGAAGATACAGGTAGATAAATGGATTGCTGGGGAAGCAAAGTGAATATTTTTTGAATTGGCAGTGAACGCTTATATAAATACATAAATGTATTTGGTAGTGCAGAGCCGTTGCATGGTACTTTTTTTTTTTTGGTAGGGGACAAGCTTGATTTGATACCAAAACTTATAATTATATGTAATAATAGATTAAAAAGTAAATGCAGGGACACAATGTAAGGACTTGGAAAAGCTATTTTTTATTGCCAAGTCTTTATTATCTTGTATCGCTGTGTTTACTGAAACAGTCATTTGCACAATACCAATACAAAAAGATGCTGAAATTATACACTTCGCCACATTAGCAGAGAAAATGAGCAGATGTTTTTGTTATGTTGACAGCATTGTTCCTCTTGCATTCATTACCATAAAGTGCCCCCTGACCTTGGCTGCCGATAGCAGGTTTATATGTGCCAGGGGAGAAAGCGAATCTCGCCCACCAGGCTGCTTCGACATCAGCAACACCATCCCTTCAGGCCACAGATGTATCCAAGTTATTATTAAGCCAACAAGACTTTATGAATTCTATATCCAGCTTTTAAGCTCTTCATCGGAGTTGAACTTGTTTGATGATGGAAGACGGGGGTGGTGGCAGTGTGATATTGCTGGTAACACCAAACTATAAATTACCCTTTAATTGCCAGTGAGAGTACATTTACAGTCCAATTTTACAGTAGCGCTCTAAACATCTCTTATGGTGCTACGTGAAGCACTGTGAATTTAGGTGAGTTAACGGAGATAATAAATGTGATTTGTTTTGCCCCTTTCATGTCTATAGTGCACTTCTTTAAGTGGCAGAGTAAGAGGAATGACCTCTCATAAAATCCTAATTAAGGTAATGTGTGAATGAGCAGTGGAGTCTCGTGGATGCTGATGGTGATAAATGTCAGTCCCTTCAAAGCCACACTGAAGGTGAAAGTTGCTCTTGAGTTCAGGTAGTCCACTGTGCTTTATTATTCCACAGACAATAAGCTGATGCTTCTCCTGTGGACAAAAAAAAAGTAATGAGCTACCAAAACGGTTTGCTTTGCAGCCAATCTTCTTCTGTGGAGAAACAGAGCAGTGCCAAGCATTTGATGAGATTCAGAGGAATACACTCAAGCATTCACTTTGACAATTCATTCCCTTAAGGCCAAAAGTAATGTTTCCATTTGTGTCGAAGAAAGACTATCAGCTTTGACATTTGAGCTGCAATTCCCATTGAACAGCTTGTCTATTCGCATCAAGGCCATGAAAGGGAGTTACTTTCAAAGAACGATGTGCTTTAATTTGACGATTCCAAACATGTTTCAATGCAAAAAAACCAAAAGCGGGACAGTGCGGGGATCTGTCAGGTTTATTTCCTCCCTTCACACATCCTGGAAAGGCCTGAATATGGGCTTTGTTCGTGACGCCAAATCTAGGCTTCTGCAATTTATCACAAAGCTGAGATTTCAGGCTGGCCTATTTAGTACTGTCCAGGTTTCAGAACATTCAGAATAGATTTATCAACATCCACATTCACACAGGACTGGTGATTTAGGAACATACTCACTCATCCATGTCATCCGTGTCATTATCTTTCAAGATTTTATTCTTTTGATGGATCTGAGCTTGCCCCATGCCTGAATGGCCTCCATGCTGAGCAGCTAGATGAGCCCGAATTTGCACTCAAAATGCTATCAAAGCTCTCATTAATTATTTCTATGGCAGCCTCAATAATTCTCAACCCAGAAGAGAAAGAAAAAGAGGGAGTGAAATCTAAGAAATCCTTGAGAAAAACTGAAAAAAAGGAAAAAGACATGGGACTTATATCATTAGATGCCCTGTTTGTTTGGGGAAATGTGGTTGTTAATATAAGGTCATTTTACTTTACAGATGGAAAACATGGCCCACTCTCATGGGTATAAGTAGGCAGATGAATACAGCAATTAAACAGATCACAGAGGGACCTCAGGTAAAACCAATAAGTCCTGTGCGAATACGCTTTTAATTGCTGCAGGGGATGAGAAAGACATACCAAGTAGAACTGGAGAACTCATTCTGATGGAAAAAATTCTCCCGAGACTGGTTTACTTATCCAACCAAATCAACAGAAAAAAATGCTGGCAATGTACCTTTCTGCAAATCATTAATATGTTACATTTACACATTATTACGTAGCAGATATGTTGACACTTGACATTTCAGCAGCGCTGTGGTTGACATGTTCAGTTCAGACACAAAAACCACTTGGTTATGGCTGGGAAAAGATCATGTTTTGACCTAAAATACCTGGTTTAAGGGACACAATCCTGGCAGGACACGCAGTAATGTCTTTGCAAAACAACTGCTATTGCTGGCACTGTCCCCATTGGAAAAAAAACAGGTTGTAGAAAGACAGCCATGTTTGAAGCCTAAAAAGCTGCTGGAAAATCACAGATGGGTCATTACAAAACACCCACATTTGGAGCCTGAAAAGCTGCTGGAAACACACAGACAGGTAACTACAAAACACTCACATTTAGAACCTAAAAACTGTTGGAAAGTCACATATAGGTCCCTACAAAACATCCAAAATGGGAGCTTAAAAAGCTGCTGGAAACACACTGACAGGTCACTACAAAACTGTTGTGTTAAGAGCGTAAAAAGCCGTTGGAAACACACCAACTGGTAACTACAAAACACCCACATTTGGAGCCTGGATAGGTGCTGGAAACACACCGAGAGGTTGCTAAAAAAAACATCTAGATTTAGAGCCTAAATATTTGCTGGAAAATCAACAGCTGGTAACTACAAAACACCCACATTTGGAGCCCAAAAAAAGTGCTGGAAACACACTGACAGATCACAACTAAACATCTGCATTTAGAGCTAAAAACACACTTGGAGCCTAAAAGGTTGCTTCAAAACCACAAATGGGTCACTACAAAACACATATTTGAAGCCTACAAAGCTGCTGGAATCTCACTTATGGGTCGCTACAAAACTGACATGTTTAGAGCGTAAAAAGCCGTTGGAAACACACCAACTGGTAACTACAAAACACCCACATTTGGAGTCTGGATAGGTGCTGGAAACACACCGACAGATTGCTAAAAAAAAACATCCACATTTAGACCCTACAAATTTGCTGGAAAAACACAGATGGGTCACTACAAAACACCCACATTTGGAGCCTGATTCATTCCTGGAAAATCACCCGCTGGTTACTACAAAACACCCACATTTGGAGCCTAAAAAATTGCTGGAAACACACTGACAGATCACTACTAAACACCTGCATTTAGAGCGGAAAAGCAGTTGGAAACACAACTAGTTTTGTTATTAGCTGCAGTGGTTTGATTTGGTCTGCAGGCATCTTGCCTCTGTGACACACCATCCACCACCCCCTCCACCTCCCCATGACAAAGTCAGCTTATATATTATATCACTTTACAAAGCGTTGATATGATACATATGAAAAATGCAAATGTAGCATACTCATGGTTTGCAGAGACGTACAATGCCAATTTTTATGGCAACTGGGTTGGCTCATTAGTCATTTATCAAACTCTTTCAGCTATAAGAAGTAGAGTCTCAGTTTGCATAATGATCACCAAAGAACATTTACAATTAAATTAAGGTCTGTCTTAATCAGCATTAAGTATTGCACTCCTGTCAAAGCAATTTCTTAAATTTCTGTCAGTGCCAAACAAATATTTGCATAGCTACCACTTCTGAAGCGTACTGAAACATCTGGCTCCATATTTATAGAGATTCTATAAAATCACTACTGATGGATGATCACAGTGTACTTTGCATTATCTACCTTTCTTTCACTTTGTGTCATCATTCCCCCCGCCCCTCACTGCCAAAGAACCACCACCCACAACAGATCATTGTTTCTTCCAGGGCAAGAACACCGCTGTCAACCTCAGTGTTCTTCCTTCACTCCCTCCTCTTTGTTCACTTCTAATTAACTGAGATTTTGCTTGGCTGAATTTCAAAAGGCCATTGGAGAAAACAGCTCTGCTTGGCTGTGAGTCACTCAATCTTTCATCTGAATTATGGGTTTTTAAAAGTCAAGGCATTATGAGATTGCCAAATGGCGAGGATAAAATACAACAATGTACCAATTATGTGAAAAATTGGAAGTTATGTGATGTGAGTTCACAGCTATAAGGACCGTTCAAGTGCAACTCAGGAGTATACAAACCTGCTGTGATTCTAAATTAGCATTTGCATATCTGTAAGGAAGGGAAAATAATTAAAAGAAGTGCATATCTCTTTGTTCATTTTCGTTGCTATGTAGAAAAAGAAAGAAGGAATTTAGTCAATTTGGCAAATTGCTTTCAGCAAAGTCTCTTTACATAAATAAAGTGCAGCACTGAAGTTATTAAAAGAAATTCACAATTGGGAGGTAATGAAATCAGAGGACTTAAAGCAGCGTATTGTCACCAAAAGAATTTCTAACATATTTCTTCATGTTAAAATGAAAAGTCTCTCATTGTAACAAGAAGCTTTTTTTAAAACATAGTGGCAACAATGCAGTGAATGGTAGAGTAGTAGAGTTTAAGGTGTTGCTTGAGGTTGTGTGTTGGGTCAAACACTACAAAAAAACTTTAAAATTGGTGTCGACTAAAATGCCACATCGCGGATACAGCTGAAATCCACTCTAACTCCACAGACCTGCAATTATCTACCTGTCCACTAGATGCCCTCAGACCTTCTCACCAGTCCCAGTCACATGACGACCTGTCCACCTGTTTCCACTTTCCCTGATGAGCACTGCAGCACATACACCAGCCCCTTTTCCCCAGCTCACTTTCTTTTATGTTAATGTTGTCTCCCCATTCTCTTGATTCATGGGCTTATGATTCTTTGCCTAACCCCATTTGGATACATTTGGATTTGTTCGGACCACCTGCCTGGTTTTGCCGTATGATTCTGTAGGGTATGTGTCTCTGTTTTCTCATGAAAACCCTGAACTCTATCAGTCTGCCTCATTTTCATTTGGGTCCTGTCTGCAGCTCACACCATTCATGTTGTTAGGGTGTAAACATTCTCACTTTTTCATCTGTATTTATTTCCCACATCAGGAGACAAAGCTAGATCACATGTAATATCAGCCAATGGGACCAAAACCAGGCCCTTTCAACCAGGCTGCTACACACGTGGCACAGCCTGCATGCAATATATCTTCAATGCGCCCCTTTAATAAGGTGCTTTGTCCAAGCTGTCACCGCCCTGCCCACTCTTTTTCTCTGTCAATGCCACTGCTGTCCTGCTTTTTTTTTTTTTCAAACTCTGTCGTAAACGCTTCTAATTCTGCTGCAGCGGCGGCAGCACTGAATAAGGAAGCCAGCTGCCTGCTGACAGTGTGATCATGTCACTTCAGTGGTGTCAGACTGGACCATCAGGGCCTGATTGGGATGCATTATTACGCTAATTCAGAGGAGGAAAAGAAAGCTAGATTCTACGCTGACTCCTTGCGATGCCAGCCAGCAGTAATGAGTGCTGCAAATATTTCACCGCAGACATCGACTTGTCATAGCAGGGAAAGCACAGGTGGAGCTAATTTGGTTAACGCTGGCTCTGTTTCAATTAAGAGACTTGGTAAGCCAGGCCTGGAGCAAACTCGCAAACTAACTGTACCCTGACATGTCTAAATGGAGAGCAGCCGTCATTAATGTTATTAATTACACCTGTACCTCCTTTCCGGCTATTAGATATCATAAAGTCTGCAGTTTAAAAAGGCCTATGGTGCAGACAACTCGGGAGTGATGTCACGTTAAAGGATATTTTCACACTGAAGTTCATAAAGCCTCGACACTGGCGCTGGGTTGAATTATAGCCGTTGGGATGGTGACGAATTTAACACAGATAGTGCATAACATTGCTGTTAATGAGTCAAAGTTAAACCAAAGGTTATTTTTCATCTGTAATCCCTGGACAGATGCTACAAAGTCATGTTTCATGTTCACAGGTGACCACAGCCAGTCCCTGCTTCACTTCATCAAGGTAGGCCATTTGTTGTCTGCATGTGATAGCATGTATGCTGCTTATATAGCTATGAGGCTACCGCTTCTGCTGGCTGTTTGATGCGTTGGGTCCTACCGACTGCTCTCTCTGCTCTTATGCTCAGTGATTATATTCATTTGCTTTGTCTGCTTCTTGATATCAGGAGGATGCTTGGGTTGGAATATATTAATCTTGCTTCACTTCATGGCATATTTCCTGTTTGGAGATGCTTTGTTGGGGAGTGACCACACATGGATTTCACATAACAGCCTGTGTTAGGCTCTGTGTATATTGTATTTTTGGTGTTTTATCACCACTCTCCCCTCTCCACTGTGCTGAGCTTGGTGCTTGCTTAGAGGGAATGATGAGGTCGCAGCCGAAACACCAAATATCAACTCTGCTCATACTCTGTATTCACACAAATAAATCTGTTCCACGTGGGTAGGCCGACTGAACCAACTCCGTCCCCGTTTTGTGGCATTGTAATTAAGGTATTGTCGACTTGCTCCCACGCTCAGCGCATTATTAAGTGACAATCTGTAATTGTTTTCTGGTCGTGCTCCTTCGGTTTCACGATTTATTTTCAGTTTTGTTCTGTCACAGATCATTAAATATTTACTGAATTTAAAGCAGAACGAGAATAGTGCACTGCAAAAACAATACGTCTAAGTAAGTGAGGTAACCCTATACTTAGATTTAAAATCTCTCTTGTTCTGAGTATGAATTGGATTATCTAGTGCTGGCTATGCAAGGCTGTGTGACTTGTCTGAGCAATTTGATATTATTTGGTGTAATGGTTAACTAGATACAAGGGCCACATGGTGTCTGTTATGACCTCCACTATGCTTTGACACTTATTTTAAGCGATAACATTTAAAAGGGAAAAACATCTTATTTCAAGTTTTAGTCTTTTGGCTTGGATGATGGGATATTCTCAACTTTATCTCTGGACAAAAATCTAATTTCAAGGTTCAGCTTTCTGTGTGTATGAGTTCTTTTTTTTTTTTTTTTTTTTTTTCAACTTGCAAATTCCATTGATAACAACGATGCCTCAGATGGTTAACACCCCATTCAGTTATATAATACAAAACTCTCCTACCACTCCTACACCAGAATTCTCAATCAAAGGTTGACACAGATGCAGTGAGAAAACTTCCTGGGATATCATTATCCTCGACGTCCATTGCAAATAAACATCTATAAATTCATTTAGAAATCACAGTTAACATTGATGTCTAATGATCATGAAAACTTCATATTTTGTAGTAAAACTATATAGTTAGGTTTAGAAGAATATTGTTTTTGGTTAAAATACCTACCTCTGTTATGTACGGGAGGCAAAAATGCTGTGAAGTGACGTAAGTATGTGAGTTAAGGTGACTGAACCACATAAAGGATGCAAGTACATAAAGGTTAGAGCAGTAAAGGCTGATTTTCAGTTCAATGCATTCTAACTCCGACGTCGTCTCACATTGACGTTTGGTCATGGACTTTCCACATTGACATATGATGTGCAAGCTACCGTGAGTGCATTTGTGTTTACATATAGTATTGCACATGGTTACGTATAGACATCAAGAGAACATCGTTGGGTCAAGAAAGAAATAACAGGGTTTGGTTTTACAATCATACGGGACACAAACACTGGCCTCCTGGGTGAAAGTCTGTGGTTGTTGGACCCATCCACCACCCCTCCTGCCCACCTACTCGCCCCCTTAACTTATGTTGTTGTCCCATTGCATTTCCTCCTGACGCCACCGGACGCTGATACATAATAATGGCGACTGGCCGCATATCATGCCAACGTGAAAGGGCAACTTTTTTTGTCCGTCTCTGATGCCAGAAGTCACAGCCCAAGCACCGATATTCAATGACTTTGGGATGAGACTTGGTTGATTAGTTTCACAAAGGACACAAACAGCAGTCTCCTGAGTGAAAGTCCTGTGTTTGTTTGACCCATTCGCCACCTTGACCTCCTCCTTCATGGACTTTTTTTTTTTCTTTTTCTACATTTTTTTTGAGCATTTTTGACGGCCTTGCACATGGGGCGCCTGCTCTACCACTAAGCCACGAAGCCCCCCACATTTTGCTTGTTATACTACCTGTGGGTTAACTTAAGGCTTTAAGATGGGAGTCCACAAGCCAGTGTGTGACATCCCGGCGACTAAGTCTTATTTTTACAGTCCACGGGTTAAACCAGGTAATTATATGTCCACTACCACAAAGGATCCTCTTGACTCTCCACTGGTTTCCATGGTTCCAGCACGTAATTTTAATACATTATGTGTCACAGCCACCATGTAATGCAGTGTTAGAGGTCGTGGTCATTTCAAGTATTTCTGTAACATCAGGCTGCTCAGGACATGCATGAATATATTGCAAACAGGAATTGCTAATGGCTAATTTGTTATACTTAAATGATGCCAATTAGCCAAAATATATGGGGCAAACATCTTAAAATACTACATAAATTCATTCCTGTTAGCTGCAGTTGACACACTATTACAAAGCTGGTTACTGATGAGACATTATTCTTTGTGTGCACTTGGGGGATGAGATGAAGTCAGTTAAACACAACACATTCCCTGCCTTACTTTGTTCCTTGCTAATTAAAAACATGGTACTACACATTATGCTAGATTTCTTATTATTTGTTTGCTCGTTTGTCTTTGCTCTCAGTGCTATTCTTAAGAGAAAAAGAGTGAATCCCACAGTAAAGACTTATGTTAGTAAATCTCCCATTTACCATAAAATATTTTGCAATTACTATGCTTCCTTTTATAGACCCCCTCTTCCTTTCAGCTTCTAATTTAATGGTGCAAAGTAAACAGCTATGTTGCAGACACTGCTGCAGCAGTAGTTGGGTGTTAAGTGTGTTTTCTCCTTCACATATATAAAGGCAGTAAAAATGCCTTATCAATGCTTTAAAGCTCTTGAGTATTTAATGATTAGCCTATGAATACACATGCAATGATGATCATTATAACTCAAAATGCATAGATATAGATATTTATCAAGCATTCCCAGAGGCAGGGAGAAGATTAACCACTACCATAGCTGACAACAGTAATGCTGTCAAGTCACTGACAATGTTATAGACAAGGCCCTTGTTTGGCTAATATATAGTATGGGGTTGAAAGTCAGTCGAGTGTCCCTTAAGTGCTTTTCTCAACGGTGGTTGTTGACCAAGTGAAAAGTGTTATGCACTAACTCTCCTCAGGTGTTTCGGGGGATTTGAGACGCTGACCTTCCAATCAGAACTGTACTTTCTCAGCCTTTAGGCGCACACCGCCTGCAAATTGTATAACAAGCTGTAATTTCTCCTTCTTAGCTACAGTCATGTCCATATCCCTCAGCGAGTGCTTCATCCTGCCACCACAGCACTCTCATCTTGCCTACAGGGCTAAATCGATGAATCAAGTGAAAGGACGACAGGTGGGGAGGGAGAGTGTGCGAGATAGGCATCAAGAGGAAAACAGAGAATGAGAGGTTAATCCCCACCGCTCGGTATTATTTCACATCTGCTGCAGAGCTCGGCCAAGGAAACCCAGTCACCCTTTC
This sequence comes from Epinephelus cyanopodus, assembly GCA_026686955.1. Taxonomy (NCBI): domain Eukaryota; kingdom Metazoa; phylum Chordata; class Actinopteri; order Perciformes; family Serranidae; genus Epinephelus; species Epinephelus cyanopodus. Next base: position 30,134,804 of record CM048932.1, on the reverse strand, counting down.
TTTTAAGGCCGTCTCAGGACACATGTTGCAGCTTTAGCTGTCGCTTGTCATTGAAGGTCATTTAGCTAATGCCTTTACACACATTTGTCCCCTGCTGTCAGCGCCTCTTGGACTGTGCCATTTATCTTATAGCCCAACAGATAGCCTTAACACGCTCTCTTCTGCTCTTGTTACTAGCCAAAGAAAAATCTGTGTGTGCATGAGACCGTGGTGCATTAAAAACATGGGTATTGCAGGCAAATGAGGCAGGTACATCAAGACACAATTCCAAGTTGCAGCCTCAGCACATAATCATTGTAATAGTGGTGTGTAAAATTAGGAAAGTACGCTCTGTACTCAGTATATCCTCAGAGAATTTAAATTTTCCAATTTGCCCAATTCTGCTCCTTCTGTCTCAGAAACGATTATCATACCAACCATTTCCCTCTTTCGAGATGATATCATTTCTTACTCCACCACTAATGATATCAAAACTATAATTTGAGATGGCAAAGTGAATATAGTAATGTAATCCACAGGGGTGCGTGTCATGAGGCATCTAATAAAACATTACATTACAATATTTTGTGAATGAATCACAGACAAATGGAAGACGATCTGGAACACAGCAGAGTTATTATAGTTTTTATTTTTAATGTTTATTCTTATTAGTTTCAGCATTCATGCTTTCGTACTACAGTGTCTTTTGTGAGGATGGAGAGAATACTCATACTGCAGCTATTGTGCTGTTTACACCCATCCCTGCAATGCCTTGTTATGGATCTCACTGCATACTGTGAGTGGCTACTTGTCACATTAAAACATTAAGGTAGGAAGCAGAATTAGGGCAAAGGGGTCAAGGTACATGGAATAGTCTGGGAATATGTAAAGCATAGGACTTTCACACAGGAGATAGGGGTACAAGTTTTTGTCAGTCAACATTGGCATATTCTTTTTTGACGTTGGCGGCTTATTATTTTCAGTTTTTAGGATGTATAAAGCTGCAGAGTGCACACTGTGTGCATAACCTTTAGCAGAATATCTGAATAGACCTGTTTGTGTTGATGTTTTGACTTTGGTAAGACGCCCAGGAATGTGTCCCTGGGCTTCATTAGCTATTTACACCCCAGATGTAAATAGCATTGTTGGCTATGGGCACCTGGTTACTTGTTTCTGCCACCATGTGCACCCATGTGTAAATAGCCACATTGGCTATTCCACCCCAGGTGCAAATAGCATTGTTGGCCATGGAGTGTAAATAGAATCTGCCAGTTCTTTTTATTATTATAACACGGGGGGTATTTGTCAGCGGCAAGATTCAGTAAGTTAAGAGTAGGTATTACAATAAAATCAACATTTTGTGGAGGCATATGCACCAATGTCTTCTCGTGCTCGTGTTGACAAAACTAGAGTATGTGTGTTTGTGTGTATGTGTGGTTAACTCTAACCTTGAAACACAGCTTATTTTTCAACAGAAGTTTCACTTGGAATTAACACAGCTCAACACAGTGTATCGGTATTGCTCCAGTCCCAGTAAATTACAGAGGGTCAGTCTCAGACCAGCTGGCACTTGCTGCAAATGTTCGTCAAAGGAAGCATCATAGCTACATACGGTATGGGAATGTGTAACAGTTCAAAGGTTTTGGGGTCCATGTTTTCCACAGAATTAAACGTGCACTGAGACAGATCCAGCATTATAGTGTTCTCTCCAGACTGACTAATCAGCATTATAATAAGTGGTTGGCTGCAGCGTATGCAGTGGCCAAAAGAGCTAATTTTTGTTTAAAGGAAGGTGCTGTCTAGTTAGCTGACAAAACAACATGCACAGGGTTTCACTTTATTTTTGAGCCATAGCAAAGAAGAGCCACCTCGGCAGGTGACAACACTGAACCTGGATTTAAAAAAGCAACAAAAGTTGATTGGAAGTTGGCTAAAGCAGCTCTGATAGTTCTTTAAACATACTTACCCTGTGTGAGTACAACAAAATGTTGCTGGTTGTGAAATAATACCCGTATTGTTCAGGGTTTTTGGATACTCCCTTCTTTTCCTCTTGGCTTTTCATTAAAAGGAGGTATCACTCCTCCAAAGGGAGATACTGTGCCGGTACTGGAGTAGTACTGGTTTTGTTGTATTGTTTGGTTCACTCTGGCTCTGTGGTCAATCACAGTGGCCTCCTGGAAAAATTGCACTTAAAGTACAACCTTAATATATTTCACACCTTCAGTAAAAATGGTTACAAGTCAAGGTAAAGGTGATATGCATGGCCTGAAATGCAATCTCCGAACCCATCTGCTGTTGTCTGGTGATTATTTAACTTTATTAGCTTTTTTAGAATTTCTGTATTTATTTGCAGATATCTGCTTTTAGAGATTAGCAGAAATAACCGACACACACAAGAAGAAGTCTTGGCTCAGATATCTGCTTGTTACACCAGATCTCCCAAATTAGTGTCTGTTGCCCCCAGAGGCTGATCGTCATCAGACCAATGGCTGATGGGTTCGGAGATTGGCGTGGCTGTTGCCTTATCATCTTGTTACCTCCGCCAAGGAGGTTATGTTTACACCGGCATTGGTCTGTTTGTCTGTTTGCCTGTTTTTCTGCAAAATAACTCAAAAACATATGAACGGATTTTAATGAAATTTTCAGGATTTTAATGAAATTTTCAGATTTTTAACGAAATTTTCAGGAAAGGTGGATAAAAGGGACAAGAAAATTTTGGTGGTGATCAGTTGAAGAAAAATGGATAAAATAATAAATAAAGTCTTTCGTCTGACAGCCTCAGCAGCAATTCCAATTTCTAAAGACGGTGAAAATAGCACCATCTGGCCAGAAAGCACATCTTGTTCTACTTGCTAAATATTATTGTAATTCTAAAGTTGAAATTAATGTTCTGTGTTGGGGGAAAAAAAGAAAGTGGAAAAATACAAAAAAACATATTATATTCTGTGTTGGTACAAACTAAAAATGAAATGAATACACACAGTGTCTCCATGGTGAAGGCATATATAACCTAATAATGATAGTGATGCAAATAACCTAATTGTGATGCAGGCTGCAAAATCTGATGTAGGTGGGGGGGGGGTATCACCTACTTGGCGGAGGTCTGCACTCTCAGTGCTTTTCTATTTATATCTATATTCATTCATTCTTGTTATGTAACCACTTATCCTGTGTGGGGTCACGGGGGAGCTGGAGACTATCCCAGCTGATATTGGGTGAGAGGCAGCGTCCACCCTGGACACCCTGGACAGGTCACCAGACTATCACGGGGCTGACACATAGACAACCATTCACACTTACCACTAACTAACCACTGCACCACCATGCTGCCTATCTGTATTTGTTTGCAGATATCTGCTTTTAGAGATAAGCAGAAATGACTGGTGGACAGCTGTGGCTCAGGAGGTAGAGCAGATCTACAACTAAATAGAAGATCAGGGGTTTGATCCCCGGCTCCTCCAGGCTGCATGCTGAAGTATCCTTGAGCAAGACACTGAACCCCAAATTGCTCCTAATGGCTGTTCCATCGGTGTGTGAGTGTGTTAAAAACCTTGTATGGGAGCCTCGGCCAGAATGTGACTCATAGTGTAACAAGCACTTTGAGTGGTAAGATGACTACAAAGGTGTTTTACAAGTGCAGTCCTTGGCTGATTGGTTCAGAGATTGGCCTGGCTATTGACTTAAAGTCCCATATATTTCTATACTCTAGTGTATTTCAAAACTGACTGTACAATCAAATGTTGAAATGAACAGTTGTGGCAGGACGTCAAGCAACACGTCATGTCAGCTGACATTCTGTCTACAAATAAGTTATGTGGTGCATATTTTACTGATCTCTGTTGTTCAGATTAACTGCAGCTGTAGTTTTTGTTTAAACATAGTATGAGGAGTTTGGTCTCATGTAATGCACAGCGCTGGAGCACAGTTCACCGCTCTCAAAATACATTCTGAGTGATTTTTGATACACTTGTCATTTTGTGATAAATCCCCAGTGAATGCAGATGTTTGCTCACTTCTGTTGCCGCTGTTTCAGGAAAAAGCCTGTTTCACCCCAGCCCCCACCTGCTGTGGTTACGCTCAGTGTGCACCGTGGATAGTGTTTGTTTCTACTTTACACCCATGGGGGGTTTTTTTGATGATACTCCCTGCATGTTGCTATGTATTTCATGCTGATGTGCCTTATTGCCGCAGCAGGGAGCATCCCCAAGAATAGACTTGCACTGCCAAGTCAAACTATATCGCTGTCTCTATTTGTTACGTGACGTCAATGCTCTTGACAGAACTCTGGTTGATGTGTATTTGTAATAGTGTGTTAATTTGTGCAACAATGCTAATCCCACAGGGGGGGTTCATTTTGTAAATTTAGAAGCAAAACGAAAATAAGTATACATACTCATGAAATACAAAACAGTTCCCATGGCTGCAATCAAACTCCACCTGAGAAAATGTGTTTTGGCATCTATTACTCATGAAATTTTATTAGTTGTGTTTATAAATAGAGAGCATTGTGAAACTACCTACTAGTATGAGTCACACAAACACATGTGGAAAAAAGAAATGGAATAGAATGACGACACAAGAAAAGGATCCCTTTGCAGGAAGGAGACATGACCCAGACGCAGCAACTGGATTAGCACATGTGCACTAGAATTAGAAAGTGTGAAGATGACACTAAATGTGTTTGGAGAGACACTAGGTAACTGCAGCTAGCTACATGCCAGCTGTCAGCCTTTTTCTGCTGTCGTTCTCATCTCTAAATAGATACCTCAAATCTTTTTTTTCTTCCAGCTTGTAATACAACTGCACTTTTTGCACAGCTTTAGAAATGATTGTACTTTTCCTCCAAAATGGCAACCTCCAGGACTAAAACTGGAGCCAACTGGGAAGTGCCAAAAACTGCAGTTCCGTAAATGGCCACTTGAGGCTTCCTCCAGAAGAAAGTAACTAAGTACATCTACTCAAGTACTGAACTTAAGTAAAAGTTTGAGGGACTTGTACTTTACTTGAGAATTTCCATTTTCATACTTCTACTCTCCACTACATCTTAAAGGTAAATATTGTACTTTTTACTCTATTACATTTAACAGCTTAGTTACTTTTCAGATTACAGTTTGTCACCCCCTTCCTAATCAGTGAGAATCATGTATCCCCACATTTGGTGATTTTAATTATGACTCCCATTACTGGCTGACAGAAATCTCCTACTTCTTCAGCTAAATAAACTTTTTTTTTTAACTTTTTTACCTCCTTGGATCTACAGGAAAATGCATCACTGCCAAGCATAAATCTTTGCTTTCTGAGTTTTCTTTAGCTCACGAAAAGTTGAGTTTTTAGAGATATGTGCTGCTCACAGGACAGAGAAGCTACAAACATGTGATTATCTTATAGAAAATAATGCCTTGCTGTAAACTTAAGCACCAAATAGTATTCAAAGGAGTTAGAATTAGCACAACCATAAACATCGACTGCAGTAAAATGAGACATACACATCCATGCAGCAGTATTACAAATCCAAAAACAACATATGCAATCACAAAACAATGACAAGGACCAATTTGCTGCAGAATAAGTACTTTTACTGTTGGAGGGTGTTTTTGCTGTTTGTTTTTGTTTTGTAATTTGCACTTGCACCTCCATTATATAATGTATGGGCTCAGTGCTGTTTGATATGTGCTGTGATGTTTTTATATTTGGTGTGTCATACAGGGGTTTACATGGCTCTCTATTTTCTCTATTTTCTCTCTCTATTTTTTTTGACTCTCTGTAAATATTTTAATATGGGATAAGATTTATATTATTAATATTATTATTATTATTATTATTATTATTATTATTATTATTATTATTATGGAACAGCCAATAGGAACGCAGTGGTCTGAGCTGACTTTTGACTGGTTGATGCACATCGGCACAATACTGATTCTTTAGAGGCTGAACACAGAGCCATGGTGAGGTGCAGGAACCTATTGTTTGTCTCAGACCACTTGATTTACATGAAGTAAGGGGTTAAATGCAGGTATTTTATCAACTGTTTTCATGTACAAGTACTTCTAGTTACCTACATACTTCTAGTACCTCTACCACTGGATATTTGACACAGTCTGAAGGTGGTCACGACCTCCGTTACACTGTCTGAATACATGCCACAGACACGCTGTTAAATATCCCCTTTATATCACCTAACAGCTATTTAACAGCAAGTGAAGGTGGATTTCAGCGCGTCTGTTATTCTGTGTCCACCAGATTACTCACCACAGGCAGGAGGGAAAACATTTCTTTGTGTATTGCTGAAAAGTGCTTCTTGAGCATAAAGGCCCGCTTGTAAAAGTTTGAACCCATCCTTGCGGTGAAGGTCTGATGTTGCTGAATGTGTTGGGTGGGAACAATGCCGCTTTTTCCTGTGTGGGTGTATGTTTTGTCACATTATCTGTTTCCTCCTCCACACTGCGGCAGATAAACATCCTCATACGCATCTTATCTGACTGTAGTGCAATTGCACTTCATACACTTTCATCCAAATGATGGTATTGATTTACCGAGTACCCTCTTGTCAAAAATCACAGCTGTATGATGAGATGAGAGGAAACGGTGTTGAAAAGATGTTCTAGCATCACTCTTTAGTTTAAGGGAAAAGGGTCTTTGAACTTACATATTTGACTAGACCAAACTTTTTCCAGCAGAAACTGGTGAGCTAATACTTCATGGAATTTTTCAGACATTGTTGAGAAACATCCTTCAAGAGTCTGTCTTATATCAGTTAAGGTAGGCAATGCATGCAATGTCTTTAGCAACACAGGGACAAGAACTGGTAAGAACCTCTGACACAATTAAATGTCAATTCATGTCTAATGATTGGGTGCTGTAATGTGTAATACAAATTGAGATTACGGTGGTATTTATATTGGTATTAGGCAGAGGCAAGTTTTGTGTTCCTGCTTTTCCGTTTCTAAAGAATCTAACAGACTCGCACCAAGGTTTTCAGACTCTATTGAAACTTTTTCTCTTGAACAAGTTTGACAAGTCCATGTGTTGCTGTGCTGCGAAATTCAAACGAGCAAAATACCTTAGTTTTGGAGTTTACTTTGATCATTTACTCCCATCCTCTATTGTTGCTTTCATCGTGGATTTTCAGAGTGGCAGTCTATTTTATCAGCCCTTATCTTTCTGGTAATTAAAGGAACACTTCACACCCAAAGTGATCACTTGTATATCAAGTACTCGCCCCGTGTTATGTTGATTTAGTGGAGAAATCTGTGTTTTCTTCACATGTCTCCATGGTGAGGAAGAATGATCTTGATCTCTCTAAAAAGGATCTTGATGAATCGCTGTGAAATGAGGCAGCGTTTAACAATCGCCAAACCTTCTAAAAACATCTGTGTATGGACTCTCAAGTAACACATGCAGTATAATCCCAGGAAGGAAGGAAGGAAGTATGTAAGGAAGGAAGGATGGATGTATGGAAGGAAGGAAGGATGGATGTATGGAAGGAAGGAAGGTTGGATGTATGGAAGGAAGGAAGGTTGGATGGATGGAAGGAAGGAAGGAAGGAAGGATTTATGGAAGGAAGGAAGGAAGGATTTATGGAAGGATTTATGGAAGGAAGGAAGGAAGGATTTATGGAAGGATTTATGGAAGGAAGGAAGGAAGGATTTATGGAAGGATTTATGGAAGGAAGTATGGAAGGAAGGAAGGATGTATGGAAGGAAGTATGGAAGGAAGGAAGGGTGTATGAAAGGATGTAGGGAAGGAAGGCTGTATGGAAGGAAGGAAGGAAGGAAGGAAGGAAGGAAGGATGTATGTGTGGAAGGAAGTATGGAAGGTAGGAAGGATTTATGGAAGGAAGTATGGAAGGAAGGAAGGGTGTATGGAAGGAAGTATGGAAGGAAAGAAGGATGTATGAAAGGATGTATGGAAGGAAGGCTGTATGGAAGGAAGGAAGGAAGGAAGGATGGATGGATGGATGGATGTAAGGAAGGAAGGATGGATGTATGGAAGGAAGGAAGGAAGGAAGGAAGGATGTATGTATGGAAGGATGTATGTATGGAAGGAAGTATGGAAGGAAGGAAGGAAGGAAGTATGGAAAGAAGGATGTATGAAAGGATGTATGGAAGGAAGGCTGTATGGAAGGAAGGAAGGAAGGATGTATGTATGGAAGGAAGGAAGGAAGGAAGGAAGGATGTATGTATGGAAGGATGTATGTATGGAAGGAAGTATGGAAGGAAGGAAGGATTTATGGAAGGAAGTATGGAAGGAAGGAAGGATGTATGAAAGGAAGTATGGAAGGAAGGAAGGAAAGGAAGGAAGGAAGGAAGGAAGGATGTATGAAAGGATGTATGGAAGGAAGGCTGTATGGAAGGAAGGAAGGGAAGATGCATGTATGGAAGGAAGAAAGGAAGGATGTATGTGTGGAAGGAAGGAAGGAAGGAAGGATGTATGGAAGGAAGGAAGGAAGGAAGGAAGGAAGTATGGAATGAAGGAAGGAAGGAAGGAAGGAAGGATGGATGTATGGAAGGAAGGAAGGAAGTATGGAAGGAAGTATGGAAGGAAGGAAGGAAGTATGGAAGGAGGTATGGAAGGAAGTATGGAAGGAAGGAAGGTTGGATGTATGGAAGGAAGGAAGGATGTTTGGAAGGATTTATGGAAGGAAGGAAGGAAGGACGTATGAAAGGATGTATGAAAGGAAGGAAGGATGTTTTGATGTAGTTTTCCTGTTGCTAAAGTGCCCAGTTTTCAGATTCTTTGTTCATAGAGTTTGTTCATCATTGAGACATGTGAGTCACTGATATACAAATGAGCATTTTGGGACTGATGTACTACTTTAAGAATCATCATTTGGGCATAATGGGTACATCATTATACGGGCAATTTATCCACCTGTTAAGATATTTAACTAAAGAACAAAAATGTCGACTTCACGTTTGCACTAGAAGAAAAGTCAGGGGACAAACAAAGTCAGGATTCATCCTCTGGGGACCCTGAATGTAGCACTGTATGCCAGTATGTGTTAATCATGATGGGAGCAAAGTAGGGAGTAAGGTGATGTAATGGCGACAGATGGTGTTTCTCAAAGTCAAGGAAGGATCCCACAGAGACAAGGCCAGAGTCCTTCTAAGCATTTGGTGGACACACTTTGGAACAGGTGCCTCCAGGTGTGTGTCATTAACCCACGATGGACTGAGGGAATTTCAGGGTGCTGTGATCATTTCGACACTCTCTTATGTTATTGTTCAGCTGAACCATTTGAATGTTAGCAGTTATCTGAGATTCACAATTTTTTTCCTTTTTTTTGTCCTTCGCCAACAAACACACAAAATTAAATCCGATTAAAGGGGGAGGTTTATCCCGTTTGTCATTCCGAATGAAAGAATTTTGTGTGCATGTAAACGCTCATTCCTCTTTAAGTTCATTCTGGTCTTTCTGCGCACGCTCGTTTTCTTGCCCTTCTGACGCGATGACGTATATAGCGCGCACAGCAACGGGCTGAGATAGAGCAGTCGGACTCGTTGCACTCACCAGTTTCCATACGCTAAAGCACGGTCTTCTTTCTCCCTTCTTCGACCTTCTACCTCGGCGTCGTCAAGCATCTTGTTATCCGGAGCGAGAACTACAGTGTTTTCTTCCGTTAAACGTAAACACGTAAACTGATCTCTCGTGTAAACCATCTTTCAGAATGAATATTTCTCATGTAAACTACCTGGAAAGACTTTAATTCTGAATGATTTAATTCAGATTTATTTCATTCTGAATGAGAAGCCATCATGTAACCGCACCCATGGTTGGCTTTAGGCAACAAAAACATGTGTTTAGGTTTAGGAAAAAAGAACAGAGCTTAGCTCGAAAATCTTACAAGGCACAAACACCACTCTCTCGGGTGAAAGTCGGTGTTTGTTGGGCACACCCACTTTTGCCCACCTTAACTTTTGTCCTTGTCCTGCTGCATTTCCCCCTGACGCCACCTGGCACCATTAAACTATCACAGCAGCCAGCCACGTATCATGCCAACGTTAAAGGACACCTTTTTTGTTGTTTTCTGACGCCACAAGTCACTACCCAAGTGCTGGATTTTGACGACTTTGGAGAGGGACCGACTCCGGAGAAATTATGTGTTGCAACTACTGGTTTTCATTTTCCATAATCTATATTTTGGAGCGTTTTTGCCTTACCATGAAAGTTGAAAGCAGAGAAGTTACAGGAAATATGTGGACACAAAGAGGGAGATCCATGCTGTACAGCTCCCCATCCGGAATCAAACCAGGGACATTGCAATCACAGAGTACGCCATCAGTTTTAACCACAAGACCACTTGTACTTAACATGATGTTTTTACATTTCAGCAGCATGAAGCCAATAAAAAACTTTGCAGTAGTAACCTCACTTTACTGAGTAAAGGAGTTCACTGTGACCTTGGTGTTCTCCACACCACAGCCACAGAGATAAAAGCAAAGCCTTGGTTTATGTACAGCACTTAAATAACTAGCCATCACATTCATTAGATAAATTGGCACTCTGATATGCTAGAATGTCCTCAGCAATTGGTTCATAATGTTGGGGTTCACAGTGTGTCTCTCAAAGTTGTTAGCTGCCTGGTGGAAGTGATACCGCCTGCTGCGTAGAAGATGTTTTATAGTGTGAATTTTCCGGGAGGTGTGCTAATTTGCCCTTGCATCCTGCCCACATGAAGCAGAAAATAGCTCCCCTCTGTAATGAGCACTCAATTCTGTAAACAACTAGGTTGGAACATTCAAACACAGGAGACACATTTGTGCAAACAGAGAAGATTACTAGCTATTATAAAAAAATATCTAAATAAAATCAGTTTCAATTTCAACACGATCCATACAGTGTCATGATCTCCTGTATCACCAATGTTCTCCTGAGTAGCGTCTTTGATTTCTAAAATTGGGGTTCATGTATAGTCGTCTCCCTGAAACACTTGGAGTACTTCAAAGTGGTGTCAACATTTTTTCAGTTTTCATATTTGTCTGTTTTTGGGGGGCTATAATAATAAAAAACAAAAAACATGAGAAAAAGTGACTGATGTTTTATTGAGTTTGTTTGCCTCAGATTTGTCTGACTCCATCTGATGTTTCCTGTTGCATTTCTTTTCTGTCCTCATACACACACGAACCCCTCCATCACTTCAGATCTGGCTGCCAGTCAGCCCTTCTGATTTTCAAAGGCTCCAGAGCATGAAACAGAGGCTCTGAACATGGGCCAGATTTTCATTCTCTGATCTTCTCTTCTCACTTCCCTCTATCTCAGTAAGCCTCTCCGTTTTTGTCTCTTTCTTATTTCCTGATAGCCAGAGTGGCAGACGGGCATGCAACAGGCAAGTATTGAATCATGGTACCAGTGAGAACATAAAGACAGCTTCAAGGGGTTTTGCTGCTTTTGTAGTAATGATATAGTACAATGCGTGGACTGAAAAGCGTCCTTGACAACGGTAAATACAACTCCGTCAGGGTCAGGGAAAGATCGTGGTGTAGGGTTAAAATGGCTACTTCAGAAAGGTTATAGGACTTTCGTCATGTCTACAGTAATAACCACTTGGTTAAGTGGTCTTGATTAAAATAAACCAACACTGACTGTCGTATGGTAAATGGAAACATACAGCTGCCTCCTACAGTTCATCAACTACTGGTTAGGAATTTAACTTTGAATGCTCCTGTAAGAAGATACAAAACTGTGGAAAAAATACTTTTGTTTAATCGACGACCTTGTCTCGTGGGATCACATTTGTATTCTACTAATTAGTTTAGAAAACTAATCCACTGCTTCAACTTAAAAAAAAATATGGTAAAATGGTAAAATAAGGTAACAATTTACACGCATCATTTTAAGTAGTGCCAACTCTGGCATATATCCTGTGATCTTTAACACTGGCAAATCCAATTAGTTTGGTACAATCAACATGATTTGCTTTGGCTTCAAAAAGCTTAATAAAGTTGAGCCAGTTTAATATTTACCCAAAGGCTGCGGTGATATTAAGTAGTATTAAATGTATAGAGTGCATTCTTAAAAACAATCCACTAGTTTAAGACTCGGGTAACAATTTGCATGTGTCAGTAGTTCCAACTCTGGCATTAATTAATCAATCCTATGAGTCTTTTATAATCCGACAAACTCAATTAGTTTAGTACAACCAACATGATTTGCTTTGACTTAATTAAGTTGAACCAATTTAATATTCATCCAAAAGTTGTGTTGATATTATGTGGTCAAGCTATTTTATTTGAATTATTCGAACTATTATTTTAATTCCATCTGACCCAAACATGTCAAAAGTTTTGATTTTCATCAGTGTCTTAAAATAAGTTGTCAACTGCATATTAATGAGTTTGTGTTTTTATGCTGAAAAGCTTCATTTTAAACGTTATCCACTAACCCCACTTATCATTTTTAGATTGGACTCTTAAAATAATCAACTAGTTTAACTTATTAAAATCAAGGTAGTGATTTGTAAGCATCTTTTTAGGTAGTTCTTCATCTGGAAGTCCTGACCTTTTTTTACTATAATCTAATCTGACAAACTCAATTAGTTTAGTACCACCAACATGATTTGCTTTGACCTCAAAAAGCTTAATTAAGTTGAACCAACTAGATATTTATCCAAAACGTATGATTATAAACTTATTTTCCAACTCATTACTTTAATTCAGTCCTACTCAAAACTGTCAGAAGTTTTGGATTTTGACAAACCTTTTGACCAAGTTCACTGACACATTTTAATGTAACAAATGTATTGGTTTTTTTTTAAATCTGAACAACTTCTGGCCCCATTAATCATTTTTAATGTCTTTAAATGTTAATGTAGTATTAACATAATACCCTGTGCTTCAAGTCACTGTGGACTGTGGTGTTAATCAAATCACAATCTTCCATTACCTTAACCGAGTGTTGTCACTATCTTAATGTGATCATAAAATGTTTAATCATGCATCTGTTTATCAGTAGATATTGTAGGAAAACTAATTAAATATGTTGTCAGTGAACATTTCATTCATCTAGTGTCAGCATTTTGCACCTTGCCAGATACTTTAATTAACAATGTGTCCCTTGTAATGTTGATTAAAAAATCCAGGCGACATTACATTTGCGGCATGTTTGAATTTGATGACTAACTGGCTATTTGTTGATAATGCATGGATTGATGGATTTGAGGTCTGTTTGATATTGCAATATCTGCAGTTTAATCAATCGATAAAAACAGGGTTTATTTTGTTACTGCGAATAGGCTAACTGTAAATCAACACACAGACAGACTGATGCTTAATATTTGTCTTATTTGTTTCATTGTAGTTTATTGGCAGCTGCCTGTCTTTCAGAGGCCATAGATGGCTGAGTTTTAAAGCTAAAGCGATGCTACTAATTGTATGAAACTAGAAGACCAAAGGAATCCAGTGTTTTGCCATGTTACGCTTGTTTATTGGGAAGGGGCCTAAATAATGCTAAAAAAAATCTAGACTAAATTTTTGGAGAGGGAAAACAGCATGGCCATTTTCACAGAGGTCCCTTGACCGCTTACCTCCAAGACATCTGAATATAATCTGCGGGTACCCACGAGTCTCCCCTTAACAGACTTGTCCGCTTTATGTTAGTCAGTTTTGGGCACAGTCTATGCACTGTTTTTGCATGTTTAATACAGATTTATGACTTGAAAAACTCACCACACAGTGCTGAACAGCATCTCAAATTTATCTCTAGGTTTCCAGCTTTCAGGTGATATATACCACTTCTATGTGTTGACCCATCTCCCCGAGAAGATCACCTGTGCCCCCAGAAAAACACACAAGATATGGCTCTACAGTATATGGGTCACAGAGGGTAAATTGCGTGCTGATATTATGTCTCTTTGACCACAGTGTTGTAGCCTTGCAGCACTGATTTAAAATGAAATAAATCTTAACGTCAGGATCATAAAGTACATTTCTTTGCATTCATTTGATTCCCACTCAAGACACTCTAGTAGGAACTGATTCACCTTGTTAATATGGACTTGGAAAATGTTTTGAAATTTAAATACTATGGAATTTTAAATCTGTCCTCACCCATTGAATTCAACAACTGATTGCAATTTAAGAAAACTTACTGTAGCACACATTTCTCGAAAATGGTACCTAGTATACTTGATTAAATATACTTACATTCCACTGCTGCCGTTTATACTGGCAGACACCTTAATTAGCCAGATTTGAAATTAAACACAAAGTACATTAATCTTCACAAGAAGCTTGCACCCTTCTGTGGCGCTAAGCTATGAAGACCAATGCAGACAAAAAAAAAAAAAAAAGAAAGCAGCTTTTTGCAGCTCCTTGTTTGCCTATTTTTGCTTGTTTCAGGTAGTATTTTAGGGAACGTGTCAAAACATTTTTAACACTCTTAGGCTAAGGCTGAGGGTTATTTTGTCAAGAGGTAGCAGCAAGTTTAATTTCATTTGTCTGTTTGCAGGTAGAAAAATTAAATTAGATTAAATTAAATTAAATTGATTTTTACATTTTTTTCTTAAATGGCGAGATGTGGAAGAATGTGTAATAGCAATAGCTCTCCAAAATAAACACACACTGAAAATCTGATTAGTACATGTTTATGTACCGTCTTACAGTCTGTATATGGCCCACGATGAGCCAGAGTTCTTTCAGCACATTTTCCACACTACAATAGGACTGCTGATGGACCAGATTCGCACAGCAATATTTTCCTTTATTTCTCAGTACAAACACTCAGCTCCTGGTGAAACATGTCAGAGGTGATGGTTGTGATTGTGCTCCAAGCAACAGGACTCAGGAAAAAAAAAAGGTTTTAAACTGTGTTTTGTTGTGTAATATTGGTCAAGATTAAATGCATATCAACAAGGTATTGTGTGTTATGGAAAGGTCATGGCGAGTCCTGTGTGACACCTCCATTCTTGTGGAAATTCTTGCCTACTCTTTTGCTTATCATCCGTTGTTACTCTGGGGAGCATGAAAACAGCGGGGTGAAAACAGACATCAAACAGCGGGAGAGGCATCAGTGCACTATCTCCTTGTGTGTTCTGCCATGAGCAAGGCCCTGCACTATCATGGCAAGGTCCATCTTTCAGTGCACTGAGTGAGCTAACCTGCAGAGGGAAGATAAAGAAAAATGGGTTTAATTTCTTCCATCTGAGAAAGTGTGCTTGTTAGAGCGGCAAATCCATTCCAGTTTCCCTGGGACCTTTGATCTGGGATTACACAGGAAGCTCTAAGATGAGAGCTCTACGTTTGGCCCGGGAGAGCTCATGATAGAGCAGCCTGAGGTGGTCGTGGCCTCTGAAGTGAAAACTGCTGCTGAGTCTGCTGCGAAGCAAGCTTGTACTCACATAAGTGGATTATTACATGATTGCCAATTTTCATCAGTTGAGAACAAGAATAGAAGAAGGTCAGATCCAAGCTGCTCAACAACCAATCCAAGGAGAGACTCTTATCAATTTTACCTCTATCAACTGGATGAGACATTGTTCATGTGGTTCTTTGGACCAGTATACCTTTCTGTTATTATATCCAGGACTTTGGCCTTTGTAACAATGTATTTGGACAGTTATGTCAGCTCATTCCCAGTGAGTCATATACTGTTGCTTTGTTGCGCCCCTTGGTATGTTATATCATCGCCAAAGGCCCATGAGATGTGCCAAGCTTTCTTGACGCTGAGAGCAACTGATGTATAAGAGTGAAACAGTCCACGTAAGGTGGGAGGGAGGGGACGTGCATGGGTTCAACAAAGCCAGATTTTTATCCAGGTTTCGTGTTCAGTGTGAAACCAAAAGTCAAAGTTGTTTTAACATATTTACGTCATGTTTCGTAACAGATGTAACTGCATCCGTTTCACAACATTAACCACGTGTTACAATGTGTTTCAACGTGTGATACGTCACTATGAGACAC
The DNA here is from genome assembly GCA_026686955.1 of Epinephelus cyanopodus. NCBI lineage: Eukaryota > Metazoa > Chordata > Actinopteri > Perciformes > Serranidae > Epinephelus > Epinephelus cyanopodus. Next base: position 30,118,926 of record CM048932.1, on the reverse strand, counting down.
TGAGGGGTGTGACAGTATTTTACGACCTGAGGCCAGCACTATGAAGCAAGTTCAGCTCACCCAGGATATCTTTCCATTAGCTGGTTTGACTAACCCCAACATTTGCTGTCTGGATAACTGGTACTACAAAGCTGGTTATCAGCTAGTTCCGTCAACTCTGGGTTTTACTCTCTAGCCACAAGCGTGTTTATGTGAAAGAGTCGGGGCTGTTAATTATGAGCGACATCACCAGAGCCATGAATGACAGAGGCTTCTTCATACTGTATGAGATGAAATAGTACCTAAAGTGTCTGGGACTGTGAGGCAGTGACAAACGACAATCTGTAATCTTATAACTATGCAAAAATTCACCATCGGCCAAGAATTAAATTACATGAAGGTATCACTGAGCTATATGTGACATTAGTACAGAGTATTTTTTGCTCTTTATTTGGTTGCAAACATAGCCTACTTACTCACTGATGTCATCTACCTGACCGAAATGTGGCATTTATAATAACAGGAGCCAATAAACTGTGTGTGGATTATTTTACTGATGAAAAATATTATCTGTTTTATCCTAGTTCTCATCACGTAGGTGTTTGATTATATCAGTGCAGCTCAAAATAATTAGAGTGTAAAAGTAGCAGCACTGTCTGATGCGGACTAAAATAAACTTTGCATAAGTTGAAATCCTGCTTGAATTATTTGTTCAGTGTTGTAAACGATCTCTCCGTTTGTTAGAAGCTCTGTTTTAAAACCAGTGTATAAAGAGCCATGGAACAGTGAAACAATTCTACTGACCTCCAACAAAATATAGGGTACTCTGGCTGTGATCCAATAAGTTCAGTTTGATCAGCATAAGTTACCACGTCGATTTATGCCGGTAAAACCCAGAGTTACCTCGCTAGCTCCAAATCCTGCTTTGTAGCACAGGCCTCTAGGGTTAGAACAGGTTGGTTATGTGGAAGACTGCTGTTCACTTGAATTAGACACTGTGTTAAAGATATACTATGCAGGAATTGGACATTAAGCACACTGAGCTTCAGACAGCCGAGGACCAGAGCAGGCAGCTGTGCAGGCAGGTGTCAGATCTGTGCAGAGCGCCAGAACAAAACATTGACAGCATGACAATAGCACTCAAAACACACAAGTGGTTCCTGTGACATGAGAACTTTGAAAATAGTAAAGTTACACAACGCCACTGGTTCGGTTTTCAACATGGATTTGTTCACTTTGTAGCATTATCTGGGAAAATAATAGCGTGCATCCCCGGGACGCATCAACAGTGACTTTAATGCGTCCTTTCAGATTTTAAATCGTCAGTGAGGCAAGACACATACCTAGCATTATCGCTGGTTTCTGCCCAGACGCAACCCAAACACAGCAAAATAGGAAGGAAATGTGAAAACTTTAAAATTTTTGGTCACATTCCTGCACAGTACACCTTGAAAGAAGTTTGTAAATCCAACAAACATGACAAGGTGATCAACATTTACTAGTTAGAATGCGTGAACAACTCCTTTTCTCGAGTCTAAATATTAATTGAGCATGTGCAGAGCTCTGTCAAAGGATCAGGATTTGGCTAAATCCAGGCAGTCTCTTGTGTCTGGTACTAATAAAGCCAGCTCCATCCCCAGTCTTGACCCGCAGAACACAACAAACAGCAGCAAGGGCTTTCAATTAGCAAACGTGCTTGCACCAGTGATGTAGACAGAGTCACTTTGATTGAATAAAGGGGGAAGAAGGACTTCTATTTTAGAAGACATTTTTCAAATAGACTTCTTAAAGGATGCTGTTTGCTCAGAGCTGTTTTTGAACTCCAGTGTTTTATTTAATAGTGGGGATGATGAGGTTGTCTAAATCTGGTCCAAAGCTGTCCTCTGTCTGTGGATATTATAAAAAATATTGTAGACAGTGACAAGTGATGTTTTTTTTGTAATCCAAACATCTCCAGTCAAATGTTAGCTGCATTCAATTCTTTTTTTTGCACTGTGGGTCCAACTAGACGCCCGACCTTCTGTTGCTGAAATCTCTGTCCTTGGCAAGTGGTCAGTTCAATGCAGCACCACAAGCTAACAGTGACCCCCAACAGCTCGGCTCTGACATTAGTAGCACCGTAGCAACATTTGCTATGTAATGCTAACGGTTAGCACTGTTGCTGTGTGTGTGCGGCCACAGGGACTCTGGGGCAGCTGTGGATCAGATTAGCAGTTCGATCACCATGTCGAAGCATCCTTGAGCAAGATACTGAACCCCAAATTACTCCTGATGGCTGTTCCATTGGTGCGTGAGTGTGTTAAGCATCCAGTATATGAATGTGTGTGTGAATGGGTGAATGTGAATCGTCGTGTAAAAAGCACTTTGACTGGTTTGAAGACTAGAAAGGCGCTGTACAAGTGCAGGCGAGAGTCTCTCTACATGGGATATTTAAAAATAGCAGGTTTGTGCATTTAGTCCTTCTCAGGCAAGCTCAGGGGTTTAGTGTTGCCGTAGCCTGACACCACGTGACCCTTTTCTAGTGAGGATTGCTACATAAACAGTTCACAAACCTGGCCAAAATTTTGAAGATCCACTCATTACTAAAAGTGTACGTCATATAAAAACTAAAATAATGGTCAAAATTGTCATTTGGAATATTTAAGGTGTGTTGATCGATTCACGTCTTCAGCTCATGCATTGAGTAACATTACAGGTTAACGTTCCAACGTAAAAGTCGCCGACAGCTGCTGCAAGAAGCAGCAAAGCATCCTATGGTTTGAAAAGTGGTTACATGAGCCTAAAAACCAGCCACAACTCAGCCCTGAGCAGAGTGACCGTCCTCTACTGACCAATCAGACTGCAGTGCTAACAGCTCCACCTTTTAGTACCAGATCTGTGTGCTAGGTACCCCAACAGAGGGGGGACCAAAAATTGGTACTATCCACACTTTTCACAGTGGAAACAGGAAAAAAGCACACTATACTGAACTGTACCGTACTGCTTGGTGGAAACAGGGTTTAAGTATCACTTTAAGGTTTAAAAAAAAAATGTAATTTTGTTGCTTGTCAATATTTCAGTAAGATGCTTTTACATTCAGGGATGAGAGACGAATTCAGCACAGTTCCATCTCCTGTTTGACTTCTATTTCATTTTCAAAAGTTTCAGTTGTGCTGGAAATCAGTCAACAGACACGACTGCCAGAGCAACCTGCTGTGAAAGACAGAGCATGCTGCCATTCCTCGGTATGAACCAGCCTTCCCCAAGAGAGCTGTTGTCTGCAGACAAGGTGGTGCAGAGGATATGAGGCTGTGTTTTGTAAATTGGCTGAAACCACAAGGAATTTGGGGCTTCAATGACAGCAACCTTTTAATACCAAAATGACTCCCTTTCAGAATCTTCATTTCTTAACAATGGGGCAGCAGTATAATGCCTCAAAAGACTATATTCCTACTACAAAGTTTACACATTCATTTATTCAATTGGTACCCTTCCGCCTGTGTCTCCCTCTTTCTCCCTTTCCCTCCCCCTTGTACTCCTCTCTGTGGATTCACGTTGTGATCTTAACATTATAAATGGGTTCTCTGGCAGTGCTTAGATTAGATTTGTTTCTATGAGATTCATTCCAGCCCTAACTCTGGTCTCGGTGCTCATGTGGCTTGTTTTCTTGATGAATGCCCCCTGCCCTGTCAACAGTCATTTGCAAGATCTCTTCTCATAAACTCGTCCACAGAGGGAGGCCAAAATCCTCCCTACTGAATCCATAGTGCGCTCCCTCTGCAAGCCTCCAACCTTTACTAAGGTCACTGAAGCGTTCACAAGCAAAATATACATGTCTGCATTCTAAATAATTACCATATAATTAAGATTACAAAAATGTTCTATCTCATGGGACAGCTGGCTTGTAGCTTCCGGGGTTTCCATGTATAAAGTCAGCGAGGGTGATTGGGTTTTGATTGATATGTTTGCTCTTTTCCTAGGGGAGCAGAAAGAGGAGTATTTAATGCCTATTGCTTCATACAGAGTGAAGTATTGATTGTCCGGGCCTCCATCTTGCCTTTGTCACACACCCTTAGGCCTGACAGCTCCCAGTGCTTGAATAAAATGTCATTATTTCTCCGTCAGCGGGGTTCATTTTCAAATCTGATGGTAGCATTTGGTCTGGTTTGTTCAGAGCTGTATGATCACGCTTAAAGGACAAAACTGGTGCTGTTTTGTCTTTTTTATTACTATCAGCAGATCCCCTATAGAGACCAAAACCAACAATGAATTTATCCTGCTAACAAGTACTGCTTGTGCGACCACAGCTTGAGATAACTTCTGTGGCAGGGAACTCCACGGTTATCCAAAAGCTATTAAAAAGACATTACAGAGCCATACTGTTGCATTGGGTGACATGGGCTTTTATTAGGATGAACACGGCCAGCGTAGTTTATTCTGTGATTGCAGTTTCGGCCTCTATAGAGCACCTCAGCGGAGGGCGTCACTGAGCATGCTCGAGGGCAGAGCTCTGTGTTTACATAGCTGAGAGAAAATAAAAAAGGAGTGTGTGCTTGTTTTGTTATATGTGGAGCATTTAAGAGCACAGGGCTAGACTTTGATTATGGCTCTCATCCAACAATTAGTGAAGATCTCTAGTTGTAGGCTATCTTAAGTGGGACTAATTTGCAAAGCATTTTGGGTAAATTAACTCTTTTTAGACTAACTGAGCAACAGCTTCGAGCGGTTAAGCTGCTCACTACAGCAGAGCACTTTTGTTCGACGGCCCTGAGAGCTCAACGCAAATTAAGAAAACACATGCATGTACACAACACAAGTAAATACATCTTCACCAACTCGATAACATGTGCAGCACTTAGAAGAAGTGCTGTAAGAAGCTCACAACACAACTGAAGCAGTTTCTAGGAGACACTTAAACTTGATGCACACGGCTCAGGCATGCTTGCAAGCTCGCAGAAAGGGTGCTGGACCTTATGGCCAATTGGACATAGTGGCCGAACCATGTAACAGGGTCTGTTATGTGATGCCATGTGGCCCAAAGAGACTTTTCCCCATTGATGTAAATCAGTGAAAACATTTTTGTGTGTGCCACAGTCCCCACAAAATGACTTATTATACTCGGTCGGATCACATTTCAAGAGTCTGGAAGAGCCTCACTATCCTCCTGAGACCCCATGTCGCCATATGAGGACATCGCATTTTGAGCTTACTTGACCTTACACTTCATTCTGCTTAACTCAGACCTGTTGTCCTTGTTCATGGACACTTTTATATGCCATCTAGTGGTAGTAAGAGCACAATACACTAATCCATGTAAAAACAACATACTGTCAGATCAGAAGGCAGAGTGGGCTGTACCTGTGAAGCGACATTTCACCGGCTGCACAATTAATGGAAATGTGCAGATAAATGTGTATAAAGAGTAAGTGCCTGGCGCACCATGTCTGCGTTACATAGCAACTGTGACAGCGGAGTCCCGAGGGAACTATTTTTGCTGGCGGAAAACAAATAAAATGCTTAAATTGTCTATTTTGTCCTCATTTTTCAATGTTTCTTAATCAGCCTTGCTTACATAACTTTTGAACTGTTGTATAAAAGCAATATCACACTCGAGCTTGTGATGTTATACTGTCTTCGGCACTCGGCCTGCGGTCTCATACCTATGACCAAATCGCAGCCGTGATGATATATGAGTATAACATCACCCCCTCTCATGTGATATTGCTTAAATATTGTATCGCGATAATATTGTATCACGTAAAATATTATCGCGATAATATTGTATCATAACTTAAGTACCGTGATACCGTATTGTGGATCCCATGGTGATTCCCACCCATAATATTGCTCTTTGTGAAATTTTTATTTTAAAATTGTAATCCTGTTTATAATATGTGAGATGTACAGTTATCTTTTTTTTTCTATGTGTGTCCTCGTTATGTAACACTGTTTCATGTACTCCGTTACTCCCTGAGCCTCTCTAAATACATTCAGTGAAAAAGACCTGGTTAAACATATTGTTAGGCTTAAATTTGGCCTTTTAAACTTTGCACATCTCTGGTAAATTCTTAATTATATTGAATATGTCTATTTTTGCACTGGAGTCTTGGCTATTTAAACAAGTTACAGCGTCAACCTTTGACACTTTGATGATGAGTGAAGAAATAGCAGGGAAACCAAATTGATTTCAAGTGGCCACTAAGACTTTCTCTAAAACTCTTCTTTCATTCTCAACAGTGTTAGCAAACCAGAAATTGAGCCATGTTTTCATCTTGACAGTTGTGAGCAGGTGTGAATAATTATCAGTTGTTGGCAAGTGACTGATTGTTGTTGATTGTTCCAGCAGAAACACGGCTCTTAGCTCTGAGGATGGTGTGGCGAACAAAGTTAGTCCATTCTTCTGATTTTTAACAGATTAGCAGAAGAACGTTGATGGGTTTAACTATTTAAATCATTTTCTTTGTTATCTTGACTGGTCTTTGTCCCATCATATTATATTTTAAGGGGTGTTTTAATAGGAGACAACTGCTCTGCTTTCACACATCAAATAAGTATCAAGTAAGCTTTGAGATTATTGGTGCGACAAACTTATGACAGTTACAAGCAAGGACAAAGGAAAGGAAGTGGGAAATGAAGGAAGAAAAGAATTGACAAGGACTACAAAAGCTCTCAGACAGTTGTGTAAAGAAAAAAAAGGTCTCTTTCGAGCACCATGGCAACTAGCAGACAATGTTATTACATCTTGCTCAAACACAAATCCAATGTACACAACAAAGAGGCAATTCTATGGTCTGCCTGCTTTAATGTTCCCCCATGACAGATAAAGAATTCAAACCTTAAGGTGAGAAATGGCATCTTTGATGAACCACACGGGGGTAAAATGATAGCCTGTTTCAGCGCTCGGAAAGATAAGCATGTGTTTGTGGCCACGGATGTGTGATTCAATCAAAGTCACGGAGCATAACACATCTAGAGAATGACAATGTGTTTTTAATTTCATAGCCAAACCTGTTCAGCGTGAGGTAGCCTGGTGCGAGGCTTCGCTGGTGGGGGGAAATGATGGGTATTAACACAGGAACACGAGTTACATAAGCCAATCTGGCTCTGACTGACACCTTTTATTGAACCTGTGCTGCTGTTACAGTGGTCAACAATTGTCACAATTACAGCTGTCAATGTGCAAATTAGCGAGTTATTACATAAGACGGCAAAAGTGCGGGAGGACTGAACTAACTTCTCGACTCACTGGTAACTGCTATTAAGTTTTATTTCTACTCCATTGTGCTAATGAATTGGTTGCATCACTGCTGTGAGTAAGACCAGTGTCATTTCATCTTAAACAGGTACTCAAACTGTGTTTTTTTTTCTTTGTTTCTTTGAAAATGTGGAGTGTGGACGCTGACAATGACCAGTGCAATCACTCCTGCAAAACCTTTTTTTATTCTTTGACCTTTTCTGCTGTTAACTGTTCATATTCCTTCAGAACGCAGTGCATAAACACACCTTTACAGTAATCTGTCCTACCTGATTAGAAGAATGGACGCACGCAGGTCATCATGTATGAATAAGTATGACGGATGCTCCTGATTGTAATTAGAGGGTGTGTATTACAAATGGCTCTTTAGTGGTCATTAGATTTACAGGTCATGAACACACGATGAAACATAGGTGATAAAATAAAGCAGCTTCACTCAGCATCTCCATCAAGGTGAGATCATAGCGACTGTGATGTTGCCTTTTAACCTATCTGGGGAAAAAAATATGTAAAAATATGTTTGGAATATCATTTGATCTTTCTTGCTGCTTTGTGATCATTTTGAGTGACATCCAGGGGCTGTAAACCTCTCCCGAATTCAAATAAGAGGACGCAGTAGGTGTTTTGGGAAAGTGTAAAAGGCAGACATCATATCTTCATGTGCAAAAAACCAAATCACAACAACTTAATAATGATAAACTTTAATTTTATGGCGCCTTTCATACAAGTGCTTTACAACAAGGGCAGTATAAGCAATGAGTGCTTCACATGAAAATGGAATAAACATAAGAGAATTGATTCATAAAATCATATAACTGTTAAACTATAAATCATAAAATCAAGCGTGAAGCGTGAATATATAGTAAAACCTTAAAAAGAGAGTTTCAGATCTGTATCAGGAAAGTCAGAGCTAGTTAAGGCTAAAGTGAACAAAAACGTTTTTAGCTTTCTTTTAAAAATATTTAGCGAGCTAAACAGCTATATCTAATTTCCAGATAGGAAATTCCCTCATCACGTGCATAAAATGAAAAAGCACTGAGCAAATGCTGCCTCAACTGGTTAGCTTGTAGCCACTTCAAAAAAGTAAAGTAAACTACGTAAAGGTTCATACGGGTCTGAAATGTAGTCTGGAGCCAGACCATGAAGAGCGTTATGAGTAGATTTTAAAATCAATCCTAAAACAAACAGGGAGCCAATGTAAATTTGCTAAAACTGGTGTGATGTGGTCGTGCTTCTTGAGACACGAATAAAGGCTGTTGCAATAATCGAGTCGTGAAGAGATAAGAGCACATATTAGTTTCTGTATCTCTAAGAGTTAAAATAGATTTTATTCTAGCAATGTTTCTGAGGTGATAAAAGCATGATTGGACAAGTTTAGTGACATGTTGTTCAAAACATAAATTACTATCAAATATGACATTTCTTGCAACAGGCTTTATGTCTTTTGACAGGTGACCAATAGATGGCAGTATTTGTTTTGTGATATGCTGTGACCCAATTACAAGAATTCCTGTTTTATTAGAACTGAGCTGAAGAAAATTTAGCGACAACCAAATTTTTATATCACACAGACAGTCCTGTGGAGAGCTCAGCATGCTGAGGTCAGTTGGTTTAAGAGGGAGATACAGCTGAGTGTCATCTGCATAACAGTGGAAAGAAACACCATGTCGACGGATGACATCACCCAAAGGGGAGCATGTATAATGAAAACAGAATAGGACAAATCTCAAATCTCAAAGCCACAAGACTCTACTGACTAAAACAATAATTCTAATGAGCAGAATACAGGAGTTGCTGCTATGACATTGCCTCAGTTGATTTAAAGTGTAAGCTATTGTCGAGGTAATATTCTAAATATAGCAGACAATTAAAATCAAACTGATTGTTTTTCAGTGACTAAAGTATGTTTTGCTGCAATTCATTCCCACATTGCTTAGCTGTTTACCTACATGTATATCTTTGAACGTTAAAATTATGGCTAAAAATGACAACATTAATTACCAAGTTAGCTAAATTCACATCTCCGCATTTAAATTCAATTGCCTGTTGTCGACCTGGAAGTGACTATTGTTGTTAGAGTGAAGTCACAGTAGTTCAGTCAATTACATTTTGTTTTTGAATAAGCAACCAGTGCAATGGAAGAATAAAATCAGGGTCAAACTTATTTGACAATTCCAAGTTGAAGATTTTCGCAAATTAAGAGGGGTCTTCATCAAATCCAGTATCTCCCTGTATCAGGTCACAAAGGAGCTGCACCAGTTTCAAACAACGGACCACAGTGATTTTCATAGTCCATAAAAAGCCTTTTTAAACCATCTCTAATAGTAATTATAATATAAATATTATGATTCAGTATCTTTTTATACACTCTCTTAAATGCTTCCTGTCATAATTCATGGATACTTAAGCAGAAAAAATATCAACACATGTTGAGATGTGTCTCGAAGGCAAAACACAAAATATAATAATCAGTGTAATTGCTCTTTCTTTTCCATAATCCTCTTGAGCTGGTAATTTGAGGGGGGGGGGATACAATGTTCCATTTAGTAAAGTCAGTTTCTAATCAATGCTGTTTTCAAAAGCATGTAATTAGTCCCTCAGCAAGTTAAAAGGCAGTCAGGGTTCCCTCACCAAACAGTCTAAAGATGTTTTCTAAAAAAAATAAATAAATAAAGACTGCGCTCAAGGTAGTGTGTTGTGATCAGCATTGTTCCCTGTTTATTAATAATGAAACTGTGATAGCACATTGTTATTAACTCCACAACAATAAGTTGAGCATGATATAAGTGGCATTCATATGTAGGGTTATCTGTTGCCATAAAGCTAACCAAACGGAAGCTGTTAGTTTAACCTGGAGACGTATTGATATACTATGTTGGGATTTCTGGACAATGCATGAAAACTATGTTCTCTTTCCCATTTTTTTTTACCTTGAGCCAGAGATAGTGTCCATCTTGTTGGAATATTACAAAATCTTTTCATTGGTAAATATTTCAGTATTTGCAGATCCAATTCTCCCACATACAAAAGCCATAAGTTTTGATTAAAAAATAAATCTGTTTTGTTGGACACATGGAAGGCGGGTGACTTAAAAGACAAACTAAAACAGGTCCAGTGTAAGACAGCCTGTACTGCTGCGTTCAAACCAACCAATACTGTGTCAAACCGTACAGCCCCATTCATTTCAATGAGTGAGAACCACTGTGTTGGCATTGGGGGTGTTTACAGAAAGGGCTCCAGTAGAAAAAAATACAACATCATCCAACAAGTTCTACTAAAGTTTAATGCAACATGAGCTAGTGACACAGCGTCCAAAACCAACTCTGAAGAAGTCGCAGTAGTGTCGAAATGTCAGTCCCACTTGATGTAGTGTCTACTATTTTGTCCTGTGCTGTGAGCACCGATCCAGGTTTTGGTTTTTTTTGGCTGAAGCGCAAGAGTTGCCTTTCTTTCATTTATTATCCCTGTTATATGGCATCTGGTCTTGTCCGCTGCTCGGAGGGTAAGGAGCTCCTGGACCTTATGGTTTTCCCAATTTGTGTGAATTTCAGCAGCTGTTCTTCATCTTTGAGTTAGCTGCTAACTGCTAGCAGCTACTTAAATCTTCCACTGTGGGTCCCATGCATACCATGTTGTCGAAATGTCACTTTTATACAGATCAGTAAGGTGGAATCACCTTCTTACTTTATCAAAATTTTGTCATTTCTGCCTCAAAAAACCAAGATGGCATCGGCCAAAATGCTGAATTCAAGGCTTCAGTACCGGAGTTCACAAACCCATGGGTGACGTCATGGAAGCTACATTCATTATTTAATACAATCAATGAACCTGAGCCACAAAACTCACTGTGTAGGCCAATCACAGATGTGCAAATTAACTTTACAAAACCTCAAATGTGATAACATTATGCTAATCGTAATGTTCACCTTGCAGCTGCCAAGATACAGAAAATGCATGTTGCTAAGATAACCACAGATGTAAAATCCTAATGTTCTATACAGCACCATAAACCACTGTATGCTGCCTAATAAATCTTTAAACTTATAGATGTTTTATTCAGACTGGCCTTCTTAGGTTCAGTTTCATTTTCTCACCAGTATCTGTACCAACATGCTATACAGCCCCCGCGCAGCCCCTGGTGGTGTGAAAGCAACCTAAGAGATTTTGACAAAGGTCATTTTCTCCACTCCAGCAGTTTTCAGCTCCTCTTTGCCTCTCCCCACAGACATGATTGTATTCCAGTCACTTTGTTGCTGTTTGCTTCTGTCGGTGAAGTCTTACCATTAACCACAGAACAGCACAGGACTGCACTGGTGCCTCTAAGTGTCTTTATTAGTTTGCTCAAATAAGAAGCGAGGCCAGGGAGGTCACCCATCAACACGGCAGACCAAGATAGTAACGCTGGGGTGAAACCCTTAGAGAGTGAGGAAATCAAGGTCTAATATGGTAGCAGTGTCCCCAGGCCAAAGCCATCTGGCAGCCAGAGAGTGATAGGTTTGCTAAGGCAATCATACATCACTTTTCACCTGTATCAAACCAATTGGCTGGCCTTCTATGGACAGCTGCTCCCTTGCACACTGTTTGACACATTGATGGATAATGGATAGACAAAGCCTCCATATGGCAGATACGGAGCAGATTTAGACCATATAATCCGAAATCCTTTTTCAACCCCTCACCAAATGACTTGGGGAGCATGTCACATACACGGGATAATCCATGCACAGACTAGTGAGAAGAAAGTAGCTAACATAATCCTTCAAATCCAGTCGGCGCTAAATTTACTGCAACTATGACGATGCCAACTGTGAAGTGGGCTATTATTCTAATCACCTCCAACTTTGCTGCAGTACCAACTGATTGGTTGTAATGATAGCTAGTTTGTGATGATCGCTTAGTCCTTGTGTGACACCTGCATGCTGATAATGTTGCACTTAAGTTGTATGAGATTTTCTCAGCAGGCTGATTATGCCGTATGTACTGTCATCAGGGGCAGATGGCAAATTTAAGAGCAGAGAGGGAGGGTTCCTGGTTTATTTTTATTTTTTTAGGAATTAACATGAGCTGTTTCTGTGCCGGTTTTCTCTGCTTTCCTATAGCTAGAAATCTTTTAATATTTCTGGAGTGCCTGAAAAGTAATGACAAGGTCCTCTCGCTGTATTTTTGTCTCAGCCACCTCCTGAGAGAAATATCTGCCTCTAACTTCTAGACTTCCTTCATCAGCGAGTCACTAACTTTGTCTCTCTGCTGTTTAGTGCTGGACAGGTAGTGTATAGTGGGTATATGTGAAAGCAGCTGTCATCTGCTACTGGAAATGTTGGCAGTGCTGGAAACTAAGTCCTTTCACTCGAGTACTAAACTTAAAGGTCTAGGGTGTAGGATTTAGTGGCATCTAATGGTGAGGTTGCAACATAGCCCTATCTAGAGCCAGTGTTTGGTTTGTCTGTTCCAGGCTACTGTAGAATAAATGGCAAAGAGGATCTACTCCGTATAAAGATATAAAAAGGTAAGGAAAATTGCCAATATACTCCCTTAGAATTCTACACACTGGACCTTTAAATTTCAAGTACCTCAAAATTGTATTTAAGTATTTCCATTTTCTGTTTCTTTTTACCCCGGTACATCTCAAAGGTATATATCATACTTTTTACTAGTACTTTATCTGACAGTTTTAGCGACAAGTAACTTTGCAGATTCAGATTCATAATGCAAAACATAATCAACAAATTAATTATGATGTGTTATTATAGATTAAGATAAGATGACTCCCTGGGGGAAATTCAAAAGCTACCCAGCAGTATATAAAGTAATTAAAATTAGCTCCAGCTTTACCAGCTGTAACATTGGAGTGATGTGCACATTAATGCATCAGTAATTATAATCCTTTAGTATAATAGATGTGATGCTGCAATGTGCTATTCTGCATAATGACTGCTTTTACTTTTGGTGCTTTTAGTATTTTGATGCTAATACTTTAGTACCTCTACTGAAAGGTCTGATGTATATTCAGAGGGATATATTGGAAGAAATGGAATATATTATATTAACTAGTTTTCTTTAGTGTATAACCACCTGAAAATAAGAATTATCGTGTTTGTGTTATCTTAGAATAAACCTTTTATAGCTACGTGGGGAGTGGGTCCTTGTCCATGGAGCCTGCCATGTTTCTACAGCAGCCCAGAATGCACAAACCACACACTGGCTCGATACAGGGCTTTTGGCATTTCTGCAGCAGCCGCCATAGTTAGCAGCCCCTTTATGATGAGCCGAACAGTGTCAGAAAAACAGGTCAGTTTGTTTCGGAGAGGAAGAGACCTTTACAGACAATTCGGCTCCGGGTATGAACTTCCTGAATGTCTGCGTTTTAAATTATCAGAGAAGAAAGATGAGCACGTCTTTGCAGGTGCTGTGCTAGCGCTCATCTGCGACAAGCTGAATAGCATTGGAAAAACACTGATTTGTAACATGAAACTGCTTTATTCAGTGTTTTTACCCGTTTTAATCACCTGGTCCCTTTGTTTTGGAGAGGAGGAGAACTTTATGGATAATTCAGCTCCCTGTATAAACCTCCTGAATGTCTTGATCTTAAGTTAGCAAAGAAAGATGAGCACACATTAGCAGGTGATGGGCCCAACTGCAACTGAATACCACTGCAAAAACACAGATTTGTAATGTGAATCTGCTTTATTTAGTGCTTTTAGCCATTTAATCCCCTAGTGCCTTTGTTTTGGAGAGAAAGAAATGTCTGCAAATAACTCGGCTCCCGCTAATAAACCCCCAGAAAAGCACAATCTGCAATCCTCACCACTAGATTCAACTAAATTCTTTTGTCTTTTACTTATATTAGAGTATTTTCCATTGTGGTGTTACTATTTCTGGTTAAGTAAAAGATCTGAGTTCTTCTTCCAACACTGGGGGTTAGTGAGGGCATTGAAATTAAATCACACATTAAATGTTCTGTTAAACCAAAACGATGTCCTGACAGAGCTGAGCACTCAGCTGATAATTCTCTGTGGGTTTGTTACTTCAGAGCAAACTCTTTTACATACGTAACAACTAGATTGCAGTTTTTCTGAAAAAAAGACCTTCAAAGCTTTATTTCTTCTTAACTGCATACAATTATCGAACAGTTCATTACATACTTTAGTCAGGCTACAAAGACAGAAAAATATAAAACAGTAAAAGCTGTGAGTTAAGAGTCAGTCATGTAAAGTGGGTGGTCGCTCTTGACCTCCATACATTACAAAGCAAAGACATAGCCATATAGTATTTAATCACTTCTGGGAATTGAGCTACAGATGGTCATCTTGCTTTTCTGCAGAACCTTTGATTTTCGGGATTTAATTTGTCTCATGAGCAAAATCACCCCCCTAACTCGCACCACATTCATTATATCATAACACGTGTACACAAAAACAAATGGCTATAATTGTTTGCCCTTTCACAGAAGTGTTTTCCTGTTTTGGCGTCGCTGATGCAAAGTGAACGTCCTCACAGAAAATGAATTATTACAGAATGCTTACTGTGGTGTGTGAGCTATGAGTGTTGTGTCACTGAGGTGGGCTGTTTCTATTAACCCTTACCTGCGCCATAAACAGGTCAACTCTCGAGGGAGGTGATTATTCCTAGCCTGGTTAATGGTCCTTACTGACAGCACTTAATGAAAATTAATGACCAACTTTAGGACGGCGTGCACACAAACATGAAGGCTACTCCCTTCGTCAATGTGCATTTATTACTTAACTACCGTTCATTGTGAGGGAAACAATGATTCCTGCTATAATGCAAAACATGCATCACCAGGAGGGGGATTCAATTCCAGCTCTGCAACGCTCCCTGTGAGGTTTCAGTGTTTTGCATTTGAGTTTTGTCGATAGTGATGAACATGGCACTACCTCTGTTTCGGAGCGGCCCCTGTTTAATGTGCGGGAATAGAATATAGGGACATTTAGCACACTTCATTAGGTTTCCATTATATTTTGCTTTGGGTGATCGGCTGAAATGAGCGATCAGATTTGCCTTTTTCTGTCAGTGATATACAGACAGCAAGATGACATGATTAAGGGGTCATTTGGTTAATTGCACAATACTGCCAGTATGTTGCATTCTTGGAAATGAAGTAGGTGCCAGGGGCCACAGTAATCCATGCGAGTCACATCATGAAAAACAAGCTGAGCAAGTTATGATTGCTTTTAGCCTCTTGTTTTTTTCTGTCTGTATGCAAATGATTATTAATGTACACAGAGAGATGTGCATTAGTATGCATGCTGTCTGCTATGAATCACACAGTGAACTGGGGAGGTGGCACAGAGGGGACGGGGGGAGACAGGGCGAGGGGTACTGTACACATTTATCACACATTTTCACAGTGACTGGTTTGATTTTGGTAAACAATCAAGCGAACCACCTGGGCAAAGGGCACAGAGGTTGCAGGCACATGATTGTGTGACATTCGCAATGTAATCAAAAGGCATTAATAATGCAATTAAATTGAATTCCCATGTAAGCCTGTGGATAAAGTGGTTCAAGGCAGGGGCACGCACACGTATGCCAACCCACCGCTCGCTGCATCATCATCTGTATGAAACCAGCCCTCTGCTGCTCTCCCCTCTGTCTCGTGCGTTCCAGCCCCCTTTAATCTCCGTCGTTCACACACTCTGCCCTTCTGTCCGACCTCCAACCCCTTATTCCCATTTCATCCCTGTGACACCCTGTTCTTTCCATTCCTCTCATTCTCTCCCTGGCCTGAGCCATCGCTGTGGCAAGACTGCCATCTCTGGACGTGACATAATTTTCCCTTTGCCATCGTCTTCCCATGTGTCTGACGATGGAGTCCTCCCGTATCCCCCGGAGTGTCTTCAAAATCAGCCAGCCAACAGTGTAATGAAGTAAGACTGCCATCTACTGCCTGCTGGGATTCTGCCTCTATCTCACTGTCATGCCCTTCTGCGTCAAAGACAGAGCAACATTGCCATCTGCTGTGGCTGCAGAATCAATTAACCAGTTAATTTCAGCTTCTTCTTGTGTTGCTTCAGTTGCTTTCCAACTTTTTTTGCTGTCATTTTCCTTCTGTAACTGACAGGAGACTAAAAGATTTAGATCTTGTGGTTTAATGTGATTTGTATTTGTCATTATCTATTTCTGAAGACACCAGCTGAGGGGGAGAAAAAAACCCTTAGTAACAACAGCTCTGATTTAGTCATTATGGTCTGTGTCTGACCTCGGTCCTCTGTTGTAATTTATTGTCATCATCAAACAGTGCAAAACTCTCTTGATGTCAGCATCCATTTGTGCCAGACGGAGCAGAATAGACGGAGTAAATGCTGTCTCTGGCTCGACGTGGCGCTGTGAGATGATGGAGAATACATTGACATCAAACCCAAGACGCATCAATCAATTTTTTGTATTGTTTATTGCAGATAAATGAGGTTTTAGGTGCATAATCAACTAGCTGGTCTCGCCATTTGTGCTCCAAGATGATTTCACAGTGCACGCCAATCAATACTACAATAAATCCTCCAGAATATTGTGCGTCATTAATAAATGTCAAATACGCCTCTGTATCTCAGCTTGAATTTTTGGATATTTCTTCTGTCTGACAGTTGTTGTGTTCGCCAGAGAAACTTTTCAGCCGGGGCTTTTTGATGCATTGCTATGATCCAGAAGTTTTCACTGTGTTATTCATCTTCTATCACAATGATAAACTGCAGTTTACACTGCTGTAGCTACAAGTGAAGGCAAAGCTCCGAGGTCACCCGGCACAATATACCAACAAAGCAACTGTGCTCTTCCCTCTGTCTGTTTTTATTAAAAACATTTTCTTGTCCTCAGTCTATACAATGGAAGATACTATAGCCCCCCCCCAACAAGAGATTCGACCATTTAATAGATAAGTCTATGGAAAGGTTGAAATGTAGCTTGAAACCCAATGAAACGGATTTTGTAAGATTGAAACCAAGTTTTGAAAGTTTGCATGTTTTTATAGGCTGAAAAAACTAAATATAATTTTCAAGGTTGGGCAGCTGTTTTTCCGTTGTCTCTTATATTTGTCAATGTTCCTCTTCATTTTCTTCTCCCCGTGAGGAATTCTGCCTTACTCACGCATGGAAGTGAACAAAATTTAGCACATCCAGACCTATGCCAACCTCTGTCAGCTCATAACAAATCAGTCGAGCGTGCTACCACTTTGCAACTTGAACCAAAATGTTGCCCTAGTTGAGCAGGAATGCTTCGAGCTGTAGGACTTACGAAGTCCACTCTGTTTTCCTCCAACTGTAAAACAAATTTAACCCATGTCTCCTACAGTTTTTGCTCAGTCGATGCCAAACTCACTACCCTGCATCTTAAGACTGTCCTCCACAAACCATCCAGCAAGATATTTGGAACTGTCAATAACTGAGCCCACAGTGCATCAGCGTGTTTTACTATAAATGGTAGCGTAAACAGCTGCTGCAAACTCTGGCAGAATAAATCTCAAATGTTCTTGAAAATAACTGACACAGTTGAGATGGCATGGTGGATGTAATATTTGGAATTCTATCCACATGTAAAGTATTGCAGTCAATGGAAAAAGAGCATCTTTAAACATCACTTTGTCACGTATGGAGCGATCAGTATCGTCGTTAAAAAAATAAGGGTGCTTTCACACTTGTAGTACAGTCCTCGTCAGAAAAAATGATGCTCTCACTCTGACTCTTTGCACACGAGCCAAGAGGAGCAAGCATGATGCTCTTGGACAGCTTTGGTGTTTGTCATCCTGCGTCATCAGTGCGTCATCAGAATCCACATGGGGATATCAAATGCTGCTGACTGACAGACGCTCATGCAGCAGCACTTTCATGTTTGTTAAGCGTTGACGTTCATGTTCTTTGGTTTCACAAAGAGCTCATGGAGAAGTAAGTGATTGTAAGCATTATTAGTGGGCTATTATTAGACTGCAAATCGCATGTTATGAATAATAACTAACATGGAGACAGGATGAAAAGAAGGCGTCTTGTACAGTGATGATTAGGGACTTGTTGCACATTTTTTCAATGGACTTAATGAGCAGACAAAGTACGCAGAGTCTGATAGAATTATGGCAGTTTTAACAGCTTTTTAATTAGGTAAAACACCCACACTGATGTGCATATGTGTTACCACGGCTACATGTATGCATTCGGATAAATAGCTTATAGACTGTACATGGGCTTCTTCAGGTTCAATTATGTAACAAGTTTCACAATCAGCAGATGGATTTATTTTTTGGCTTAGCTGTTGAAATCATGCTGCGATCATAAAATCCTTTGGTTAGTTCGTTTTCTTTCACACCTCATACAAACCGCACCAAAATCCGTTGGGAAGCAGAACCACCTTTTCAGGCAGTCTCGGTTCAGTTGTGCGTTCCACACCAGGGTTTGATTGACAGCTTTCACGCCAGCCCAAACAAACTGCACTAACCACACAAACGGACCTGACTTTGCTTTAACTGAATCAACAGGTTAGGTATGAAAGCATCCTAAATTACAAGGATCTCTGTGATGTCTAGATGAAGTACACAAATTCCCATAATTTTGTTTTGATAACAGAATTTTTGACACTTGTTATAAATCTGCCTATCTGGTCCCGATAGTTTTCTGACGGACCCTCCTGTCTTCCTCTTCTACTTTTTGAAATGCTTTGCCCCAACTCAGTGTCATACGCCAGCTGTAATTTTGTATCACAGTTTTCCTTCCTCACAACTTCAGCCCCTTTTTACGCTGTGTCTTCGACACAGTTTTAGAGTTTCCAACTTGTCACCGTTCTCCTGCTTTATTTGGTTGTTTTCCAGGTTTGAAACCTTGCAAATGGTGATGTGAAATCTGGTGCATTTATGTTGGGGAAAATTGTTTTTAAACATGAATTTCAGTTTTTGAAAGGCTAAAGCTTTATTCTGAAAATATGCAGATGCTGACTGTTCTTTCAGAGCTGAGTTTACAACACCTTTTTTTTTTTTTTTTTTTCCCCAAAATCTGCCCACACAGCTGCGAGCTTGCGAGTCACGTAACATCAGGTAGTGCTGCCTCATAAGTCTGGTCTAAAACTCTGAAAATCCACAGACACACAATCTGGGAAGAGGAAGCTGGGATCCGTGACACAGACCGTAGATAGGACGCTGTTGAATGTCGTTGGTACAGTGTACATTGAGAGATGCAGGCTGCTCTGCAAAATTGACTGTAACTTGTTTAACTCTGAACTGATTATCGTTAAATTTGGTTTGTGATAAATGCAAGAAATTGAACATAATACTGTTGACTCAGTGGGATTAAATTCTGCTACTGGAGCAGATCTTATCAACTCTGTGCCAAAACATGACCCTTGTGAATTGCTTTCTCTGGGACATCAGGCTCCGATCTATGAATAAACAACATTAAGCTTGAATTATTTAGAAATTCTGCTTCTGTGAGTTTCTCCAAATATAAAGGAGGACAGCGACTAGTCCGAACACTGTAAAGAGTGCTGCATTTGTGAAATACAAAATGATTGCAGAATTAAAATTATTTTCTTTTTCAACATTATGTAAGCCTTCAAAACTTGGTTTCAGTCTTGTAAAGCCATTTTTAACACATTTCAAGCTTTCAAACCCTGAGTTTCAACCTTTCAAAGCTTTTATTTTTCCCACTTTTGAAATATGACATTATATTCATCCCATAAAAGTCAAGGTGTCTCTTGTGACTTGCGACAGATTTCAAACTGTTGCCATGGGGCCACCTCTTTTCCCAAAAACATTAAATATATTCCTCTCATTGGTAACTTCTAAATTTAGCCCACTACACAACTTAAATTAACATGCACTTCATATCTGTTGCAATGTTATGATTTCGACTTTATGATTTATACCTGGTTTTAAAATTGCCCTGTCCTTTTCTATAAAAAAAAATGTGTCTGGCAACACAGTTGTTGTCAGTACTTTCAGCAGAAGATGTCAGGTGCAAGAAACATTTTTGTGACGCTTTTCTGCTCAAACTGTGTTTGACTTTAAACATTTTGCAACAGTCTAGTATATGGTTGCTTTCGTCGACAGGTAGGCGAAGTAATGACATATTCAAACACCACAGTTTTCAGAGAAGTAATTAATGCCTCATATGTGGCTTTTGCGATGTTAAACACGTATTTGATCCTTCACTTTTTATTTTCATAGATAATTAGAGGGCAGACAGACCTGCATACATTCCACATTAGCACCAACATTTGCATGAGGTGGAGGACGATGACAACCCCAGTGCCCTCCCACGTTGCCACGTTCAGCAGACACCAAGCAGCGTTATCATTTATTTGCATGTGTTTGGCAGCCTGATATATCTAAGTCTAGCTTCATTTTCCTTTTTATCTCTGCTCCTAAAAAAAAAAATACCTGGCCCTTTAATTAAATGTTGTAGTTACTTCACTAGCAAGTCGTTAACTTTGTCTTCCATCTGGTGCAGGTATGTGTTTATCAGAGCTTGCTTCCGGAAAACAGCTGCATGCTGATGAGTAACAAGTCCTCCAAATTAGATGACAAGTAGGTGAAGTAAATCACCTGTCCCTGCCCTCAAAATGTACACAAATAAAAATTCTTTAAAAGTATGCATCCTCGAGGGAGTCATGTGACAAATTAAAACACCTTTATAATTCCCCCCCAGGGCCTTGCCTCTTTTAAAGCATCTTGTCATAATTGAGAATGTATTTTACAGTGGTGTAAGGCGGTTACAATGGCCCCAGTGCACACCTTTATAACAGGCCCTACTGCACCCTATCGTGCACATATTGTCTCATCACATGATCAGAGACATGACACTGGATAACACCAACATACATATTACCCAACAATTGGTACATAACAAAAAGTACCAAAGAAAATAAGAAATTATTAATTAAATGTAACACTTTTGATTGTTGATTTATAGTTACAGGATAAGCTTATGATTTTGTCAAAGATGCTACTGACTATTATACAAAAAATATGGCACTGGTTTTAATTGAATGACATTTCTAATTTGAAAACAGGCTTATTTTCAAGGTCGCAGTCACTCATAAGGGCCCATTCTCCATACAATGGGGTGTTATTATACCCTATATAGTGGGCTCAAAGTATCCATAATGCACCATGAAAAGTATAGTGTAAGTGTATAACCAGTGGTCACTAACCAAAGGAATGGACAGATTATTTTGGACGAGGAAAGAGGGCACCTCGATTACAACCTGCTGTTAAACGGAGTAGGGCTAATAACACGAGCTAATGTTAGCAAGCTGAGTGGCTACTAGCTCTAGTTGACAGTAATGGCGAAATGCATGATGTTAAATATTCATTTCACAAGTAATTACATGACTGACAAGTAAAACAAACTGACATAATAAAGGGAAAATTACTAACATTTGTAGGAGAGGCTGCAATTGCACTGCTCTCTTTCCTCGTCTGTCTGACTGTGTGATGTTATTAACAGGCTTATGTTTAATGTGAGCAGAGCAGCATCACAACGCAACACAAACAGCCACAAAATACTTTGTAATGTTATTTATCAACATGTTTAAACCCTCCGGAGTCCACGGACACACTGGTGCCTCCACATCACGTGACCGATTTAAGATGACGCAGCAGCAAGACGCAGCCTCGCCAAGTCTCTGTTTCAACTTGTGTCGAAAGTGCGAGCTTCAAACTATATACCACTTTTAAATTGTGTCGATAGGCCGAATAAAACCAGACTTATGATAGGTAATTCATGTCATGCTTTTTCCTGAATATTGTCGTCAGGTTTAGTGCGTGTTTGGTGCAGGAACAATTGGTAAAAACGGGCTATTCTAACAAAAGTGCTCGCCCACTTTCTCAAAGGGCCATATGGTCAGAGGCAACACCACACAGGGCAAAGGTTTGATTAGGTTTAGGCACCAAAACGACTTGGTTAGGTTTCGGGAAAGACTGTGGTTTGGATTAAAATAAGTACTTTGTTAACGTTAGAAGAACCTCCATCATCATGGTTACAGTAGTAAACTGAGTAGGCTCATAATTATTATCAATGCAAGTGACCCCTTTCACATTTCAGGTAGTTATGTGATTCAGTCACAAAGGAAAACAGAGTAATGCAGCTTTAATACACCCTTAACCCAAACCCTGCTATTTCAGACCTCCCACCTTACAGTACATGTAAATTATTACCTGGTTCTCACCTGCATCTCCTGTGTAAGCCTTGTGATTGTGCTTGTCTTTGCACTTTGCCGATTATGGGCCCAAAAGCGTCTACTAATCACCTCAGGAGAGCTTCAGAGGATTGGATTTCCAATGCATAGCAACATTTACACTTAGATTTCTATGCAGTTAAGCACTACGCAATCCAACCCAATCACCCAACATGCCTTTTAATAGCAGAGGTGCCAGGGGGGTTCATTTTGTGAGTTTTTCATATTATGATGCCAGCGGTGTGGGGTTATAGTATCAATCTGTATTCATGAGCATTTAGAACGACTATCTTGTTATGATCAGTGTGTGTTTCGGTGAATGTTTTAGCATAATCACAAGTGATCCTTCTAATGTTTGAAAACCAGGTAAGAAATAAATTCTGTGATTTGAGTTCTTATGATTGCAGTAATTATGCCACTTAACAGATCATCCTGTAGTTACGCAGTGTACATACCTTTCTTTTATTATTTCTACATCCAGTTTCCGTAAGATTGCTCCTGGATTATCAACATGATTCAAACTGTCATTATGGATTTTAATCTTTCTAACCCCCCTTGGATAATCATTTTGATGCACAGGAAGAGGCAAAACTCTGAGTATTTTCAAAGAGATAATCAAATAATGCCTTAAAATACAAACAAATAAAGCTGCACAAGTGAAATTGACTGAGAAGCTCGGCAGTTCGGCTGCTGTTGTGCAATATAACATGAGGAAAATTACAGTGTGTGTGATCCCTTATACCGCGCCTGTTATTGCAGCTGTGTCCCCTGAGGTCACATGTGCAGCATTTATGCTTGAGTGGTTTATTGCTGCTTGTCACAGCTCGAGATCACGTCGGAAAATGGCAACTGGAAAACACTGAAAGTGTTATAAACACACACTGGTTTTCGCAGACATTAGCAAACAGCAGTGATGGTTGCAGACCCAGTGCTTGTGACAAAGCGGTCTATCACCTCGTGTAGGGAGACGAAATGCTTCATGAGAACATGAACATTATCATTCCTCAAAAATCCCAGAATGATTCAGGCTTAAATGAATAGCTTTGCATTCAAGTGATGTGTGCCATGTAGTCCCCAGAAGCCAAAACAAATGGGTCAGGTTTAAGCAGTTCACAAGACTTGGAAGTTCAGAAGGGTACTCGTAGAGCTGCAGGCGGACACGGTCGAGGGCTCAGTCGTGACTCGAGAGCCGGAGCTGGTACACAAGCGTGAAGATGCAGAGCAGGCAGCCGAGGCAAAGGGAGGCTAAAGTGTACTCTCGTAACGAGGTAACGGGCAGAGAGGTGGCTAAATGCTACCTAGCAAACGATCTGACAGCCGTCACCCGAGGAGCAGGTGAGAATATGTAAGTAGGAGGGGGCGGACTGCATATCAAGTGTGTCTCGTTTAAATTGGGAATGCTGCCAAGTCCCTCTCAGCTCTGAAAGGAGTGTATTTTAGAGCCGAGACATAAAATGTAGTCCTGTAACAGTCCTGTATTTAAGCTGTAGGAGTGTCAGATATACAGCCTTTGGGGCAGAGCACACCTGCTTAAGGGTCGAATTTTTCAATAAAAGGCACTGCTCCAAACTGTAGCTGGGAACACACTGGCTTGCCAACAATAAATTAGCTTGGCTCGTTATTCGCTGGTACCTAACTTCTAGCGGTTCGGACCACTCTGCAGAGGGAAAGATGGACGCACCCGGACGTTCGCGTGCTGCTCACCAACAATGGCTTTATTGCAGTCTTCACTACAAAACAATAGACGTGGCCTTCTCATGAGCTAAAGATGTAGGTCTGAGCTTATCTAGACGCTTAATTCTGCTGACTATCATCACTCTTTACTCCTTGCCGTCTTCACCATGACACCCCGAGAGAGCTGCTTTAGATTCGGGCATGCAAACCAAGGACAAGGTTAAGTCATTTGTAGAATTTTCAGTTGCAATTGAGAGTATGGACATTACAAATGTTGCTCAACTGCCTACATTCATTTGCGGTGTTGATAGGACTGACTGTCACCACGGAGATCCTCGAGTTACTGTTAGTGATGAACCAGACCATAGTAACGGACATGTCTAGAGTGCTGGACAGGGTTGTGGTGGACTGGGCCTGTGCTGTCAGCCTGGTTACAGGTGAGGCACCATCAGTGATCAGATACAAAATACAGAGAGAAAGTGCAGGCCACAAATGAAAGGATATAGTTTTTGGACTATTCACTGTATTTTGCACCAGGTGGCATTGTGTTTCAAGTCATAGTCATAGGATGCATTGTCCAACCAGAGGTCTGAATCATCCGACAAAGGCATCAACCATGGCCTGCCAAGGTGGTTCAGCTGAGGAGCTACGCTGATGTGTTCCTTTGATTTACGAAAGGGAAATGGAGAATTTATGGCGCAAAAGGGAAACCTGTGTGCCGATGGAATTGACGCGGACATGAATCAAGATTACAGAATTGTTTCGGCGGTTCAGAGGTTTCAAGTCTTCGGTGAAATTGTCATTCACAGTCAATGCTTCTGATCTACCCATGGACATCCGAACTGAGATGACTGACTTGCAATGTGATTTGGATTTGAAAAGGCAGATTTGTCTCAGTCGGCTTGGACACATTTTATCAGGATATCTTACTTACCCCAAAGCGACAACCCTGGCTGCAAAGTTTGATCCATAAGAAGATTTACCTTTGTGTTCGAGTTTGAGCAACAAAAAACAAAAACAGTCCTCAGAGTCACACACAAGCCTTTGAATGACATGCTGAAATGGATCTGACATCCAATATTGATGCAGCTGTAATGACGGTGGAGACAATTTTGTTGAAATTGTACCCATTTCTCTGAAGACATCTCGGGCTCATCTGTTTTGGAAATGTTTCTAATCATAAGGGAAAAAGCTGAAGGTGTTGTAATTTTTATTTTGGTTTACTAGTCTACCCCTCATGAAAATGAACTGCAGGGAATGTTGTTCAGGCAGCGCCCACAAGAGGGTGCAAGCGTATCATCAGACCTCAGACCTTCAGTCCGTCTCATTGATAACAGGAGTAATGGCTCTAATAGACATCCTGTCCCTGGATCAAAAGGCACTGTGTGGTGAGATGTTACCCCACAAATAAAGTTGATTTGTGGGATAACTAAATATATTTTGACTGGGTTAAGATTACTTAAGAAGTGCTCTCTTTTATTGGTCAGCTATGGGTGTGAATGTCCTCATGTAGCTCAGGGTGCTGCTGAGAAAAGTGTCTGTTTCCAGCATCAGCCATTACCTTTTTCCTTTTATCCAGATGCCGTAAATTTGACATATTCTTTGTAAAAGTCTACTTGGGTTAACTTTATGTCATGATCCAAACCATGTGCTTCATAAATAGGCCACACGATGGCTCTCTTTACCCCCTCAAAAACCTTAACAATGTATTACTCAACTTGAGATAGAGTTGGGCCACATGCGGGACAAGAATAAGTCACTCAGTGTCACCAGAGTTATGTTGCTAAATTACCCGGCCTGCACGATGAAACGTCTTTTTAGCGTATGATAATTCTGATTATTAGAGCTGGTGATTATTTGCTGATCTTGCATTATGTATACTTGATCTTACTTATACCTAATTCACCAAGTATTACTTCACTTGAGTGCAAAGGCATTGCATCAGGCATGAGCGTGAAATGTATGTTTCAACACTGTCCGAACTAGGAAAACAACTTGTCTTAAATGAAACTATAATGTCTGCAGTTTGTTGAAAAGTGACCTCTTGTGGCCTTGCGGATTGTGACTCACTCGGTCATGTCTGTCACAAGCAAAGGCCCCAAGTAGCATGACATGGCCATATAGCACAGTGTCTCACTTTGACACGAGGACAGCTGTTCACATCCTGTCCCCTACCAGCAATAATGTTGCCTTTCTTGTAACCCTGACCAATATCTTCCCTGAACCTAAACCAAGTTTCTGTGCCAGTGTCTGAGCACAGATTAGATTACCGTCACAGAAATAGGATGAGATATAAAATCTGTTTAGATGGGGGAATTCAATCCTGAGCAGGACTGTTCTGACTTAGAGGACTGACTTTGACTTTGAATCCCTGCCCCTTAGTAAACCTCATGATACTGGTGTGTGCACACACTGCACGGCTACCGATTGGTTTTCTGTCTCCTGCATCGGCAATGGCTAAAGGCTTCCCCATTCCATTGGTCACTGCTTTTCTTTTCGCTGATCAACACCAAAGAGAACAACAGAGAGCTTGAGGGAAGTTGCTGAAACAGTGTGATAAAGAGGGAAGGGTAGCAGACAGAAGAAGAGAGAAAAGAGGAATGATAAATAGGTGCCTCATTAATTTTTTTTTTTTTTTTTTCAGTATTTATGTAAGAGGCAGAGAGGAGTTGATAGGCAGCGGCTCCTCTGCCAGCTGAGCAGAGAACAGAGGATTTTCTGAGACTCGCAACAGCGATATAAATCTCGGAGACATGTGGGAAAAGTATCAATTGAAGAGCTCTGTAAAAAATTATGAGTGACTTATTGTAAAATGTTCATGTTTCCATTCCCAGCAATGCATGATGTGAACAGCACCATGAGCTTACTTTAACACACTTGCCCACAGTCTGTCCAGCCTCCCCGCCGCCCTCCTGTTTCCCTCCCCTGCCCCACATTTTGGAGCGAGTCTGTGGCGCCACACTTCCAACTGACAGCTTAATACTGCTGCAGAAATTGGTTTCGTGGAGTGGGCAAAAAAAAAAAAAGAAAAAGAAAAAGAAATGAGATGGGATTTTAAAAGACTCCTTTTTCGGGTGGGCTTTGCTGCGCTGTCTTCCTCATCATCTGTCATATTTGCCTGTCTAATGATGTTTAATAACAGTGTGAGGCACAGCGCGCAGAGCAAAATACACTGCCAACCATTGTGCCTTCGTCTTCCTAATGATGACTTGAGGTAAATGTTATGACGCAGAGGAGTATTTCCACTCATAGGCAATATTCTCTGCAGCCAAGTTAACTGTCTGTCAAACAGATTCCCGGTCAGGACTCCGCTTCTCATCAGCGAAAGTATAGATTTTATAGGTTGCAGTTTTATTTCTGTACTCTGTGTTTGTGCTTGTGCTACTGCATAAATGCTGGTTTAATGTGAAAACCTTCAAGCTTGGTTAAACTCAAAAATGCATGGTTGTCTCGCTAAAAACAAAGCGTCTTTTCTTGCTTTCTTGGAAAGTTGACATCGTGGAGATAGAAGCTTCCCTTCCTCAGAAAGCACGACTGTTTTTGCTGCGTGCCTTTGTGCTCACACACGTGTATATACATGTGTGATCGCCTTGTGCGCAGACCTGTGTTTATGATATATGAATGTGCATCTAAGAGAGTGTGAGCACATGTGAATTCATGCCCCTCAACCCTTGTCACTCCATAGCCAGGAGCCAGAGCCTATTTACAGTCGAAGCCTTTTAATTAAAGCGAGTCATTCTGTGCCGCCCTGGATGAGACCTGTGGGTGCATTAATCATATTACCTAAAACTTGATCCAGGACGAGTCCTATCTTGTAAATAAAAGCAGCTTTACAGAAGTCAGGAAGTGTGCAGACAGGTAGAGCTTCCACATCATATTGTCTTTGGCAGCGGGGCAGCTCTGTACACAAACCCCTCTTTGTCTCACTTACAGAAATGGGCACTTGTGTGGAAAGTGGTGTTTTCGCAGAAGCAATAATGAGGTAGTATCTGTGTTTTCCATCAATGTGAAATAATGTCGAGGGAGAAGCTTGCTACTGATTGTGATCTTTATGATTTAAATCACATTTTGCACTTTTATGTTCACGTGGAGGTGTTTACAACCTCACAGCTCTGATTTGTTAAGGTCACAGTTTTGTTTGTTGCATGCTGCAGGCAGTGTCTGGAGGCGATACACTTCGACAGCAAAGGGTCTTGTGACTGTCAGCATCGAGGATCCCCTTTCCACTTTGCATTAAAAGGCTTCTCATGTCCAGATTGCCTGATAACGTTTACACGTGGTATTAATATGTGTCACTGGTGTCCACATTGAGATCCAATTAAGATCCAATCGCTCTCTTCAGCTCAAACAACCAAACGTCACTCATCTCCTCTCCAAAAACAAAACAAAAAACAGGGTTGTGATCAATTTTTCAGTTCCATTTTAATCATATAGCCCGATATCAAAAATCACAATTTGCCTCAGAGGGTTTAACAACACGCGACGCCCTCTGTCCTTGAATCCACACAGGGGATAAGGAAAAACTCCCCCAAAAAAGACCTTTAACATGGAGAAAGAAATGGAAGAAACCACAGGATGAGCAACTGAAATGTAACGAGAAAGCACAAAAGCTCCAGGAGAGACGCCGAGTCAGTGAGATGCATTGATGGCATCAATGATTACCAGCCTAACTAGGGGCTGGTCCAAGGCAAGTCTGCAACTCATTCTAACTCCATCCTCGTCACATATCGACATTTGGTCATAGACTTTCCATGTCCAGATACGATGTGCAAGGTACCCTGGGTGTGTTGGTTATTGATGTTCTGGGATGTCTAGGATGTTCTTACTACGAAGGTCTTGAGCCAACCCTGAATTGTGAATTGTCGAGTTTCGCTTGTATATCTTCATCGGACCCAACTGAAAGCATAATTGTTCTCGTCCTGACTCTATCCACAAATGTCCTGGATATCCATAAACGTTCTTGCTTGCATTGCTTTGCTAGTAGTTTAGCTTGCTACTTGGCTAATTGCTGCTGTCTCGCTGGCTCTGATGGTTGACGATGTATTTCTGCTCACATTGTTGTACGTGAATTGAAAACACAGTGCATTTACACTTGTGTTCAACGTGGTCACCACCTTTGGAGGTGGTTTGGCTGATTGAATCACAATTCTTCCTCAATGGGTTTTTTGGTGCATTTGCACCTGTACTTTATTTGATAGAGCACCATCACATAGCAATCCAATCACCCAAAATACATTGGAAAGGGGTCTTATGTGTCTATTGTCACACATTCAAAAATACCTTTTTTTCATAATGACCTGATACAACATATCATTCTGTTACAGTCTGCAAAAAGAACCACTCAACAATAGAATTTCTTCTCAGGTTTTCTGATTTGATTATTAGAGGGACTGAAGGCTGAAACTCATTCAAATTTCACAAAAGAAAACAAAACCTCAAGTATAGAGGGCAGAACATTTGTTACAACATTGGCCTTTATTTTTCAGTAAATCCTTATGTTTAAAAATGGTCCAATAAATGTTTCCTTCTAATTAAGTTCTAATAATTTTCCATCACTGTCTGTCTGTCTGCTCCTTTTTAATCTATTGTTTATAATCTGTGTTGACAGCTTTAAAGGCGTCCTTTGCTAGGATGAAGAGCTAAAATCAAAGATCGGTTACAAAGGCATATCTATGTGTAATAATACTGCAGCTCTGTGCTCCTTTTGGGTTTAGATCAAAGAGACTAATGAAGGTATAAAAAAAATCTGAGGGTGAGAAAAACATTATTTTTTCGTCTCTATTCAACTGTGTGAGGCACAACACAAATCTGCTCTCACTTCCAATATAGTGAAATCAACTGTCAGCAGCAAGCAGCGGGGTGCTGCTCTGCAGGTGGTAGTATATTCTGATCCCTTATTGCGCTGTTAACGCCTTCAAATTATTTATATTTCATCGCTTCATTTCATTGAACGTTATTTCATCTTCTCTTCTTTCTTGCCAATAAGACCTGACAAATGACAGAATGAGACAATAAAACTCTGACAAGGTCTTGTTCTAATTTATTTTCAAACTCAGATTTGGAAAGGAAATCAGGCTTCTTTATTTATGGGCCTGCCTATCAGAGATATGTACATAAATTCCTTGTATTGATTAAATATGTGGTAATATAACCAGCCTATTACCAGTAAATAAAGAGATTACGAAGACTGAAAACAAGACAGCAAACCTATGGTTTCATAAAGGATACAGAAGTATGTCACTGTTCTGAGAAGAGTTTTTGGTCAACAAGGATTGGTTGATTCAGCTTGGACCAGCTTTCAAACTACATTGGATGTTTTATACCGACTCACTCACTAGAAATGCCTGTATGTTTACGTAAACCATTGATACATTACATTTGCATGCAATTATGTAGCTGATACATTGAACATTTTCATGCTGTGGGTAATATGTAATTACATTTAAGCACACAAAACACATGGTTATGATTGGGGAGGGATTATGTTTTTACCTGGTTTTGAAGGCATGATCCCAGAAAGAAATGCAGCATTGTCTTGATATAAAACAAATGCTTTTTGTGGTAATATCCCTGCAGACAGGTTGGCCATAAAACACCCACATATATAGCTAAAAAGCTGGGGGAAACACCCAAGTTTGGGACCTAAAAAGTTACTGGAAAGACACCCACATTTGGAGCCTAAAACCCGCTTGAAAACACAGACAGGTTGTCACATAACATCCACAGGTGGAGCCTAAAAAGCTGCAGGAAACACACCAATAAGTTGCAACAAAACACCCAGGTTTGGGATCTAAAACATGACTGGAAACATACCCACGGGTGACAATAAGCATAAGAAGCTGCTGGAAAACACAGTTGGGCCGCTACAAAACACTCATTTTAGAAACCTAAAAGGTTGCTGGAAACATACTGACGGGTCAAGACTAAACACCCAGGTTTGGGACCTAAAAAGTTGCTAAAAACACACCCATGGGTTGCTACTCAACACCCACATTTGGAGCCTAAAAAGCTGCAGGAAACACACAGATGAGTCATGACAAAACACCAGTTTTGGGGCCTAAAAAGTTGCTGGAAACACACCCAGGGGGTCACTACAAAACACCCACATTTTGAGCCTAAGAAGTCGCTGAAAACACATTGACGGGTCAAGTCAAAACACCCAGGTTTGGAGCTAAAAAGCTGATGGAAACACAAAACTAAAACACAACTGGTTATACCTCATGTTGGCCTCCAAAACCATACAACGTCAACATTTTCCTCTGGTGACTGGGCCATTTATACTTGTGGTGAACCATAATAATATTTTTTTTTTTCCTTTTTAAACCAATAAAAGTGGTTAGTGTTGTTTTATTTGTAGCTTTAATAGCTCTAAATCTCTCAGCTGAGTTTCATTTCACCACAGTTAGATTGAAGTTGTTCAACAAAGTTAGGTTCCCCTTGAAGCCAGTTTTATCATTCTCAGTCCAGTTGAACTAAATCGCATTGTTTTGTGAATTCATATAATTCTACTTCACATGGCATTTTATTATCGCACATCCTCCCCCATGTTCTGGTTGTTACCTCTTGACTGCAAATCCTGCAGGTCAGATGAAACACTTAAAACTTGTATAGATGTGCCAATTATCTAAAGACTGTCCTCCATTCTTTATTTCTTTTTTTTCACCTACCTGAGCAGGAATCCATTTTAAATTAGCCTCACCAACCCTCAGCCCCTATCTTTTTTAGCGAAGGCAGCAGATCTTACATCAATGTAGTCGAAGAGATGTGTAACCAGGGTAACCAGCTGCAGTTTCCCTGGTACCAACCTTGAGCAGCAGCATGTCCACACTACTTTATTGTTTTGTATCTTCAAGGGCAGTAAACTGCAGCTCACTGGTTAGTAATGAATAGGACGCAAATGTTTCTTTAAAATGTCACAAATAATGTTGTCCAGCAGTTTCCCATCATTAGCATGTAGCTGTTGTGTTTTGTCGGTGTTAGAAAACCACAGCAAAGACGAGAAGGGAGCGTGGAAGGAAGCAGAATGCAATAGCAGTCCGGTGGGAGGGCTTATCTCAGCAGTCCACATCCGCTCAGTCAGACTGACAGGCCTGCAACTCTTGTGGCAGGCTGCTGGCTGCGGGGTTAACCTGAGGTGGCAGCTAGCCAAATGCTCTGGAGTAGATGGGTTCAAGTTTAGGCCCCGTGACCCTAAAATGATAAGGTGAGGGGTCGTGGAGAAGTCAGGAAACCATTGTTTTTAGAAATTCCAATTATTTGGTTATTTAAGTCGACTGGGGCTTGCATCTCCCCCCCTCCTCCTCCTCCTCCCGCCTCCCCTTACTGCACTGAGAGGTCTGCACACCATCATCCCATTAACCACATGTGTGCTGGCCAGAGCTACACGCCGAGGGAGAACGGGGGAAGCAACAGAATGATGCATGTAGAGAGCGGAGAGCGGAGGAGCAGGTACCGAAAGGGTGTTTGAGATTGAACTGAGGCCCTGGAACATAAGTTATCAATTACACAATACAACATGGAAACTGTAGTAATTGAGTCACTGTTTGTGGAAGACAGAAGTGAAGTGATTTTGTCAAAATGTCTTCCATGCGAGATTGTTTCCCTCAGCTCCTAAGGACAAAAAGCTACATTTGTGGGGCCACTATGTAACTCGATCGTGGGGGATTTAAATTTTTATGGCATGTATGGCGTAAACAAGACCTTGTGTTTTCCCGTAAGTGGTTATGTGTTTATTTCAGTCCAGGTTATTATGCTTCGCTGTTGCAGAAGACACGGTCGAGGCTGGCTTTTGTCTGAGCATAAAGCGCTCCCTCCTGCGGATCCATTATCTCCACAAATAAGATGCTAGCTTCCCTCTGACCTCTCCCTGTTCTTCGTTCCATGTGTGCCGATAAACCAATGAGCACTATCTCTTTAAGGATTTGCAATTCACTGTGCTTCCATAATTGGTGCTCATTTTAGTGTGGATCAATTGCTTTATGTGCAGCACATCAATAATGGCACACTCTAACTCTGGTAGTGTCTGTATAATCAAAAGATTTGTCTGGGTTTACATGCCTGTAGTGGCTCTGGTGTTTATATTCACAAAGGCGAGGAGTCATTAGCACCACAAAGTACCAAAAATCAAAAACTCAGAGCATGACATAAGAAACAAACAGAGGGAGATAGTAAAGCAGAGAAAATAAAAAGGTCTGATGAAGGGTTAGTGATGGGCATAAAGGTGCAGCGGAACTAACAGCACAAGAGTACACATCTACAAACACTGATGTTTATCAAAGCACGGCCCTCCCAGAGGTCTCAGTCAACGGCCCACGTGGGTGCAGTGCCAAACTTGGCCCGACTCCTCGCCTCCCTGCCTCTCTGGCAGCCGCGCCGGCTTTTCTGTGCGATTCTGGCCCTTCCCGGACCGAACGCTGCCACACAGAGAGCTCAATGCCAGGGGCTCATTTACACATAATAAGCCTCAAACAAAAAGTAGACGAGCATGAATGCAGCGAGGATGCTTTCCCATCTGGAAAACAATTTTATCTCTGTCCCTTTTAGTGCAGCCACAATCCAAGCGCCTAGTGGGTTGTTGTTTTTTTTTTTCCTCATTTCTTTTTTACTACAAGTTTTCACGTAATTCCTGAGGCCACAATATGAAGTGGGCCTCTTGTTGGAAACACATGCTTCTCAGAGTTTCTTACCCCCGGCTTTTGGACAGCCAGTTCCCTTATATACCCCTTTCTTTACTCTGCCAATACCACAGAAACCTTTTCCTTCCATTTAGATGCCTGAAGTCAATACAAACCATAGAGAAAAAAGCCTATGCCAAGAGTGAAGGTTTGCAAAAAAAAAACAAAAAAAAACGTAGCCTTTGACACTAAAGGAAACTATAAATGTGTGCACGTCTTGATTACAGGAACGACGAACACAGCGTAACTCTGTTCTCATGAATCTCTTTTTATAGCGCACATCTCACTGTCAATCCCACGCACATTAGTTCCATTCTTATTGTTTAATTCATCCATAAAGTCATCTATCACAGTGCAACGTGTGATACTCTTGAGAGGTGCTTTGCCATGCTTTTTTCCTCCCCTGCCAGCGTGATCAATTGTGGCGTGTGCGGCATTACTCTTATCCACAGCCGTGATGAATGGAAAAGTGATCCCGCCGCATATGTCAGTTTATATTCAAATCAATACTAACGTAAAGGAATAAGGGAGACACTCTTCTACTTTTATCCTCCACTCTCACAAATACTCTTGAGCACAGTAAAATGGTACGAGTTAGATCTGCTGTGCGCACGTCACAAATTAAGATCCCTCATTGTTGCTTTCAGGAGCATCTGATTCACTGCTCTTTCTGGTTGAAAAGTGGTTGTGGGTGGTCAGAAGTGACCACGTTGACCTGTAGCCACACTCAACAGTGATGTCACGGTGCTCTGACATACCCTTGAGTACACTGCTAAATCACTGCAGCAAGACGAGTATTCATTATGATTCATCTATGAAGCTTTGATGCAGATGCTTTCACCCTATATCTCATCCCTTTTAGCTCTGAGCTCACCTAATCTTGGTACGCGCTCACAGAAAAGATTGTTGCCCCACATTCCCTTAATAGGAACTGTACTAGGGAAAGTGTCAGCGCTTCCTTATACATGGAATATTCAGCAGAAGACCTTAAACTTGAACTCTCTGCTGCCATTACAGCTGTTCAAATTTCGTATTTAAGATCTTGTTTAGATGACTGTAAATGCTTTTAACGACTCCATGGCGTGTTTATTATCCTGTATTTAAACTTTTAGCTATTATACATTGCTTTTATTGTTGGTTTTGCATGTTAGTTATCTGTTTATTTTGATTTATTGTAGGTTTGCTTATTGATTGGTTTTTGTATTGATTTCCCAAGTTATAAATAAAGATCTGCACTGAACTGTAGTTAAACCAACATAAACAAACCTTTCAGTAGGGTTTATCTGTATCTTTATCATATGACATATGATCACATGGAAAAGTCTGTCCAAAACCCCAATATATAGATTTTTATTATATAAAACAGTAGGGATGCACCGATCCGATATCTGGATCGAATATCGTAAATCACCAGCTGTCTGTCACGATACGATTTTAATTCGATTCGATTCAGAAGCCTGCGATCGATATGACGCAATATCATATGTCCATCTAACACAATCATTTACATCAGCGCACAAAAAAACTAGAATATGATTTGACCATTTTATTTCTGAGCTCTGTTTGTTGTTTGAGCGGAAGTGCGCTTGCCCAGAAATGGTGACACAGACGTGCTATGTGAATTTTCGAAATAAATGTGTATCTTTAAGATGACGATATGGATTGATGTTTTCATTTTGCATCAATATAATCGGATTGTTAATCAATGAATCGATGTATGTGTTTTTGATAAATTTTCTTGATGAGCATCTTACTTTGACTGATGGGTCTCACTGTAAAGACAAGATTTCATTTCAGTTTCAACATTTCTGGTTATTTGAGTCACAAAATTTTTGTAGTTATGTTTTTGGATTATGTCTCTTGTTTCAGGTTTGGTTTCAACTCGGTTCGGTTTGGTTTGGTTAATCAGCATTGTTGCCAAGTCACTTTCAATCAAATCTCTTCAGCTTTCATCATTGCATTTTTTTTTTAAAACTATAACTTTATTGGAAAACTGAACTTTGAAAAACTGAATAATTAGCTAAATTCTTGTTGACTGCTTTGTTTTTATTACTGCAAACATGTCATCAGCACTACTTCAGGCATCAGAATTGTATTTTTTAATAAGGTTCAAGACTTTTATTAGCATTCTAGCTTATTCATGTGTTCTAGCTTAGTATTTCACAAATTAATGGTGCAAAATAGCACCATATTCATATTTATTAGAGCATATTGTCACCTTGAAATTGAAGGTCTAGCTCTCATTTTTGTTAAAATTGAGTTATTCATGTATTATTATCCTGTGATGACTTGTTAATATAGTGTGAGGTGTTTTTTATCATCATTTATGCTATTAAAATGCAAAACTTTGAAGCTCAATATCTCAAAACTGCTCAGAATGCAGATAAAACCTTATAATTCTAATGTAGCAATAAGTGGACTCACCTCTGCGATTGTGAAGACGATATACACACTCCAGATAGAAGGAAAGACTTTCAAGATGCCGTCAACACTTTCCTCTGCTTTGTACTTTTCCATCTACCCCTGCAGATGACTTGAAATTATGTGACTGGAAAATATATTTATACATATACATTCAGCGGTTATGATCTCTGCTGGAGGAATCCTTTCTGTTTATGTTGAATGCAGCAACATGTACAGTCGATCTTAATGCTGATCTTGGTACAAAGCCACGCTGGTCAGGAACTGGGCCATAACACAGGCTCTGTTTACGCTACAGAAAAATGGGGCATTTTATCTTTGGCTTTCAAGATGATGAAACATTTTATTAACGTAAACACAAAAATGGCAAAGAAGCACCATTTCAGTGGACTAAAGCTGGATTTAAAGGCACCATCCCATTTGTTTACACAGGTTGTTTACTCTGGACTAATGGACCATTGGTCACTAAAGCTCCCTGCACAGCTTTGTGTGGCACTGCTTCAGCGCACAGCTGTGGGATGATACATGTTTATGGATGGGGTCCTTTATACAATACACTCTGTATTTCTTTCATCATGATGAAATTTAATTGTTCTTGTTCTCATCCTCAATTGTATATTCAATGTACTCAGTGTTCAGTAGCTGGATAAAGTTCAGGAATATCATGCTGATTTGTTACCGAGATTTTCCATCAGTAACAAGAGAGCCTTATTGCACCGAGCTCTTTATCACTATAGCAGCTGATGAAAAAAACAACAGGGTAGAGATGAATCAGAAGAGAGAAATTAGTTCATAGGAAAAGAAAAACGCGCATATTAAGTGCTTTTCAATATATTGGCATAGAGGAAGTTTGATGGAGACATGCACAGATTTTATTCTGCTTAAAACCCAGAGCACAGTGCATCTGGTAGCCCGCATCATAGTGCCAAACACATTGTGGATTTCTATGAATGCTAATTATCCATGCTCCTCCTTAAGAGCCTTACTGGGATGTCATTTCTGAATGCACACAGACCCCCCTCCTTCCCATGCTCTAATCTCAATAATGTCTCATGTATTTGATGCCAGTGCTTGTAAGTGCAGCTCCTCAGGGGGGCGGATGTCAGCTCCCCAACACTCTGCCCTACATTTGTTGAGAAAACAAACATTTACCATGGGGAGCGGGGAGCTGTCTGGGGGCATCGGAGGGTGGGACGGGTGAAGGAGAATGATGATAACTTCATCAGCGCCTCGCAAGTAGGATGCTGTGAGAGGATGGATGGTAGTAAAATGAAATGAAAATAGATTGTGAGGATGGGAGACTGGAGGGAGAGACAGATCAAAGTAGTGCGACATGATCAGCGAGCTCGTCGAGAGTACAGTCATGAATATGTGCACGTTGAAAATGATTTAAAAGTTAAAAGTTCTGGATTTGACACTCAAAACATTAATATAGCAGTACAATAACATGGACTCTAGTAATGGCATCCTGAGCAGTGATGAAGTCTGGCTACGTCTGTGTGTGTTGTAATTAGAGCTTCTCTGTGGGTTGCTGTGGTAAGCCAGTCTGGTCACGTGTGCATATTAGTGCATGTGTGTATCCCAGCAGCTGCTTTGCGCATCATTTATAGGGCAGTTATTGATGATATAGGGACAGTGTCACTGAAACATGGCATCCAACCTCCGGTTCCACCCCTGGATATCCAGCCTGGTTTCACTCCGAAGTCGTTGAAATCTGGTGCTTGGGCAGTGGCTTGCAGCGTTTTGCCAACACACACACGTGGTTCGGTTTAGGAGACAAAAGCACAGTTGGGTTTAGGAAAAAATAACAGCGTTTGGCTTTATAATCTTACGGGACGCAAACACTGCTCTCCCGGGTGAAAGTCCTTGTTTTTTTAGACCCATCTACCACCCCTCCTGCCCTTCCGACCCGGACTTTCGCCGCCTTAACCTTCATTCTTGTCCCACTGCGGGACACATACGGGTCCATGGTTGTTGGACCCATACACCACCACTCCCACCAACCCTATTCGACTTTCACTGCCTCAGCTTTCATTCTTGTCCCCCCATGTTTCCCTCTGATGCCACCAGGCACTATTATAGTTTAACAGTATCATGTTGACATGAACGGACACCTGTTTTGGTCGTTGTCTGACGCTGAAATCCACTGACCAAGCACCTGATTTTGACGACACCGGAGTGCGACCGAGTTGGTCAGCACTGTTAGACACTTGTGTTTTTGCATTTTACAAAGAGCCCCTTTAATGAATTTATAAGTTAATCAACAGTAATTTAACTCAAAAACAAGTGTTCAATCATTTATAAAGGAAAAGTACCCAAACATTTGTTGGTACCAACTTCTAGAAAGTTAGGATTTGTGGATTCTTCTGTTTTATATCATGCTAACATAATTATTGGGAAGTCTGTAGCTGGGAAATGCAATTCTTACAATTTCTGACATTCTGACACTCCAAAAAATGAATGATTAGTAATAAAAATCAGGCTAACATCGGCAACAGATTATCTTTGTCTCACTGCAATTTGCTGTCATTTCCAGGTCGTGAAATACTGACGCTTTGTCAGGCTCCCTTTAACATCTGTATGAGACGCACAGCTGTCTCCTGTGTGAAACGATTTTTTTCTAAACATAACCAAGTAGCTTTGTTTCCAAAACAACATATGCTCTGGGATATGTGTTACCGGGTTAAGGTTAGACATAACCTACATGACTGAGTGACACAAGAGCGTAACTGACTATGTAAAGCAAGGGTATTTAATGACCTGGGAGTGAAACCGGGCTGTTCTTTCTCTCTTTTTCCCTCCCACTCTCTTTTTCTGCCTTATAAATTTTTGTAGATTTCTTTGATCTGCTCTGCTCCTCTGTTTTGCCGTAGTTATTTTGCTTCCTGCTGTGAGACAGAGTCCCCGTGTTGTCTGGCTGTGAGAATTATCAAATTAAAACTAACAAGGACAAAATAGCCTCATTCTGGTCAAGATGGCAATTAATCTCAATTTAAGATTTAAAAGAGATAATAACTGGGGAGCAACAAATACTCAGTGGAAGGGAAAAGTGGCCAGTGTCTCATATTGTGCTTGTGCCTCGATTGCAAATTGGTTTTATGCACTTATTCTCCTTTGCACCTTTATGAATTTAAACAAAGGACTAAATTAAACAGTGGGTGTTGCTCTTCCACTAAAACACAAAGTCCTCACATTCAACGAAAGCCTTTTAAGATAAATTATTGAATTGAAATTTTGCAGTAACCTGATAACCTACTCTTTGTAATGACAAGTTTAGGTCATGGAGGCACAAAGGAGTCTTGTTTTTCACTGATGCGTAACAGCACATGAATCATGATGTATGTATGATTCATGCAAGCACAAACCTCTGCTCCAGTCCACATCTTTGATACAAACGTC
This sequence comes from Epinephelus cyanopodus, assembly GCA_026686955.1. Taxonomy (NCBI): domain Eukaryota; kingdom Metazoa; phylum Chordata; class Actinopteri; order Perciformes; family Serranidae; genus Epinephelus; species Epinephelus cyanopodus. The sequence continues at coordinate 30,079,374 of CM048932.1, read as the reverse complement.
AGAATGTTAAACCTATTGGACCCTTTTGGTGCTGACGTCACAATGATGTCAGTCTGTTAGCTAAACACAAAACACAGCTCGCCACCACAGGGCTGGAGGCTACATAGGAAGCTTAAAATATCGTCTTGTGTTATTGGGACCACTGCACATCAACAAAAACAAAGACAGCAATGGTTAAATGTGATAGGACGAAAGGACTGGACGAAGACGATCATCCGAAATGCTCACGTGCAGCGCACACTTCAGATCAGGTTAGGGAAAAAGTATTTCCTGTTGTAGGGATGAATAACGTTATGTGTATTAAGGGTCCACCTCATCGGAAATTGCGGAGGTATAAAGAGGAATATTAGAATATTCGATAGCAAAACAAACCGGAGGAAACCATTCAAGTAATCAACCACAAAGCTTCGGCCATCCCTCCTTCAGCAAACCATCCATCCACTTGCTAGCTAGCAGCAGCTAATGTGTGTGGAGAATTGTTTTGCATCTGGTTATGCCCCACCTACCAAAAACCGTCATGCTGTTTACAAACAAAAAAGGGAATGATAAAATTATAGTCCTTACAAACGTTATGGTAAATTACTATTTTCTTTTAGTAAATGCGTTAATCATACTGTAAGCGTCTGTACATTAAGAGCAGAATACAGGTTGACTTGTTTCAACCCGCAGAAATAAAAAGACATGAGAGCTTTCTAAACAGAAAGTATAGCAGCGCTTTAACCCTCCTGCATTTGTACCTATAACTTGACACTATATAAAGAGATGTAGGTGATGGTGCAGCGGCTGCAAACGTCAGTCCTTTGTAATACTTGCAGACTCCTCTCTGCTTCCGCTGTACAAGACGTAAGAGTATGAAAGGCAGAGGAGGAGAGGCTTTGCACCCAAGTGAGTTAGCTCTTTATTCACATTTTCACCCCACCCCATCAACCTCCCCTTTTTAATGTTTTTTTTTTTCTTCCAGTCACTCTAGGGTACTCAGGCTGTCACAGCCGCAGCACTGGTAGGAATGAGGTTTTTCTTGGCAGCTTTTCTCATCCCTCTCAGCGCATCGGTCTCACTCTGCCATCACCTGCTCCAGCTTGTTGGTCTCCTTTATGTCTGCCCGCATGTCTGTCCGTCTGTCCTGTTTGTGCGACTGTCAGTTTAAATCGCTCCCTTTCAGGATCACTCCGTGTGCACACGTTGAACTTTGGAAGCACAGCCTGTAATATGGGTACATCTGGAGAGAGAAGTCTCCAGAATGGGACACCTTCAAATAAATGAGAGGCTAGACTTTAGCTGCTGTTATGAATCATCCACAGAATAACAACAGATACTTTGCTCCAATTACTCTCCTTACAACAGCCACCTCTCTAGTTTAACTCCTTTTGTGTCTCTTCTTTCTCGTGTGACCATCCTCTTCCTTCTCTCTCATTACCTAGCCTATTTATTTTCCTTGATTCGTCACTCAGTATAACGGCACCAAAATTACAGGCTTTCAGGATCACTCCTTTTGACATCCTGAAACGAAAATGTTATTAATGTGAAGGTGAATAAACAAGAGTTAAGGTCCACTGTGCAGCTGTGCTTTTAGCCAAGCATACTAACATGCTCAAAATGATCATGCTTACAACTTAGTTATAATGGTTACCATATAGCTAAGGGTTAGGGGAATGTCAGCAGTAGGCATATGGTGAAAAGTTTAGGGATCACCAGAGTTATTACAATAGATGCAATGTCATAATTTATGACTATCCATCCACTCATTGTCAAGACATTGGTGTCTCTAGAGGAAAAGTCAAAATAGTCATTAGGAGCCCTTTCACACCTACCTCATTTGGACATTCAGACCAATTACAGGAAGTTGTGTCAGGCTGTCATCAAGTGATAAAAATAGTGTAGTCCCAGTGTGCGCGGTGTGTGGTTAGGGGACACAGAAAGTGACAATGGCTGCGCTCGGAGCTGACAGGTGTTGGCAATCAGCACTTCATTTTGTCCATGAACAATGCAACCTAATAAAATGAGACGCAGTAGCACATGGAGAGAGTAGGAGACGACTTAGCTCAGAAAAACTCACCAAGACTCTGCTGCTTTTCAATTATTTTCCAAGAGGATGAGACAGAGAGGGTGTACAAGGGAATGGGATAGCCTGTCTACAAACCAATCATTGTCAAGTACAAGGAGACGTAGCTCACATAGGCAGTGAAAACAGACCTTAGGTATGTCATGTATAGGTCATTAGTGCACTGGTATGATTGCAGTGTTAAACCAAAACTAACCAGATTAAATACAATGCACAAAAATGCAAATCTTGCAAAGATTTATTTGATTGTGCCAATCCATGTTTTAGACTGGATAAGTGGAAACTTTTACCTGCTGATGGCATGCAAGAAAAAGTCTGGGTTAGCTGGTAGAAGGTGGAAGTTGGAAGACGCTGTTCCCTGTGGACCACAAATCTCTGTACAAAATGTCATGCTAATACATCCAATACTTTCTCAGCTACTTCAGTTTGGAGTGGTTGTCCAACAGACTGAAACTTGGAGAGAAAAGACTAGTAAAAATACCAATAAAGATTGAGTTAATAGAGTGACTGATATACTGTGTCATGGAGGTCAATAGCCAAGTTTCCATTGAAGTTTAGCTGAAATTTAAAAGGTATTTCGAGAAATCGGCCCACATTATTAACCGAATAAAGGTTACAGTTTACTTTTTCGTGAACAGAGATTTGACGTTATTATCTATGGACGTTTAGCTTGCATACCTCATGTCCGTCATTATTCAGGTGTAAGTCTGCTTCAGTTGAAGTTGTTTATATTTTGCTTTGATTGATACAAAAAATGTTCCATCTCAGCCAAGCATTTTGGCAATAAAGATAAAACACAACGACTGGCCGGCTCACTCAGTGTAAAAGTCCAAAAGCAACGTGGAAAAATGAATGAAGGACTACAGTCAGAGTGCCTCGGATGCATTTTTTGACTCCCATGGACTTTTACACTGAGTGAGCTGGCCACTCGTTTTTTGTCTTTATGTGGCTATTTGCCCCATCCCTGAAGAGCACCTGATCTTTTATACCTGACTGCATAGTGCCTTAACCCAGTGCAGCACTCCCTATTTGTTCCTCATGATCGGCATTTTTGCAGTATTAGACTTTTTTTTTTTTTTTTGTACATTTCTGTCTTTTACACTTTTACACTCAAATTGAAAATGTGTCCCTCAATTGCAAACACCACAAGCAAAAAAAATAAAGGTTCAACTTAGATTAGAATTAGAAATTTAAATCTAGAAAGACAATAGGTAACCGCTTCTAGCGTGAAGGTTGCAAAAACAGCAGTTACTGTACCCCCCCACCAAGACATTTAATCACTTTAGTCTGTGTTTTCATATTAATAGGCAAAGCATCTAGGTAACACCAGATGAATTATAACATGATGATTAACTCTTCCCCTCTGTCCTACATTTGTATTTTGTCATCCCCTCTGCCCGGAGCTGGAGAGAGTCCAAACCCTGTAAAAAAGCCGGCTGCCTCACATGCAGAGATGACTGTTGGGGTGTTTGGAAAACAGCTAACTGGTGACGGATTAAGAGATTTTAGAAGTAATCTTCCAAAGAGGAAGCGCCTCAAGTCATGGATATGCTGTCATCACTGTTATTAATAAAGACACAAGGGATTAAATCAGCAAAAGTTGGGCTGCATTTCACTGCACAAAGCAAGCAGTTGTTCACACAGTATCCCCACCCTGAACAGTGCACCATTGTGTGTCACCTTTTTGTTCTGTAAAAGAAAAATGGAAACTTAGAAATGTTGTTACTTCCACTTCAGTCATGTGTTTAGTAATGATTCTCCTTGTGACTGTACCAGTGACTGCAGTGTATTTTTTACGTAACACTCTCCATATGAACTAATAATATTTAGTTGTTTTGATGTTGTGGTTTTTTTCTAGTGGAGATGAATCGTAGGACACAGGAAGCAGCGTAGGAACCAGACCATTTGGAGAGCTATTTGTAGCTCATTATGTGTTCATTAGTGTTCACTAGACTCATCACGGTGTGCCCCCAGAGGAAAATGAAAGATTCACAGAACTTTGGCAGATGTTAAATTTTAATCAGAGAGGTCTAGACTTACACCGTGTAAGAGTCCTCCTGAGTTTGGGCAGGAAGAAGTCGGGGTGTGTGGTTTCAGTGTGTGAAAGTAGAGGAGACAGACCAATGGGAAAATGTGTCCTCATATAGTTGGTGTGAATGTGAATACATTTAGTGTTTAGACCAATAGAGACTATTAAACACACCAGATTACACCAAAACCATGATGTTGATGGTTGTTGCTGAGTCCTGGTTTTGTTTACCACCGTCTGAGAGTGACATCTGGGTCTCACTGATATACTTCTATTTGTTTGCGTGTTTGTTTTGTGTTTTTTAATCCTCATCACCAGCCGGGAAATTTACCATTTACATGCAGTGTCCTTCAAAATAAACGCACTACGTCTGTACAACACTGTATGTTGACTTTATTTTCCTTCAACGACTAATGCTCATGGTTGGGTTTAGGCAACAAAAGCATGTGGTTAGGTTTAAATAAACAGAGTTTGGCTTTCTAATCTTACAGGACACAAATTCCACTGTCTTGGTTGAAAGTTGGTGTATTTTAGACCCATCCACCTCCTGCCCGCCCTACTTTGACGTTCGTCGCCTTAACCTTTGCTCTTGTCCCGCTGAGTATTGTATTAATTATTAGATCATGGGTGGATGATAAGAAAATGGGCCCCGCCACCTCTCCTACATGGGGGCAAGACAGACTTTATACTTTCTAAGCCTCTGTTTTCTTTGTTTTGTGTCTCTTTGCGGTCGTTATGCATTTTTTTTATGTCTTTTTGCAGTCATTTTGTCTGTTAGTAGTTGTTTTGTGTCTCTTGGTGATCATTTTAGTCTTTTTGTAGTTGCTTTGCATGTCTTTGTAGTCATTATGTGCATCTTTGCTGTTTTGTTGCCCCTTTTAATAGTTATTCTGAGGCTCGTGTCTCTTTTTGCAGGTGATTTGCATCTCTTAGCAGTGTCTCTTTGTAGTGGTTTTATTTTTCTTTGTGGTTATATCAAATCTCTTCGTGGTTGGTATGTGTCTCTTTGAGTGGCATTTTGCAGGTGGAGGCCAATGGGCCAATGCTCAGAATCCAGATGGCTCATTGATGAATCAGTCCATGTATTCTCTACTCCATCATACTTTGCAGGTAGCAAACAACCGACTAGTGTGAGTCTGTGAACTGGGAGCCAGCAAGTAAATATGGGTGCTGGTACAGAAGCAGTCAAATTCACACACTGTATTCTTTCAACTCAGGATCAAACATTTGGAAGCTGGAGTGCGCGTCTCCTTTCTTCTGATGGAAGCCCTCTACTTCCTCTCTCTGTTTGCATTGTCTATCTGCTCTGACTTGCAGCATACAGATTGAGAATGACAGGTGATTGTGCCCCGTCTTGAAGCCGGGATGGGGGCCATTACCCAGCTGTCCTTGGGTGGGAGGAATCCATCTCCAGTAAGAGGCGTGACATGGCCAAGTGAAGGTGATGATGTTATGAATGAGGCTGGCTGGCAGCACAAGGTAAAGCTGGCCACTCTGTCACTCAGGGCAAGAGTTGACAGGGTCTTTTGCACGAAGAGGGAGAGGGGCCTTGGGAATGCAGGCAAGGTTAAACTGACTGATATCTGGATCTGATAGGAAAGTGACCATACTCTGAAAGGATGATAGATAAATGAGTGGTACGAGGGTAAGTCCAATATGAAGTGACTGTGGAATTCTTGCAATGTGTGTTTACCTGTATGCCAACTGTGTGACAGGTCAATGCATTTGGTACCCTGGCCATCATCTATTACAGATAATTGGCATGTGGGAGAGTCAGTAAGCAGGGAGATATCCCTCAGCAGAAAATCCTATTTTGCTTTGATGCCTCACAGGGAAGTAGATTTTAGTCACAGCAAAGCGGCGTTTGATCTGCTATGTCCATTCGTTTCAATGCTTCCTCTGCCAGGGGAGCTTAGATGAGCTAAACTGGTGATGATGCCACAGCAGGCCAGAATTTTTCACCAGCCTGTCCTGGAGAAAACTGCCCAATGATGGATGCCATCTGGATAAGAACAGGGTCATTCACTTCAGCAGCCAGTTCCCGACGTAAAACTGTATATTTAGGTCATATGGCAGCAGGAATTAGATGTCAAGAGTCTGCGCTGTCAAACGCTCAGGGGACAGGCTCTTGCTTCTTCCCGTCAAATGTCCAGCACTAGAGGTCCTTTGAGGTTGGATTGCAACATCTGAATAGCTATCACGTGTTGGGTGTGGTGGATGGAGGCTAGTCTGATGCAAAATGGGCAGACAGTGCCTGATTCTCTTTTCAGAGAGCCCGTGGCTGATGTAATTGAAGTGGGCAGAGTGAGGACGGGATGATCCCCCCTCGCAGAGACATACTCATCTCCCCAGCTCTTCTTCCCTCCGCTGGCCTGCTAGGCAATAGAGCTGTCGAGTAGTGAGTCTACTAATGGAACACCCAGCTGGCTAGAGACTTCATCACGCTGCAGTGAATTATTCAGCTTCCAGAGGGTTCTCCCCAAATTATTTAAAAGCCCGCTTTGGCGTTAGGAGGAACGACACAGGGCCCCAAAGAAGTGCTCAGAGTTTGTCTTTTAGGTTTCCATGAGTTTTCACCCGACTCCTTTAAAGCCTGCAGGATAAACTGCAAGTCTGCCCTCAGCGAAAAATGATCTGATGATTCAAGCCTGTTTAATGAAGCTGCTCAGAATTCAGATTGCTGAGTAAACCACCACTATGCATATTACTTAAGTGTTGACTTATTCTCATGAGATCATGCAGTTGGCACTGCAAAGTTTAGCACTTAGCGTTTCATCAAGGCACAGTTGCTTTTTGAAGAGAAAACAAGCAGTGCATGGCAGTTGAACTCAAATAGATTCCCTGCTGTCTTAACTTTCATGTACTGGGTCTGAATGATGTCAGACACTTTGGGTGAGGACAGAAACCAATCTGCATATACAGTCGTTCACAGTGAAATGTTTTTTCTAATGCAGGATGTGAGGCACACTTTCATCCTGTTGCAGGAGACAGCCCAGATTCATCAGTCCTTCTGGGTAGGTGTCCTGGCGAGGATGACTGATAGGAATTCCATGTCCATATACATCACACTCGATCCTCGTCCACTCAGCAAAGAGTGGATAAATCACTCCGTCTGGGCCGTCCCTCAGCAGGCCCCAGAAAGCCTTTAATAACAGGCTCAAGCTGCCTGCAGTGCCGGCCCCTGATTGTTTTGAGTGAAAACAGATGTGGTTGCTTGCTTCACAGCACAGCCTGCTTGACGGAGGTTCTGAACAGACCTCTGTCACAAGGCCCTCTCCGCCATGTTGTCTTACTAAAACATCCGGCACCAATAGGAGGCCACCTGAATTCCCTCCCCACTCCCTATGGCCTCCGTTATTCCAGCAACCTCCCCGTTTCCGCGCCCCATTGCAAGAAAGGAAGAAAAAAAGTATTTCAAACAAGGTGGAAACAGGCTTCCCGCTCCACCCTCGTAAAGCCCACTTGAGAGTCTGGGTGAACACATTCATGCCCCGAGGCCCTGATGAAATAAAACACCAGCGCCATGCCCTTTATGTGAGCCAAAAACACTGGCCATGTTTATTACATCTGACCATCTGGGTTTTACACGTGCATGTCTGCTGGACACAGCTCCACACAGCCGTGCACTCACACATAGGTCAAAGGTCCTGCAGACAGCCGATAGCTTATTAGCTGCATTTGACTTAAATGCCAGTGACATGATTGCCATCATTTTTTGCCAGAATGCTTTTATGCTTGCAGCAATCATGCAGGTACTTTCCGTCATCTTGCATTCAGAGCCATCTCTCTTCCTTTTGGTCTTTTTAGCGATGACAAAATGGTCTCTCAAGGGGAGACAAATGCCTCTGCAGCGGGGGAACAAACCAACAGCATCTCCCGCAGGGTCCTCGGTGACTGATATTCTTCACTGATTTGTTTAAACAGTCTCAAATGTCCCCCCCAGCAGTCCCAATCTCCCCTCTCCCCTCTCCCCCATTTGCACATGTGGTGTGTGTCCTGCCAGAGCCCTGAGCGGTGGTCGAGTTCCCCTTCAGGCCAGAAGTTCTAATTAAAGCAGGATGGACCTGTATACTATCCCTGCCTTTTAAGATGATAGACATGTAGAGGCCCGGCTTGCCCTAATCGCCCCCTCCTCCTGGCACACATAAACCCACCAGCCAGCCCGTATTTCCCCTTTATTCTCTTCTTGTCTAATTTGTCTCTCACACCACGTCTTTCTTTCTGACTCAGCTGCTGGAATCCAAAGCTAGTCTGCCCCGCCCAGCTCAGTGTGTTCTGTTAAATCAGGAAGGAAATATTTACCCAGTTCTGGTGTGAAGGGGTTGTGACCTCTGGGTCACACTGGAGGTCAGGATGTGGGCGGCATAGGTATGGAAATGTTTAAACACGTCACTCATGGGATGGCATAATGTAAGCAACAGGTCAGAATGTGGGTTAATAACATTCCTTGTGGTACTCTGAATCACTGTATTCTGTATTTATTGGTGTTAATGGTAATTTTGTGGTTACATCACCTCATGGGGGAAAGAGAGAACTGGCTGCAGAGGCTCTTCTGAAAAGACTAAAAACTCCTAAGCCATCATGATGATATGGTGAAAAGAATAAATTGGTAAAAGCCACAAATTCTCTTAAATCACTCATACATGCCACTTAAGGAAAATCTGAGCGTACGAATGGTTCTTGCATGAGGCCCATTTTGCCTGATAACCACGGCCATTAGAGACCAAGTAATTATACTGACAGTTCAGACACTCAGGGTCAGAAACACAATTCCATATGTGAGTATGACAGTTATGGTACCATGAGGATTTTTAAGATCCATTTGCTAATTATTTTCATCTTTTCTTTTGCGTCCTACAGATCTGTCCAATGACAAAAAAGGAGGCTGTTTAAGATGAGAGACATGGTAACACTTCTAGCTGTTTTTTTGCTGCAATGATGTGCATTTTCATGGGGGTTTTTTAGTTCGTCAATACACCAACATGAAACGAATATAAATTCTGCGTGGCTTCTTGCATGCCACACATTTGCAACAGAAGAAGGTGAGGACCTCAATGAAAATATCAAACAAACTCTTGCATGTTGACATTAAATCCCTTTCTTTTTTTAAGAAATTGTACTTCTGTTGTACAAAATGTTGCAGCTCACTGGTTACCTAGAATATGAATATGACATAGCACATATTTTGGATTTACGTGGGTCATATTAACAATAAAAGTCCATTACAAGGATAATTGGTCAGCAGGAAATGGCCATGGCCAAAAGGTTACTTTGACTGAACCACCAATCTATTTTTTTCTGTTCTGGAAACAAATTTCTCCATCAACACACACACACAAAAACTTGGTTCTGAAAATGAGCAGTACAATGAACATGAGCTCCAAAAAGACATTATGAACTCAGTGAATTGGCCCATTACAGTCCAGCAACTGAACTGCTAACCCTGAGATGTCTAAATATCAAATAGGTTCATATATGTCCATGGCCTCATGTCACAGTGTGGAATGATGTTATAGATCTCTCCTTGGCTGCAAATTCATCTGACAAATGTCCTGCTCAGAGGCTCAATAACAGCAACACCGGCGGTTGACTTCTGTCAGTCAAAGATGTGACTTTTAGTGTTGAACTGGTTATGAGCAATTTCGTAATGTCTTTGTAAGGTAAAGTGGCAGAATGGCTCAAATTTTGAGATTTACTTGTAATTGGTTCTCCTGTATAGATTTGCACCGCCTCTCTGTGTCTGCGACCAGCCATGTTAGATAAGACTGCCTTTTAGGATTTTTCAGTTTTATTGCCCACTTTGAAACATTTGTTAGAAAAGTACTAGAATGTCGTAAGTTAGATCACTTTAATTAAGTAATTCAAATAGTTACAAATTGCATTTTTAACAGTGTAACTTGGAATTTGCAAACTATTACATTTCAAAAGTAACCTTCCCAACATATTTATCGTATAAAGTTTAATTACATGGTGTTTTAAATGCCATATGGGAGCAGGTGTGTCATTTGGTCCAGACTGAGACTAGACAACATGTCCTCCTACAAGTCCTCGCACTCCTAGTCGCACCAGTATTATTTTGTGAAAGCAATTAAAGGAATACCTCACCAATTTTCAGCCAGGACCAATCTGGTCTCACCCTAAATTCATTGAAATCCAGCATTTGGGCGATCACTTGCCTTGTCAGTCACTGAAGAAAAAGTTGTCGTTTAACGACAGCATGACACGTGGCCGGTTGTCGTTATAGTTTAATGGCGCTCAGCAGCATCGGGGGAAATGTAGTGGGACACAAACAAAAGTGAAGGCGCTGTTTTGTTTTTTTCCTAAACCTAACCACGTGCTTTTGTTACCTGAACCCAACCACATGTGTTGATGTGAGTTGTTGAAGGCAAAAAAAAAATACAATTTGTGGTGTTTTACCAGCATGGTGCATTTATTTTGAAAGTGACTGTATGTAAACGATAAATTTCCTGTGAAAACGTGAAAAGTCCACGATCAATCGTTGATATGTGACAAGGTCAGAGTAAGACTGTGTTGCCAGGACACAGACCTGGTTAAAAATTGTCAAAGTTGGGGCGTCGGTGGCTTAGTGGTAGAACAGGCGCCCCATGTACAAGGCTCGACTCCAGCCTGTGGCCCATTGCTGCATGTCTCTCCCTCTCTCTCCCCCCTTCACACTTCACTATCCTATCAATTAAACAAACAAAAAAAAATCTTTAAAAATCAGCAAAGTTTGCCTTTAACAGTGTCATGTTTGGGTGAAGACTATATAACCTGCTCATAACAATATATGACTTTCATGAATGTCCATTGGTTTTCATGCTGGGTTTTTTTTCTCACTTTTAAATGTTACTATAGCTGGAGAAAATGAAAATGAAATGACATCACAAAGTTAACAATTTTACAAAAAAGAGTGTGTACTTTTCATTAGACCAATTGTCTCCTCTTGCTGCATAAGATAAAATAATGGTGCTCAGTCCGTAAAAACAAAATATGAAACATACTTTCAGGATTTGTGCTCCGTCAGGCTAATGTTGCTCTTGCTACCTGCGTGTGAAGCCCTGATAATATTCATATTCCTGCTCTTGAATAATTCCCTGCAAATCACAGCCATGAAACAAAGTAGTGTTGAAGCCTTCGAAATAGTAAAAACAAGCAGAAAACAAACCCCTAGCAGCAGCGGCATTGTCCTGGAAGGCACCAGCAGCATGAGAAAGTTCTGCTCAGGAGTTCAGCCATGCACTGCTCTCTTTCGATTGCCTTACAACAAAAGAAAGCCAGGATTTCCTAATGCCCAGAATGGGGAGCTCTCAACAGATTGATCTGCAACAGGGGACTGTCCATTCTTTGGAAGTGAGCTGGCTGGAAAAAAAAAAGAGGAAAAAAAAGGTTGGTGGGAGAATAGTCTGAGATAGACCTCGTCTGATCTCCAGGGCAAGTTGCACCTGACAGGGGGAAGACATATATCTGTGGATCTGTCTGTCTGCCAGAGGTAACTCAAGATGGACCCCTTCTGTCTGGACGTTAGCATGGGTGAGTCAAACATATGTTTTTATTGTGAAACCAGTAAAATAATATACAGTATTTCACTTGGTAGCTTTTTTATGGTGGGCAGCTGTGCGTGTTACGTTGAAAGTAATAATAATAATGTTGGCTTGAAGAATTCACTTGTGACCACTGACAATATCACAGTTATATTACTGGAATAAGAGACTCTTATTTCCATAATTTGGTTAATAGATGGCAGCTTTGAAAAACTGTGTGTTAAAGGTAGTACGGACGGGGCACAAGTGGTATGGACCTGATCATAATTCAAATAAAATTTAATATATCTATAATTTTGCCTCAGTTCAAAATCTGAATCCAAAATAGCGAAATCACTAAATGTTCTGATACTTATTATGACTGACAGCATGTTTTGGGATTGACCCATACACAGTTTTTGTGCTTTTGTAGATTTTGAATGTTGAATGCTGAATGTTGTAACGTTACCTTTGTTAAATGTTGCTGTTGTCCCTGGCTTCGTATGAGTAGAGGAAAAGTCTGCTAGCTGCTAGGCTAATTTATACAATGTAAAATGTCATAGGCTTGTGCTAATAACATTAGCATGTTGTATTTGTGGGGAAATGTGTCCAGCAAAAGACACAATAACTTGCAACATTCACAAATGCTTTGAGTTTTGATGAAGCCAATTTGTGAACTTTGTGTTCTGGGTGTGTTTTGAATCAACCAAACTTTACAGAAACCCTGACTAATGTTTTGGTGGGGTAACTGCAGAGTGACACAGACACACACACCACTGCACAAGTACAAATGCTCACACGGCATAGGTCATGTGTGTTGGTTATGGCAAAAGCTCTGCCTAGAGCTGAACTTGGAGTTCCCCCTCCCCAGTTAACACCATTAGCTTTGTCAATACTGTCATTGTTGTTCAGCATTTATTGTGGAGATAGCTGCATTAGCTGCTAGCCACTGGCTTAGCCACATCCACACAGCTCATACAGTCTGACTTTCACAAAGAGACCCTTTGAAGATTGCAGTCCAGTCCAGATTGCAGCTCCTACAGTATACCCATGTTTGTTTATGATGACTGAGGTCTGGTACCATACAAAGGCCCTGTAAGCAAACTCTTGAATTTCAGACATCAAAAAACAAAAAGTAGATTAAAGTTGATTCAATTTTGTACACGAGTCTCAGACCGAGTCTTGGCAGGACGGAAAACCCTCGTACCACAGAGAGGCTCTGGTGTGTTTGTTTGTCAAGCAGAGCCGAAGATTATTGATTTTGTAAGTGTGTCTGTGTGTGTTGTCTGACTGTATGTGTGTGTTTGAAGAGGGAGCTGGCACATACCCCTGGAAAGCAAGCAGTCGCTGTTGCAACAGCTATGGCGATTTAGAAGGCTGGCTAGACTTCACCCGCCAACTTTTATGATTGTAGTTTAGATTGCTTCATGCATATTAAGTCTCCGCAGACACTTTGTACTGTAGGTCAAAGGTCTTTTTCACTTTTGTGCAACAACTTCCATCCACATGTGTACTGTTGGGGGTGGTAACTTTTTGCCATTGATTTCCATCTTCATTTTTCACCATTAATCTGTTCTACCTTGTGCAGCTTTAGACTTTATAAACATACAAAATGGACAAATATTGACATCAGCGTCTAAAAATCATGATCTTATCTTATCAAAAAGGTCTTACCCATTGATCACCCAAAGTTCTGCTGTACTTTCACGGGTTTGCCCAACTTCCAGCTCTTTGTGGAAAGAATCAATAAAGTGGTGAGGGCTCAACTCTGCTCCAGTGGCCCCTGCAGAAAAGGAGATACCAACACTTTAAAATAAAAACAGGGGTTTTAATACTGATTTGTTGAGCTGGTCTCAGGCAGGAACGGTTTCATCAACTTATAAATAATTCAAAATAAACTTGGCTCTGCTTTGTTTGAGACGTGGAGTATGCAACTCATAATAAGCAACAGAAATCATCCAAAATAAACCCATGTTGAGCGTAAAAGAATCAGGATATCTACTGCTTTAAAGTATTGCATGGGCGCATCAGTGTACTAACTGGCAAAGCACTGCAGTGTTGCATGTGTAGCACTTACTGTATAGACTCTGTGCCTGTGTTTCCTAAGTTGAGCTTTATTTCATAACTGTTTGGAAAGCCGTCAGCGTTCAAACTCCGAGATATAAATCATGGTCTGTGCAAGAGTTGCTGCAAGAACTTGTAAGGTTTGCAAAATATCCCTGCTTAGCTGATGAGAGAAAATAAATGTTCCGTTTGTGTGGCATCTTAGCTGAAAGGCGTTCTTTAATTCTTTATTGTGGAGATTTGTGAGAGCAATTCATTGAGCAGAGCGCTGTTACAGAAAACTCTGAGTCTATTTAAAGTCCACACTGTGGCAAATATGATGTCAACAAAAGGGGGATAGATAGAAAGGTGTTCCTCGTCATAAAACCACAAATTTATGTTCTTTGCTTTCTTTCTTCTTTCTTCCTTTTTACGATTAAAGAGAGAGAGAGAGGAGTGTGTTACGCTAACACACTCTGTCAGGAGGCTGTAAGGTATTGATCGCAGGAGTGTGTGATGATGATGGGCTTTGACAGCACCGCTGCACGGACCTGAGCTGAGTCAGACGGAAGCCTGTTCCGTCTTCCGTCTGCAAGGGCCCGGGGTCACGTTGGCGAGGTCCTGCATCCCTCCGTGCGCATGGATGCCCGCGGACACGAGCCGCGAGGCTGCGGGGAGATGAGAGCCGAGAAAAAAAATATGCCTTCAATCTTTAACATTTAGATACGAGCATCAGCTAAATGTCGACCTCGCAGAGAGACGTTAAGCAAAAATAATCTACCCTAAAGTCGTCTTACACTCGTAGATAGCAGCTTTTGATTGGTTTTCAAAAATTAGGATGAAGTGCTGTTTACATTTCTACATCATGAACTTCTTCCTGATTTCTTTCACAATTTTAACAATTGAGAAAACTGGATGTCAGAAAGTACAGCTACTCAGAGCCCGAGGTGATGTCTGTAATTTTCTTGCTTGTGTACAAATAACCTGAAGAAGACATTTAAGAGCAAGAAACATTTCTTGCTTGCAGCTCCACTGGAAACATCTCATTTTGGTGATTTCACCTTGTCTCCATTTGTCCGGTTGTCTGTGGGGGAAAAAGGAGAGCGCACCACAAAATAACTCTATACACCCAGACTTTGCCTCCGTAAACAGTTTTAATGGATTTTCAGAAACATCGGGAGCCTTTGGTTTCTGGGAAATTACGAAAAACCTGCTGTTGAGTGGACGTTAATGGCCTCTGACTGTAGTAAATGCATTTGGGTTTAGGCTTTTTCGTGGGCATTAATGGCAGCAGGAATAATCATTCGTTGGGGAACAGCGTCCCTGCGATGACGATTATGGGCAGCATGGGGCCAGTGTTAGGACAGAGGTAGTCTTCAAGCATCTATGCTGATGAGGTGTGTGTGTGAGCAAGACAATGAAATGATTAATCTAATCTCTCAGCGGGAAAGCTGACAGAAAGTTTCCCTATTAGGATTTGGATATCACAGTTATAATAATGGCATTATTGTGAGGCGAAGGCTTGTGTGTGAAGCAACATAATGATCTATTGTATGTGAAATGTAGCATGGCAGAGTTTTTGAATGAGCTCTTATCTCTTATTCTCTATTTATGATCCTTGTTAAATATATCAGCTCTGTATTAATTCTTGCTCATATAAAATCCCCGTCTGGGTTCACAATGGACCACAGTGCTTTTTATAGCAATCCAAAATTGCTTGTTTCTTATTTTTGCTTTCCATATTGGAAAAACATTTGCATTCTTTGATTTTTAAGAGGCATAGCAAAATGGATTTAAAAGTGCTTTCAGAGAAATGTACTTGCATGTACTTCACCTTCAGAGCATATTTTCAAATCATGTCCATGTATTATTTCTCAAGCAGAAGGCTGACATTGTGGGCATGTGCTCAGCTCTCTGGACACATTATGTGTTCTGCTTTAGATTTGTGTTCCTACTGAGTGATTTATGTAGAAATAAATGAAAAGCAAACCTCCTGGCATTGGCAGCTCAGCGCAGGCCCAGAGTGAGTAATCTCAGAATGTGTACTATCCAAGGCTCAAACTAATGAGCTGGACTGAATGAAAGCTTTCATCAAATCCACTTTAAACACTGTAAGCAGTGTTTCAGCCTGTAGGAGTCACTCAGCATGACTGACTCCGTAATGACCTCCAAATGTGTTTTGTGTGATTGCTGCCTTGCTGCCTCAGTCTCGGTCCCTCCCTCCTTTCTCTCGCACCGACCTGATCTCACAGGAAATTTGTCCTTATTTGTTTGAAGATAAACGTTGCTGGGTGATCTGACTGACAGGTGAAAAAGGAAATGGGTCCGACAAGGGCGCATATTTTACATACAGTAGAACATGATGCAGTGTCCAAAACTTTACTTCAAACCTTTCTAAAACTATTTAACCTGAATTTTCCTGAAACAATTAATAAATGACAAGCTAAAAATTTAAAGGTCTAGTGTTTCAGATACAGTGGCATCTAGCTGTGGGGTTGCAGAGCTGAAAATTTACCTGTGTGCTAAGCGTGTAGAAGTGTGTATAGTGGCTGGCGCGTATCCAGAGTCAGTGTTTGATTTGTCCAATCTGGGCTACTGTGGAAACAACATGGTGGACTATGTGGGAGAGGATCCACTCTGTATGTGGATATAAATGTCTCTTTTTAAGGTAACAAAAACACAACAATTCTTATTTTCAGGTGATTTTAAACTAATAAAAACATAGTTATGAACATTATATGCCATTTCTGCCAATACAGGCCCCTGAATCCTACACACTGGACCTTTAAATAATCAGCTGATGTGTGGTGGGTATAGTGGATCCAGTGGTCACGATCGTAGCTGATCAAGTTAGCATGCGAACATTTGCTAAATCCAAACCAAAGCTAAGGGTAGTGGGAATGTCATTAGTTTTACAGGACTTTGGTCATAAACCAAAATATCGGACACAATTTTGACCAGGTGATGTTGTTAGTCAGATTAACAAGATTATAATTCATCCTAAAATGGCCATGAATGTCTTAACCAAATTTCATGGCAATAAAGTTACGTATTTCAAGTTCATGGTGGTATATAGAAAAAAATGGGTGTTTCACTGAAGTTAGGATTAGGATAAATCATCCAGCAACGATTAATGTCTGACCTATCACCAGGGCTGCCCCCTAATTGTCGACCAAATGTTCGTCGGTCAGAAAGGTCATTAGCCAGTCATTGGTCACTTAGTTGCAGAAAAAAAAAAAATAAATAAAAAACACTGAAACTCTATTAGGAGCTGCACCTTGTCAAATTAAATATGACTGGACTATGTGGGAATTTAATTTGAAAGGACAGACACAGGAAGTGTCCACGCTCAGCAGTCAGACAGGAGTCAGGTTAATTTCCAGGGCTGGTACCTGCGGTTATTCCACAGGCTAGTTAATAACATGTCGGGCAGGAAATCCAAAGTGTGGGATCATTTTGAGAAGGTGAAGGACGAACCCAAGGTGATATGTAAACTCATCTTCATTGGTCAAGGCAGTAAAGAAGTACCAGTCACAGTTAAATGGTTGGCCATTTTCAAGATTGGCGACACCTTTTATGTTTGTAACTTTATTAATCAACCTGTGGATTATTATTTGCAGTTGGCATATTGATTGCTGAGTCTACAAATGTCAGAAAACAGTAATAAAAAAAACGTATCTTTGTAGCTTGACAAACTCAATCATTTGCAGTTGAGCCTTTCAACAAACGTGACGGATTCAAAGTACAAGCAAAAGCAAGTTTTTGAAGAGACCAAACTGAGTTTAGTCCAAGAATAAACAATATGTCACTTTCAATAAAGATGCTCACTCAAGCAGAGTGTTAGTCTTTGACAAGATGTTATCGATCCACGAGAGGCCATCACGGCTGAGGCAAAACATACCGTATCTAGCTCTGCTGAAACTACCACCTCAAGGCTACAACACCCCTGCTCATGCTGTAAGTGATTATTGCAGCCGTGGCAAGTCGAGCAGAGAAAATAAAGAATATCATTCCAAACTGACAGCAATCAATAGCAATAATGGAGGTAAAGAGAAGTGAAGGACAGGCGGTTAATCCTGTCAATGGACTTGATGAGGGGGATGTTTATTAGCTGATTTATGGCCTCTGTCTTTTTTTGTCTTTCGGTATTTTTATTGGAATAGTGATAAATAATGCATTTTGGAAAATTAGACTGTGTCCTTGGCTTCTTTAGCCAGCTGGCAACCATTGTCACCACTTACAAAAAAGGCCCAAATAAATTCTATATCCCTGTGCGACTATAGACAGAGATAAGGTCGTTAGCACAGACTTTGTCCTGTCAGTCACTGACCCAGTGTTTGACATATTGTTTGTCTAAATAGATTGTCTGCACAACCAGTGGATCTTTCCCCCAGCAACATACAAATTTAGCTTTCTGTGGAAATGCAATATTATACACGGAACCAGGGATGATACATATGTTTTAATGACAAAACCCAAAGGGTGGGGAACTGGTTTTTCCTAATTTATCTCCCTGCCTCATCGGCAATGTGCGGTAAGGGTGGAGAGCTTTAAACCTTGACGAGAGAGAGAGAGAGAGGGAGGCATGAGGGTTGTTTGAAGGGGGAAACTTCCCATTGAACAAGTCCCACAGAGATTCACTGTATTCCCACAGATCCATGGAGCAATTAGTCACTGCTCATTAATGACTACAAGTCCCACATGGCACGCCCCAGCTGCCGCTACACCACTGATCCAATCTTTATTTGATTTAATAGCCTGACATTACAGGAATGTTGAAAATTCACGAAGCATAGCAAGGTGGAGACTTCTCTATGGGAATAATGTGTGGCAACATGGGAAGGGAAGAAGAAGAAGAAGGAACGGAGAAAATATATATATTATATTCAAAGCACAGAACTGGAACCTGCTATCATTGCTAAATTCATAGATTGAGGTTTTAACAGACCGACTAACTGTCAATAATAAACGTTAAAGTTACTATGGCGAGTCCTTAAAGGCGTATTCCCCCCATCCCACTGAAAGACCATTTGTATTTCAATTACTTGCCCAATGTTACACTGAATTTGCGAAGAATCCAAAAACTAACATGATTATAAAATGCAATAATAATACTTATTATCATTATCATTATTAGTAGAAGTATTATTATTAGAATTATTATAAATTATTTTGTTTGTTTATTTTTGTTTTTTCCCCTATTTTCCTGAGAACATTTTTTATTTTTTTGTTTGTTTGTTTTTTTGTTTGTTTGTGTGTTCGCAATTTGTTTGTCATCGTTTTTGAAACAAATCACACCAAGGGTGCTCAGGGATCAAAGGTTGAGTTAAGGCAGAAGGTCAGTCCACAGGGACCGGAGGGTCGCCTGTTCAAGTCCCCGTCCGGACCATATATGGAGCATGGACTGGTGGCTGGAGATGTGCCAGTTCAGCTCCTGGGCACTGCCGAGTGCGTATAGGTATGTGTGTATGAGGGAATGTATGAGTGAGGAAGGAAAAAAAATAGTTTCCCCTCAGGGGATTGATAAAGTATATAAAATAAAAAATACATTTGAAAAAGACATCTGACAGCTGCACAAAAAATTGATGTTGTCCCAGGTTTCAAAGTGTTAACTTTTTGGGAAAAATACATGTGTTTGGAAAGTACTGAGAAACAACTGAATAAATGAGACTTAGATTATACTGCACGAGTTGTGTGAGAGTTAGAAAACAGATGTTTTAAAATAGTTTTGCTGTTGCTAAAGTCGTTACGCTTTACTACAATTCATCAAGAATTTTTGTCATTTTTGGATTCTTTATTTACCATGGAAACGTGAGAAAAAAAATTATCTTTATGAAGTC
Organism: Epinephelus cyanopodus; assembly: GCA_026686955.1. Lineage (NCBI taxonomy): Eukaryota > Metazoa > Chordata > Actinopteri > Perciformes > Serranidae > Epinephelus > Epinephelus cyanopodus. Next base: position 30,059,880 of record CM048932.1, on the reverse strand, counting down.
AGGTTAACATGGGGTAAGTAATTGATATGCAAATGATCATTTGGGGTGAAGTATTCCTGTAACTAGACTAAGAGAAATTTGTGACTAATTGTGCTTGCTGTGTGCAATGTGCTTTCTGACTCGGGAATCTCAAAGAGCATCATAAAAGCCACTTGATTTGGCCAAATGAAAATGTCAAAGCCTAATATTAGCCAAGACCTGCGGGTTTTGTCCCACATCATTTACACTGGACTTACACAAATAAGGGCTCTGCACAGCCAGTATGCAGAAGAAGAACGGCTGACCAGAAAGATTTCAACAGCCCAGTATTGTAGGGATTCAGGTCCAGTGCCAAAGTAGGAGGTAATCTTTACATGTAGTGACTTGGATGGACTTGTACAGCGGCAAGTCAAATTGTCATGCAGAGAGACGGGACCTGCAGTTAGTCGTTGCCTTTTAATTATTCGTAACCATGATTTCCCCAAGTGTTTAGTTGCCTGACCTCAACCATACCTTAACCATAGTTAAACTGTCGCAACCACAATCTTCCCCTGACCTTAAACACACAGTAAAAAGGAAAAGTGATTAAAGAAATACACAAAACATGATACAGTTGTCAAACAATGTCACTGCAGCGTATCACGGCATTGTATTCAGTGTTTGAAAGTTCTCATTCCCTTCGCACAGGTGAAGTTGCTGCATGTACAACAGCAGCAGTTTTGCACAGAAAGATATTTAGATCTTTAATCTACAACACTCCCATCTTCCCTCCTGTTAATGAGAAGATCTCAACATGAGACAATGAAACAGAAACACAAATTTGACCTGGCTACAAGCTGTTTGTCACAACACGTACATAAGTCCATGCACGTTTTTTGTTCCCCTGTAAATCCTGCCTGGCTTTATTCCTGTTTGATGTGCTGTTTGAGAATACACCACGCAGGAACCATGTCTGTTAAATAAAGCAGTCCACGCCGTCTTTTAAGAAATGGGTCACCTTGAAAGTTTCTAGTTTTGTTACTTTCCCTTTTCTGCTCAGTCTCATGGGTCCTCGCAGCCTTTTTCCTTTTTCTGATCCTCTGTGAATGGAGCAGGCAGTAGGACACATGAGCACCTCTCCAGAGATCTACCCCCGGCGCTCTCAGGTGATCCGCCTCGCGTGGATCCGTTTACCAGCCGAGCAGCTGCCGCGGGAGGTTTGAGCCCTCTTAAAACTCCACGTCAGGCTATGGTTACAGTTTGCAAAGTCTGAGGCACTGGTGGAGAGAAGGGACAGCTTAGGGCCAGGGGGTGCTGCAGACCTCCTGCCGTGAGTTCAAAGAGAGGTCCCCAACAGCTGTGGCTCTCAGGGGAGGTTCAGAGGGCTGTTTGAGCCGTGAGGAGGGCAGGGGTTTAGGGTCGCATGGCAACTCAATCTGACCTCAGAAACCAAGTAACTGTGTTTGTCTTGATTTCCACATTTTGAGAGAAATATAAACTCCTTTGATTTCATCACAGGAGGAATACAGTTAGCCCTTTTCTCATGACACTGTATTTACTACCTCTTGACGCCTTCTTGAAATTTAACGTCTAAGCGGTTCTGGATTTGACATAAGTGGAAAGATTTGCTCTGGCATTTCTCAAATTGATGATGCCGGGTTTGAAAGTTTGGGTTGGAATTGATGCACGGCATTCCCTCTAAATGACCGCAGGCTCTGAGATGCAACCTGGCAGGATTCAAGGTTAGTTTAGCAGAGACAGGAACAGACTGTCGATGTGGCGCTGCAGAAAATGTTAATGAGCAACTGGGAACACAGCAGTTACAACAGCCCAGTCTTGAGGGAAAGTTTTGCAAATTTTAACCCAATTTTCACTCAGTTCTGAGTATTAGTCACCGTGGCATTACTGTAACACTCATGGCACTTGCCAATGTTCTCAGCATTGCTATATGGAGCTCTGTAGTTTACATCTGTCATCCTCTGGATTTGACAGCATTTAAGATTTTCTACAGGTTCAATTGGGGAACAAAACCTTGCTAAGACTTCGTGTTGCGGTTTTCTTGTAATTTGTCCAGGGTACACTACAGTATGTGATAAGAAATACTAGTTGTGTGCAACCTTACAGCCACACTCTTTGCAGTGTCATTAATGTTGACCATTTCAAGATACAACCCCCGCAGCACCTTTAATAAATGCTTCTGTCAGAGGAAAAACAAACTATAAGCATTATCATAATCCACAGCTCTCATCTCTCACACACTCCTAAAGGTCAGGATGATCTAAATCCAGTGAGATATTTAGTCCAAAGACGATATTACATCTATAGATATCTACAAACTGCCGTTGCAATATTTGAAACATTAATATTTCTCCATAAATGCTCCATCATTTCTCTGTTATGCATGTAAACAAATCGGCCGAATGAGACCTCAGCTTCTGGGGTTTCCATAGATATCTCACTTTGGTCAGTATGAGCCTCCAGTGCTGGTGATATGGGCTAATACCCAACCAATATATAACTCAATGACAGAAGCAGTTACAGTGATTCTGACTGCTGGGGAAAACCTACAATAACCTTTCAAATGAGCGCGTGCACGCATGTATGTACATGTACTAAAAATGGAACAAGAACAGCTTTCTATTTATTTTGGGTTTGCCTTGGAAAGGCGTTTTAGGGGAATTTAGGTTAATTTCACAGAACCCCGTAAATGTTGCTGGGAAGATTAACTGACATGTAGATGTTGGACTGTGAGACGGGCTGTCTAAACAAAGGACTGTCAGTTTCTATCATTTTTAATCAGTGTGGTTTGAGTTTTAACAGACTATCACTACCCGAGAGTGGATGGTCAAATACTTAGCAGCGTGTATTCAGGCAAGGGGACAAGTTCTTGTGTATAAAAGATGATTATTTGTGACAGCACTGGAATAATTTACCCCACAGCTCGCACATGTTGCTTTTGTTACTCTCACATCAAGGAATAGCTGTTTGTCAATGGTCAAACATTTTAAACTATGGAAAATCCTGAGATTTCAGAAAGCTATTCCTTGCGATCATATACACTTTTGCATGTTTTCATTGTTCATTGGCATTTATTTATCCACAAATGTTTGTGTTTACATCCCTAACAAAAATGAGATTGGGATACCAGAGAGAAACAACTAAAAACTATTAATGCACTTTCAATGATGGGAGACAAAATCCAGGTTTAGGTTTACTTCCTTTGGTGTAGACAACCAAAGTACATGGTTAGGTTTAAAGAAAAGTCCTTGTGGAATGCCTTAACATACTTATTACGTAACAGCATGTGAACTAGGCCACATACCTAGCATGACATACATCTCGAGCATACCATGCAAGACGTACCAGCATGCTACAATACATAGCTTGGTTGACCTTTGGTTTGACACAAACAATGGTCTCCAAGGGGTTGGTTTGACCCATCCACCTCCCCTTTCACCTTCGGGTGGCACTAGCTCAGTCCGTAGGGATTTGGCTTGGGAACTGAAGGGTCACCGGTTCAAGTCCCCATCCAGACCAAATATGGAGCTTCGACTGGCAGCTGAGGAGGTGCCAGTTCAGCTCCTGGGCACTGCCGAGGCCCAACTGAACAAGGTACCAAACCCCAAACTGCTCGCAGCCTTGATATCTTTCCATTGAATGCAGGTCCTGTTTGTGCATGTGTGTGTGTTTTTCAAGCTTGATAATTGAATTTCCCCTTTGTATATCTTCTCTAACCTATCCTGTGCGGACTTCCTTATCTCTTTCGCACTCAGAGCGCAAAAAATGCCACCTTCCAGTGAGACTCATATCAACACATAAGGTGCCTTGGCGTGTCAGCATCTTAGGCCTAAGAGCGTCGGTATTTGACGAGTTTGGAGTGAGAGCAGGTAGGAAAGATATCCTCTTGGACTGTCCAGCTCTGGACTATCGGATTTAGTTCCCAGTCACTTGATATGAAAGTACATTAGGAAGGCATCCTAAAGTAGGAATGACTACCTGTTTCAAAGTCCATACGAGCACATTTGTTTCGAGACCGGCTTAATAAATTGTGACCCTACCCATTAGTCCCTTGCAACAAACATAATTCTATCCAAGCTCTGGCAATTAAATTTTGACCAGAAGAAAATTAAATAAATGAATATTTGAATACATTTTGTATCACAGTTTAATTTCTAGATATGTTTTACCATATTTTGATATCACAATAGAAAATTAAATATATTGAAGAGATGAAGAATATATAGAAGATTTTGCCCACCTCTCCAATATTTACAAGTTTAGTGAAATACTTCCAGAATTCATCATAGCATTTCGGAATTATATCTCTCCCAGCATCCAAAAAAAAATAAACACTCTTAAGTATGAGGAGCCCCTTTCATTATTGTATTTCCTGCGCTTTGATCAGCGAATGTTCCAATAGCAGATCCTGAGATAAAGTAGAAATGTAGTACATGTGTCTCTGACTTTTCAATCACCCTGCCTATTCTTGTCTCCTCTAGTTAGAATGTTCCAGTAACGTGACACTGTATAAATATTTGTCCGACATAACTGCAGACCCATTCAGCTGATCCTGTGGCTTCAGCTCCGGCACAATGGCCCCTTATCCCGACCAAGTAACTCGACACTCGCCTCCGTGGTCATTATTGATGGCCTAGTAAGTGTTACAGTTACAAACCAATTACTCTACCATTAATGTTAGATGAGCTGCTCTACAAGTACAGCTTGATGCTTATCGGCTTTCCTCTGTTACGTGCCTTTTACTTTCACTAAATTGCACACCTTCTCCCCGCTCTTGGTTTCAGTCTCTTAATAAGCGAGAGGTGAGAATGACAGCTGGCAGTCTTAGCCCTACATCAGGGGAAATTTCTCTCAGTTCAAGAGGTAAAGAAGTCAAGAGGTGAGCAACATGTCCCCTCGGTGACTCTGGGAAATCTGGTGACCCAGTAAAGTGATATCACACCACCAAAGAGGAGGAACGAGGAGGGGGAAAAAAAGAACAGCAGAGAGGTGTAGGGATCGAATGAGTCGTGCTGCCACCTCCACATGTGTTTTTTTACCCGCACACAGAAACGGTGTGTCTTCAGGTCAATGAAAGGTAGAACATTTGAGTGACACACACACACACACATGCCCACGCACAAACAGTAGTTTTCCCCACACCGGATGGGTGTTTGAGATGTGCCAGACAGGTTTGCACGGAGGACGGAGAGGAGAGACAGTCCACAGATCAAGTCAACACCTTTCACATCTCCATCAACAGCATCTGCTGAGAGACATCTATTAACACATCCTCTCAGTAACAGTTCTCTTTCTCAGGAAGAAACTGAAACTGAGTATTCGGTTTTGAAACTTTTGCGTCTTTCTGGGCAAAATACTAATTTGTCTGTGCTTTAAACGTATTAAACATTTGAGACTAAAAAGGATTTTTGGACATTTTTTTTAAGGACAAATACTACTTTTTTAGCAACCACAAAAAGTCACTTTTGCCAACAACTTTTCATGACATTTTTTTTATATTTCTGAATTGATTTATTTATTTTTATTTATTTATATTCCAAGCTGCATTGGATTCATAAGCTTGTTTTGCAAGTTACAAGTAAGTCTCAAGTCTTTGCTCTCAAGTCCCAAGTCCTAAACTTTGAGTTTCAAGTCCGTAACAAGTCATACTGTGCTCCTCACCACAAGAAATGCCATGCTAACGACAGATTAAAAATATATTTGCAACAATAAGGAATGCTTACTTAAAATTTGAATTTATTTGTAAAAACAATTTCATTCAAAAAATTACGTAACTTTCAAGCTTACATTAGCTAAGTGTAATTACTGCACACATTATGTTTTTTGGGTTATTTTCATTGCTTTATTTACCGTGTTATTTATTAATGGGTCGATTATTTATGTTCGGTTTTTTTTTTTGTTTTTTTTTATTGCTGTTGTTGCTCTCTGTAAAGCGTTTTTGAGTATCCTGAAAAGCACTACATAACTCCAATGTATTATTATTATTTAAATAGTAATAGATTCTGCATTAATGAGTTATTGCTAAATTATTATTTCATTGTCATTTCGAGTACTGGGTAACATGCAAACTAGCTGGCTGGCGTCACGCCCAGAGTAAATTAAAGCAAAAAACAAAGAAAGTGGGAACTGGCTCGTTCACTTCAAAGAGCCAGTTCAAAGACTTGGCTCCTTTGCAAATGTCACATCACTACTTCAAATGTCAAACAAAGTTGTTGCGTCTGCATCCCTAGTTTTTGACTCGCACATTTTGCAAATTGCGGTTCCTTTTCTGATGATTGGCTTTTGTACTTGAGCAAAATTATCTTTGGTACCATTTTGCCAACTGGCGCTCAGTAATGTGATGTTCTTCATGGCTCTCTTCTTCCTGCAACTTGATTGGATGCTCACAGAATGGTTCAAATAAAGTGGCTGGGAATGAACAGAGTCATTGGTAGTTGATTTAGGAAATGATTGATTCTTCGCACCATTAAAAAAACATACTTTTTAATCTTTGGACTTTGGGGAAGGTATTAAGTATTTTGAGTCAAAAGGCTCAAGTCCAAGTAAAGTCACAAGCAGTGTTGGGTAGTAATAAAATTACTTTTCCAGTAACAAGTGGGGTAACTAATTACTAATAAAATTTCAGTAATAATATAACAGTTACACCAAAAACAAATAACTCGTCACATTACTTTTGTCATCTCCCCACTACTGGCTTGAAATACAACAATCACATCAGCAGACAGCAGTGTGCACATCACAAAGCATGAAGCTAGTTTGGAAGATGGAGACGCTTACCTTAGTGGCTGGAAATACTCCCATTACTCTGACTTTGTCAGAGGATAAGACGATAAGAACGTCATTGTTTAAGGTAGTAATGAAACTCTTTCCACTGCAAAAGTCACGTCCTCAAACCTCCAGTATGGCTGACAGCACAACAACGGAAGGCTCCAGGAAATACACCCCACCAAAGTTGAGACCATAGAGAATGGTTGTATCCCTGCACTGGCCAAACAACCAAAACTAGATTTTAATCTTGGACTGCTGCAGGCTACACACGACAAAAAACTAGTTAAGCTTGTGGTTTGATATGTGATGAATCAAATCTTTATCTCGACGACTGACTCTGTTTTTTAAACAGATCCTTGGGAAAATACGAGTAACAAAAGACCTCGAGGTAAAACATAATTTGAGGCCATCCAGCCTTGGCTGCATTCACCAAAGATTACCTTGACATTAACACAGAGGGCAAATGTGAAGTCTGTATTGTGAGGGAAAAGGATACAACTGCCAGTTTCTTCTGAAAAGAGTAGCAAGTACTGAGTAGCTTAATATATTACATTTTTGGAGTAATGAGCCTGACACTGGTCACACGTCAGTGGTGTTAAAGTCTAAGCCAAATTGTCAATCATTTTGGATTTTGTCAAGTCGAAAGTAATGTCATCAGATTTGTGTTTGGAAAATCACAGCTATGTTACTGACTGCAGTGTTACTCTCCAATTTCCCACACTGGAGAGACAGTTTCTTTTCTCTTTCCCACACAAACACACACAGACACACCTATGTCTCCGTAGGTGGCGGTGGTGCTGATTCCATACATCAGCAGCTTTGCAGAGGAGCATGTCCTCAAGAATATGATAAAGAGGAAGCAGGCATTTCCTCCTCAAGAGGGATGTTTTCCGTTGCACGTCCTGTCTGATTAGTGAGAACAGTGCTTCTTCCCCTGAACTGCACACCGCTAGATGATCCATGACTGCACGCTCGCAGAAAAAAAAAGGGTTCATGTTATACAGCATGTTGTGAAAACGCTCTCTGTTGCATTGAGACGGAAAGTGTCTCTATTATTCATAACCTTGCTCCAGCTCGCGCTCGATCATGAAACTGTCATAAGGCTTTGTATTGACTCTCACGTTTCAACACAGCTGATACATCATATGCTTCTTTTTAAAATGGCTACATTTGGTTTGCAGATTTACATAAACACCGAGCAATGTAAATGGGTAATGTTCCCAAAACCAGAAAAACCCATGGTCATAACATTTTTTGCAGCCCATAAGTATTGCACCATGAGTCATGGCCTTGACTGCAAAGGAACTTTGAGAAGGAGCTGCTCAGTTGTGGGAAATAAGGGGATCGACTTGTCTCCTCTGGAGCCCGTCTGGGAGCTGTTGAGAAGGAGATGCATTATCTGAGTGTCCAGCGAAAGTGGGGGGAGAGTGGCTCGCTGAAGTTTATGGAGATTTATGGCTCCTTCTCCAGGCCTTAATTGCCTCCTCCTCTGTGGGTAGTCCTGGGAGGCCCGCGGTGAGCAGTGACCAGCACCGGGGCTCCTGCAGGTGGGCCCACCAAAACGCTGTTTACTGAGACTTGTTATGGAGACAAATGGTGTCACGGAGCGCCCCGAAAAGCAGACGACAAACAAAGAGGAGGAAGAGAAAAAAGCCGAGAGACGGACAGCTGGTCACTGAAAGGGTTCACGACTTCAACTTGGCCTTCAGAGACACAAAAAAAAAGAGTTATGGGAGTCTTGGCTTTACTGGCACCAATTAAATATCCATCACTGAGGAGTGCAGTGATTAAATTGTGACAGAAAGAAACATTTGAACTTGATCTGTAGACATTAATTTTGTGATGACAAGTCCAAAGCCAGAAATGGGTCTTTGTCTTTGATGAATAAATCTTTGATGAAGATTAAAATGTCTTCCTTGAGAGAGACCTGGCCAGAAGGCAGCATAAAGGCATTGTTGCAACAGTAATGTTAAGAAACACTCTAACCCCAGCTAAGATGCCTTTCCAGGTATATTAGTTTTCAAGAACCATCCATAGAGCTACCATCCAAGTGTTCCAGCTCCAGTTCTCCAACAAAATCATGAGTATTTTGATATTTTTGGCTGCATAAGGCAAAAAGCAACATCAAATAATTTCAAAACTAGACCTTACTTTTTTACTTAACAGGGTATTCATAAAAGTGCCAGTTGATAAGAGAGTTGTGGACTCAAGTCAGAGATTTCACAACTTAAGACTCTACTCAACGAAATCAAAACAGACCAATGACTTGTGAGTTCACTTGGACTTGAGTCTTTTGACTTAAAAATACTTTCCCTAGCCCCTAAATAAAAACTGTATTGAAAAGTGTGCTATGAATCAATTAGGCCTACATACCCTTTAGTTCTTGAGTCGGCTAACATTAATCTGACAGCTTCCAATTAAGTTGCAGAAGAAAACCATGATAAACTAATGTACTGTTAGCAGTTGCAAAAAAGTATTTAAAAAACATAGCAAGTATAGCAAAGATAATTTTATTTACATGCAAAAACTACATATGCACAACCTGCAGATCAAAAAACAAGGGCCCAACAACTTCCAACTTGTTTTAACAAAAAGGTACAAATTTTAAAAAGCATTCACGATTTTTGTGAATTAAAGATATTACTCTGTTGCTAAAAAGTGGACGATAAAACCCCAATCCCTGAGTGATTCAGTTCATTTCTTCTCAGAGATACACTTTCACAGGGACCGTTTTCTCCAAGCTAACGGCTGATGTAGCCAGGAGTCAAGCCGCATGAACACAATCACACACCTTCCCATTGTTTTAACAGACTTAGTTTCCAGATAAACAAACTTAAAACATTATGTTGGCCTTCCACCAAGCACTGAGCGATTTGGTCAACGAATCTCTTGAACAATTGATCTTTATAATGAACCGATTCTAGTGATGCAGTAATATATAAAGTATTGCTTTGCCCATCACTACGCCAAACAACGGTAAATTATAACAGCAACCAGCTGCGTATCATGCTGAAGTTAAAGGACACCTTTTTTCATTGGTGTCGCAAGTCACTGCCCAAGCACCAGATTTCAGTGACTTCGGAGTGAGACTGGGTTAGACTTGAGTGCAAAAACATGAAACTTACTTGTGACTTGCAAAACAATGACTTGGTCCCACCTCTATTTAATCTTGCAACAAACATACACAGCTGCTTCCTGATGCAATAAAAAGAAAGAAAAGAAAGAAAGAAAAACTGTTTACTGTCACATATCAAGGATAGCTGTGTCAAAGCCTTGGTTGCTTTTAAAATCATTCTTTACCTGACTTGTTTATTGACATCCTCGCCTCGTGGCTGAGGCACATTTTATAGGTTCAATCAATACGATGATGACATTCACCTGGTTTCACCCCGTGAGTCAATGCCATACTCACAGCTTCACAGAGCATGCCGCTGCAGACAGATTTTTTTTTTTTTTTTTTGCATGCAGACCTCAGCTTGTAGGTGTTACATTTTAACCAGCAACACAGTGTTCCAGAGTTGCTTTTAAATAAAAGTTAGAAGTGCATTAATTATTTTATTCATTTATATGTTTGGTCTAAATATTCATGCAGTAGTACTTTGAATATGTGGAGTTTATAGCCAAGCAACTGCCACTGCTGAACCCTGATCACAGGTCAGTCAAAATATTCACAGCTTAACAAAGTCCTTATGGCACCTTTCTCAGTTTTAAGGAACTAGTAGATGAAAAAAAAAAAACACTTCCTCGTCAGGTGCTGGGTTGCGTGGGGTGTCGGGACCGTTGCAAATGACAGCCTCATGTTTATTGCAGGGGAACACGTCTTGAGTGACTGGCTCTGTGATGAGCCTCGGAGTGAGCCGGCAGAGAGGCAGTAAGTGCACTAATGACTGCGAACAGTCTGGCCACTCAAACCATGAATATTGGATATGTACTGTGTGGTAGCGCATTTCCACCACGCCACACAACCCCCTTCCTGTTTCCTGTCGAGCTGGGGCTGCCGCTCGTTGAGCCGAGCTTACCTACAGAACACAGGGGACATATGTTGCCATGAGGAAGGTGTGAAGTGGGAGAGAGGGTGGAAACTGTGACTGCGTTGTGAGCGAGGGAGAGGAGAGGCAACACGGCAAAGAACTGCAGCACCCAAATTACTGCTTAAACGCTGAAACCTGAATAAATGTATCAAATTAGGTAAGGAGGAAAGCACTAATATGCAATATTTACCTTCATTTGAGCGCTAATAACTGTGCTTTTTCTAATGATTACCATCTTTAACATTATTACTTTCCATCAGCTTTGTTCCACCACCCACCTGCCCATTAAATCTCCAGCCCTGCAGGAACAGCACGCTATTTTGTGTTGCAAAATTCAGTAGAGTAGTCATTACAAGATTAACCTCTGCCATTTTGTCATTATTGCGCAAAAAAAAATCCAGACCAGGTACCAGGCAACAGGCCACGATTAATAAATGCAGTAGGTTCTGTGAGCCATCTGGATACTTTTTTTTTTCCATGTGCTTGAAGCTGGAGACACAACTGACGCTACTCCATTATTCTGTAGCCATTATTCTGTGGCTATCTTAGGTCATCATCTCGGGCCCATTTCGTCAGTGACTCACCAGCTGCAAGAGACTTATTGTTTCCAGGTAAAAATGAATACTAATGGGAAAAACACATTAGATTTAGAATCATTAATTCATCTGTTTCCTAAAAGAAACATGTTTGTACCAAATATACCTCAGTCCTGTTCATTATAATGATCTTTGTCTATGTTATGTAACTGTTATAGCTTTGCAATGATGACAGGCAGCGTGGAGTTAACTTTCTATGATCAATGTCCGTGGATAACACCTCTCTTTAAAAGGAACATCTAAGCAAATTGACCAAACGCTGTGCCCACTCCTGAGTGTGATATTGATTTGACTTGAGCCGGAGCTTTTTCCATTCGTCACCTTCAAGTGTTACACCATATTTTCTGGAAAATTCAGGCAAAAACACCTCTCACCACACCATCCTGTACATCCTTGCTTTGCTGGTGTGTATAAATGTCAAACTACTTCCTGCATCGGTTCGGTTCAGACCATGACTGATGTTGTCTTGATCACGAGTCATTCTGCTGTCAAATGTTCAGTCGAGAAATGAGACACCAATTCTTCTTGGGGTCTCATTTGTAGAACAACGTGTAGGATCCATACTGAAAATGTACGTGTGGACAAAAGCCTAAATATGCTTCCAGCTTCTGGCTTCCACTTCATCATCTGCGCCACCAATTTCATATCTCCAAAATGTTCATAAGCATGGGTCAGAGTGACTCCCATCAAGCCCAGTTGAGTCAAACGGCATTTTCCAAATCTTAATGGTCCCTAATGTTCAGATGTTCCTAAAGGCATCTGTGGGATTTTATTTGTGAGAAACGAAGAACAGTTGTATGGTTCGGGGGTCTTGTTTTGCTACATGCACAGTTCAAAGCTTAGCCATAGGTGGAAACATTTGTGCTCGGATACAAAACATACTATGTGTGGTCTCATGCATGCCAAACCATCTCTAAATCATCAGCTGTATTTTGAGTGCAGTCACATCACATTTAGAGCTTGTTCCATTTGTGATCAGAGTTTGGGTTTGACAGCATTCAATTGTCCACCCAAGAAAACGAGTCGGTCATTTTAGCAAATGTATAACGGTATTAGTTAAAGTGACAAAGCCCTCAAGCAGCCACAAGAATAAAGTGTCGGTTTGTGTGATCTGAGGAGCTAGTGCAACACTGTTTTAAAGCCACAAAGTGCTGAGGGAGGTCACAGCGAATGGAAGGGTCAACAAATTGATGGACTTCGTAGACCACTGATTCACAGTCTTTCTTGTGGACAAATCTCCCCCATCTGTAATGACATAGTTATTTAAACTAAAACTGCAATATTTCCTGAACCGTAAAGCATGCTAACCAGCTAGCCCCAGCCCGTCCTGTCTTGTAATACCAATTGTGCCTTGAGAGGCAATAGCAAGTCACTGTAGCATCCAGTCTGCCCACAGGCCAACATGAGAGGACCAAGAAGCCAGTTTGGTCTTCGTTGTTTTGAAATACCTAAGATCTCTCCTGACGTAAAGTTCAATGATGTTTTTATGCCCTAGACTTCCGATGTAATTGACAGTCGCGCAATCAGACAATCCGAGGTTTGAATCCATGAAACTGGTGCAGTTAGATCAACCCGTTAAGGCTTGTACAACTCAGTAGGTGGATTAATCACCAGAGGACCCATGTTACGATATTATCACGAGACTTGTTGCAATATTACTTTAAATATGTTGCAATATGCTGTGTATAGCAATAACATTAATTATGATTTATGACTTTTTTCCAGCTGTAAATTATGTCCCTGAAGGAAAACTTTGTCAACATCAGTTTTATCTAATAAGATAAAGTTTTCATGTCACTTTAGACATTTTTTTGCAGCAGTAAAATGTATCTAGTGGACTGAAAAAGCAATTGTTGACGTTTAATTTGTTTTGTTATATTATTGATTTATAAAGTAACAAAAAACGACACTTGGCACTGTGTGATGATGTGATTTTGCTCCACAAAAACATTGTGATTGTATGCTGCATGGATTAGCCAAGCTAAGACAGCTAGGCTAAGCTATCTTGCAGACTTATCGTTCTTCAGTCATTAAAGTCCTGGATGGATCTTAAATTGTTGTCTCAATCCAGGTGTTGATCAAACCCAAATGTGCCCTGAGCCAGATGATCCAAGGTCCAAAACCCGGATCTGAAATCTGTTGTTTTTAGGCAAAGGCTGTTGAGCACAGATTGTGCTGAAATACATTTCAAATGGCACATGGTTTCGATGTGTCTGTCTTCTTGCTGAAACGTCCATCCATGAAGATGATTCAATAGATGTTATTTTGCGTATACTTGCCCTGCATTTAGTCAGTAGTTGGCTTGGAGGTGAAATGCTGCTCATCATTAATCTGGAGCACGAGGTCAGGTATTCCAAATTGCACCTTTAACCAATGGTTTATTTTAACCAAAACCACAATCTCTTCCAACCCCTAACCAAGTTGTTTTTGTGCCTCAATAGAATTAATCCTTAATCACAGCAGTGTCTGATCAGACAGTGGCTTTATTTATGCGATAATGACTTGTTACGGTTTTGAAGTCACTGACGAAGGCTGGTGTCCTGCTGACACTGTTTAAAGTTCTGTCTGTGTCTCTTTGCCAAGGAAAGAAATACAAAAGAACTGATGAGAGATTTGTTAAATCAGCAACTGACAAATCCAGATGTTTGACCAGCTTGAAAAAATGAACTCACCCTGCTTGTGATTAGATCACCCGAGACACATTTTACTGCCAAGTGCAAACAGGACTTTCTCAGACCTTCAAATAGAAAAACACAGCAAACACTAGTGCGCTGCTATGAATCAGGGCCCCTAATAATGTAATAATGTATACAGCAGGCCAGGGTTGCCAGCGGCTCCACTCTGCCTGACCCAGTTGCTGGGAAGTGGAGCTCGGAGTGCTGCAGTCTGCAGTGGTTACAAACCCCCTTGCCTTCCCCCCATTCCTCCATCTAATGAAGACCAGAGGAGAGGATATCAGCCCCTCAATCAGCCACAAGTCCACTTCACATATGTTTTGATGAATCTCTGCTCATGTGCCGAGCCCCTGCCAGCTCAGGGGATTGCGCCGCTGAGCCTTATCAGCATTCCTCAGAGGACACAGTCAACAGAACCACATGGGCAATCGCTGACAGGCGACGCCTTCATACAGACAGGCAACACCTCAGTGTTTGATCATGTGATATTCCGGGGAGCCGGGGGGCTGGATTGTTTGTGCAATCATGATCACATGCTGTAATTTGTCGTGAAGCCTGAACACTCCTTGAGAACTCAGCTGCTGCAGTGGAGTTAACTCAGAGCTTTGGGTATTGGGGGTTTTGCATGTGATTGACAGCAGGGTTTTCTACAGTGGAGGGTGCAATGTGAGGCCACGCGAGGTCTTTTCCCTGTCAGCTCTGCTGTTGTACTGTATGTTCCTATCATGTGATCATCCTCTGTTGTTTATGAGCGGTGCAGCTCGTGGTATTGAGTTGAAATGCGTGTGTGTATCTATAGTAGTGCTAATTATGTGGTTCCAGCTCCTAAACAAGGAGGATCTGATGTCTGTTTGTTTGGAGGGGTCTGTTTTATGCTGTTGTAAATTAAATGTCTTTGGGTTTTTGGGTTTTGGACTGCCGATTGTACAGAAAGAGCAATACAAACATGTCACTGCTGGCTCTGTACGGAGGTCCTGAGAGAGCCCGTTTTTTTTCCTGGAGATGTTTTTTTTTTTCCATCTGTGGAAACAGGTAATTTTTTCAGGATCATTTTGTTCTATTTTTTTATTTTCACAAATGTTTAAAAAATAAAAATAAACTCAGAAAAACAACCCTGAAATCATCACATGTAAAATGTTTAAAATATATATATATAAAAAAAAAAAATAATCAGGGAAAAAAACTATTTTCAGAGAAAAAAAAATCTAAATTATCCTGATTTTTTTTAACACATTTTCACAGATGAAAAAAATATCTTTTCACGAAGAAAAAAAAATCATTTTTGCCTCACAGGGCTTCTGTTGCTGTGGGAATTTGTGACATTTTACAAAACTTTTATTTTCAATTTATTACTTATCCAATAACAATGAACAACCCGGTCTTCACCCAGGAGAGTGGCGATCGCGACCCATTAGATTGTTAATCTAAACCCTTTTCTTTTTTTCTCAACCCAACCAGGTGCTTTTGTTGTCTAAACAAAAAATGCCTATTTGCGTTGTACTGACGTAGTGCATTTATATTGAAAGACACTGTATGTAAACTCTAAGTTTCCTGTGAAAACGGAAGTATATTTTGAAAGAGGACAATGCATGTAACAGGCAGAACTTGACCCGACATCCTAGAACATCAACAACCAACGCACCCAGGGTACCTTGCGCATCATATCTGGACGTGGAAAGTCCATGACCAGGTGCCAAGGAACCAAAAACTGACTTTTTCCACACGCATGCCATTTCTTTTTGCAAATTCATATCTCTGCTGTTGTGGGTTTTCATCCATGTATATTTGCTCTGTGCGCGTCTCATCAGTGTCCGTTGCTGTTTCTGAACTCACAAGCTAAATACATCACAGTCGGGAAGGGGAAAAACCAAAAAGCAGCCAGTGGGTGAACACACCAAATGATGATTTGCAGTGTGTGATGCAAGCACACAGTACAAGCTGTACTTCAGCAGTACACTGGGAAAGATGAACTAACACCATGTAGTCAGATGTTTTCGAAAGGGATTGAGTGTGCGTGTGTGCAGGTGTATATGTTCAGGTGGTGCTGCAGAGTATATTTTTTTAATCCTTTGAATCCTGCGGCTGTTATTGGAAAAAATGCACACATATTTCCATGGTTCATGTTTTCATTTCTCTGCAGCTTGAATGTGCTGCAAGTTCACATCCAGAGTTTTGACAAACTTTTAAAGACTGTTATTTTGATCAAGTCTTTCACAGTCCATTGACTGGAGTCATGTTGTGAACGTTTCATTTTAACCTCTTTAACTCAGATTTTTTGCTTTGAAGTCGCTTCACAGATCTTTTTTTTTCCTCTCTTGCTGCTTGACATCACATACATATTCTGTATCTGCTTGTTCAAACACTTCGCTGAAACTATACGATGCTGCAGTCCTGCATGAAATATTCAAACACATGATATTCTGAGCATTTTATATACATTTCCCTGGAACTTGGCATGACGTGTTTGGCATCTTTTGAAACTCTGAACTTGACAGAACATTCAACAAAAGTTTTGTTGAGGTTTGAGATGCAACGTGCATTTTCCCTGAAGAAGTGAAGAGGTGGTTGGTGGTGTGTAAAGGGCATCATCAGAAAATCTGCAACAACGTGTTAATTGACAGACACGCTGGTGTTTCATCTCACTGTGACGCACTTCGAAATAAACCCACAAGCTTTCACATTAACACGGTGATTTATATATTTCATCAGCAGTGTAATGGAGGGGTAATAAATAGGAGAAGAGAGCTATTAAGAGAGTGATTGAGGCAAAATTGGGAGGATGAGAGGAAAATGCCGAGTACACACTTGAACTGCTGCTTCCAAACTTTCCTGGAAACGAGGGGCATGTTCTTTCTCATGAAATACTCAATATAGTTTCAAGCCATGTGAAAACACTAACTTTAAAAGCTCTCAGAGGTGCAATCCGCCGAAGCACCGACAGCGCACCGCCACCAGCCGGTATACCTTTCCTAGGTAGGAATGAGACTGACGCTGGATAGGGGGGGGCGGACGAGGAAAAAACACACGCTTTTACTGTTAGTTCCAGACCTGCCTGGAAAAAAGTGGCATTTTCTCTCTTGTGAAATACTCAATTTATTTTCTAGCTGTGTAAAAACACACATAATGGCTTGAAGAGCTCTCAGGGGTGCATTTTGTTAAATCACCCATGTAACACCAGTGCAATATATACTGTATATATGTTTTTTTCTACTCTAAAGTAGCAAGCACCATATGAGAAAACAGGAAGTTGGCCAGCTGAGTGGTTTCTTTCTTTTGTCTGCACCGCACTTTAACCCATACACGGAAATAGTGCTATGGAAAGTGTGACTTCTGCCACACAGAAAAACAAACTGCTCAGAGCGGGTGATTTAGAAAATTGGCAACCTGCAAACAAGCTGAGTGTCTGGTGTGGGTGAGCAGCATGGCGGCTTTCCTTTAATTCAACACATTGACTGAAAGGATAAAAAAACACAAGACTCATCTCACACACTTCGACCAGTCTGGCTGGATCTTCACCAAAAGAGGAGAGCTGAAGCGAAACCGCTGTCTCCAGCACTCTGCATGACTGCATGCTGTTGTGCAACAGTCTTACGCTATTTACTCGTGCTTCCTCTGCCAGCTTGTTGTTTTTACACTTTCAACATCCTGCACGCGGGGTGCCACGAGAGGCTGACACTGCTGTTTGACTACTGCTTCATTTACAGTATACACCTACAGCATGTGATAAAAAAAAGTACAAGCAGGGGGAAGTAAAACATGCTTTAAAATCACTTTTATTAATAGTAAGATCTCGTGTTTTTGCTGCCACATGCGATTATTCACCGTAGGAACACTGAGGTGGCAGTTCGGTGATTATGTCGCAGCGTAATAACCCACCACACACACACACACTCGGGGATAATGAGGATGAGAGCATAATGGAGAGTAAGGGTCCAGAGAAAGGTCAGACTCCTCTGTAAACAAGTGGCTATTTACCCACAAACAAATCACTGTGCCTTTTAGTGAGAGCACTGATGGATGTTACCTCAGGTGACATCTTTAAGTCTGGTTTACGTTTCCTTATACAAACAAAGCATCTATCATCTGTAATGTCGAGCCCAATTATGGACTTCTAGTGTGTGGGCGCTTTCATCCACTCAGATTGAGATATCGCCGCCAACTCTGTGTTCACTCTGTCCTCTGTGAAAACTTTACTAAATTGCCTTTCTCAAAATTGCACGCAGCTATTTACTCTCAGGCTGTAAAGAGTTACAGCACTTCCTGTGCAGCTCTGTGAAACATTTATGGACCAAAGTCACACAGACACGATTGTCACGATCTTAAAATAGTCCGCAGCAATATCCTGCGACTTCAGGGGAGTGGCGAGCGTGTTGAGTGACTGGGTTCCATCGCGTCCCACAGATGATGTCGTCTGCCGGCAGGATTTATAACTGTGCGTCTGCGGTCGTAAGTGTGCTCGCGGGGGTGTGGATTTGAATGAGGCAGCGCTGGTGGTTTTTCTGTGAATGGAGCAGTGAAAGGTTGAGGCTCGGAGCTGTGGTCACAGTGTATGTTTGCTGTTTATTTTGTTCTGCTTGACTTAGTGGACTCCTGGGTATGGAAGCGGGGGGAGGGGAGGGGGCCACGGGGTTAGGAGGTCAAACTGAAAAGCAACACCTACAAATGTAGTTAAACCCGTGCTTTGATTCTGAGGACGTGAGCTGTAATGCAGAAAGAAACACAGTGAACAAGGCGACTATTTAACTTCGCTGTTCAAAACTGCATGTCACATTCTTGTCCTGTGTGTCCCACGTCATCGTCCGAGAATCCACAAGAGGTCCACTGATTTAAGAACAGTTAGTATGGCTACGCAGGTTTATTCAAACAACAGTGGTACACCATGTATTTTCTATATTTTCTACAGCTATCAGTGGAGAAAAGAAAGCTGCACATTCATAACTCTGATTTATTTAGACTTCTAAAGATGTACGATTAGACATATCTTGAGGATAAGAACAACAATCCTGCTGGCATTGTATTCATTTGGACAGGTGTTACAAACCAAGAAAATCAACTTGAGACTAACTAGAGGCCTAATAAATGTCCACATTGTCCAGAATAGAAGCACAAACCAGAAAGAAACAGGATCAGATTTTGTGGACGAAGAGCATGAACAGTGGTTTAGTCGTGTGGATGGATGCTGGAGAGAAGAGTGTTGGGCTCCGTCCCAATACTCACACTTACCCTCAAAATTGGCCCAAGCCCTTGTTTTTGTGCATTCCCGCGAACGGGCTAGGGTGTCCCAAACTTAAGGGAAGTGCTTTTAAGCCCTTAAAATCCCCACTTAATTTGAAGGGCCGTGCGACGCACACTTACAAACCCATCTCAACTGAGGGGAAGATTGAATTTCCCAGGATGAATTACAAAACTATCCAGCCAGATGAGTTCTCCAGGAAGATGGCAGCCTCTATGAGAAAGCCATCCCACAATTGTAGTACTATTTTCTAAAGTAAGCATGCAAAAATTCCAAAATATGTCAGAATGTGTTAAGTTTCTGCATATGCATTGTTATCTGTAAGCCTTGAGTTAGAATATGAATGTTCTATGTCGACGATACGTGTGACGTAGGTGAAGCTAATTTGCATGAAGTGGCATCCAAAAATTCCCTACTCCTCAACACTACCCCTTCATCTCTCTATCTATAGTGCAATTGAAACCAAAGGGTAAGGTTAAGGGAAGAGAATTGGGATTGGCCCTTGGTTTATGAGATTGATTGAGTCGTCATGGATTAGTATGGAACAGGGGTTGGATCTGTTTCTTCCTGCTCCTTTTCAGAATGATAATGTATGTTGCTTATTGTGTATTTTCATTGTTATCCATTGGTTACTTTTGTTTTGTTTATTCCATTTACATCTTTAGAAAAAGTCAGTCAATAAAGAGTTATTTTGATCCTGAAGACAGCTGCTTGCTGGAACGTTAGTCTTTATAAGATGAGCTTTAAATTACGATATACAGGAAGCACACGTTCATGTCATCTTTTAAATTAAAGGCGGGGCCTCGGCTGTTGCTGCAGCTGCCCGGGTTCACCTCCAGCCTGTGGCCCTTTGCTGCATGTCAAACGTCTCGAAAGGCTTGGACAAAAAATTTCGCGAATGTGAGTGACGCAACGTGAGGTGGTATTTATTTTTAGACGTGAGATAATTTCAGACGAAAAAATGGACTCAGTGTGGAAAGGCCAGGGCTAAGTCTGAGCTAAGCGATGGCAATATAAGGAAAAACATGTGACACTTTCTCATTTCAGTAACAAAAACCAAACATTGCCTGCTTGGATGACGTAATGTCAGATTCTTTTTCTTGTCTCTTGCACCACAAGAATATCAATTTTGTCTCGTGGTAGCCGTCTGGTTACCCTGCAGTGGTGGACACCACATTCATTTTTTGATGTGGCAGGTTGTTTCAAGTCACATCTGGTGTGTCCTGCAAATAGCTAGTCACATTTTTCTGTTGTAGGGGTCTCACACAGGGGCTCTGTACGCTCAGTCCCCTGTTCCCCCCACAGTCCTACGCCCCTGCCTCCAGCTTTGTATTGACACTTTTAGCCCTGCTAGTTGGATGGATCTATCAGTTGTAATGTTGGTCAGTCAGTCAGTTGATCCACCACTTTGGCAGAGACTGAAATATCTCAAATAATGGATGGATTGCTATAAAATTTACAACAGTTAGTCATAGTTGGGACGAGGGGGTACGCCATCGCCCTTGTTAGCAAAATGACCAAAACATGTTCTCTTATTAACCTGCCATCCCTCTCCATCCCCTGGGTCCGGACCTATAACCGATAAATTATTAATAATTATTAAATTTTGATGAAGAGCCTCTATGTGTATTCGTAGCATCGACAGCACTGGTTTTGAGACCAGAAACTTCACAGACAAACTGCCTGCATGAAATCATCTCACGTAAAGTTACTCATAAAATATCAAAACAAAATAGCTGAACAGGAGAAATTATTGTCCTTTGACTAAAATAACAGTAGAATCTCAGACATCACTTCCTTCTTTAAATCACAGGGCTAAGTAGACACTGAGAGCACATCTGGAAACATAACCTTTTCACTGTGACTGTGTTGTATAGTCTAGCCTGCGTGAGCTTGACACACTGAACCCATTGTTTTGACCTTGCAGAGGGGGAACACAGGCTGAGTACATATCTGCAATGTCATAGGAAGTCGAATCTGTCAAGCATTGCAGGTGTATGCAAACTTTCTTCAGGGTTAAGGTTGAGGCTGGTGAGGGAGGAAAACTTTTCTCTTTATTCAACTTTTTTTTTTTTTTAAGGTAAACAATGTACTCATGCACAGTACATTTCTTTTTAATTCTCTTTTGACTCTGGAAAAATAAATACTTTGGTGTCACCTCCCCGCTGGAATCTGTTCCTCCTGTATTTGCATTTTGTTGAGTTTTATGCTTCAAGCCCAAATATGTCCCCTTTAATTTTTGGATAATCATATAATATTTATACTCCATAAACAAAAACAATAAAATGGAAAACAAACTCCGAGACCCCACCCCGGAGGTGTGGAATTAAACAGTAAACAATGAAAATATAGTTACCATGCTTCGCACTAATTTCTCCTTCAGGCAGTTTGCCAAGCCACGCTTGGCCCGCGTTCCGCATTGTCAGATGAAATGAGTGGGACGACACTGGCGCTGATATGACCGTGCCGCAGGTTTTTGCAGTCTACAACAACATCATAAATCAACCACCAGAACACTGAACAGTGAGAATTGTTGTCTAAGATTCCCACTCAGCCCCAGTTTACCGCCTGTTATCGTATGTGTGAAAACATGCGTCGCTCAAGTGTGTGGGAGACGTGAATCAGTGCGACTACTGTCCAGAAGTCTGGGGGATGTTGTTGTTGTTGTTGCTGTTAGAGTTTATGAAGGGTCTGTTCTTGGAGTAGTGCAAAAAGTAGAGAGAGGCACTAATGAAATGTCATAAAATGAGCATGTGGTTTTGACACATATCTTGAGAACATGCTGGGAAAGATGTTCCTCTACCTTAAAGGTATTGAAACAATCAGAAACAGGTGATTATAATCCACAGACAATGCAACCCATCCTCATTCCCAGGTTGTCAAATATCAGTGTTTTGTCACGCCCCTCTGTGTCTCACAGGGCATCCTGTACCATAACACACTGTAACTGGTTAGGTTTGGGCAACAAGACTTCTTGATTAGGGTTAGAAAAATACATGTTTGGGATTTAAATAAATATGTTTGTTACATTATATCAATTGATGTCAGTC
Organism: Epinephelus cyanopodus; assembly: GCA_026686955.1. NCBI lineage: Eukaryota > Metazoa > Chordata > Actinopteri > Perciformes > Serranidae > Epinephelus > Epinephelus cyanopodus. The sequence continues at coordinate 30,037,551 of CM048932.1, read as the reverse complement.
ATGAATGTAAATGACATAATGTTACATTTAAACAGTGTTGACTTTTGGTTTTAAATGGGACACAAACCTGGGTAAAAGTCTTGTTTTTTGGACTTTTAAGAATGGCCACAATTGCCAGAAGATACAGAGAATATACTAGAAATCAACGTCAAAAAATCAGCATCAGCAGTCACCTTGAGGCGTCCTGTTCTACATATCTACCAAGTTTAGTAAAAATCCGTATGGCGGTTAGGCCTAGATAAGTAATGAGCTCTCTAGCGCCCCCATTTTGTTTGATGGGGTCAATAATGGAGGGGTCCCCTCAGATTATGTGTGGTCATATGCCTACAAAGTTGCGTGGTGATGGGTGAAACCCTTGAGATGTTATACACCTTTATGTGATGAGCCACGCCCTCCGCAATATTCATTGCCTTATAGAAGCTCAGTTTTAGTAAGTTTTCCAACTTTTGCCAAGAGGGAACTTTAGACATTGGTCCCTAGATTATGTTCACCCAGTTTCATGCAGATCGCTCAAACTTCCTAGGAAGAGATCAATTTGAAGTGTTTTTAAAAAAAATTCAAAATGGCGGAAAATTGATATAAGCAGAAGTTATGGGTTCTTGAGGCAAATGTGTTCCTCATGAGGAGAGACATCTCTGTGCAAAGTTTCATGTCTCTACAACATACGGGACATGAGATATGCCCATTCAAAGCTTGCAATTTCACTCGGTTGCTATAGCGCCCCCCTTTGGCCAATTGATGTAATATTGCTTCATTGGCATCCTCCCATGACCCTCTACCACTGTGCCAAATTTCACATGGATTGACCAAGTCAGTGAGGAGAAAAACGTGAACAGACACACACACAGAGTTTTCGTCATTATATTGTAAGATCCTAATAAGCAGATTAATCGATAATGAAAACCATTAGTTGCATAAAAGTTGTACAATACATGTAAAAAAGTAGGAAAAACTCTCTTGAAAGTAAGGGTGTGTCTCAGATCTTAACCCAGTTTCCTATAAATTATGCTCAGACTACATCAGCGATTATGTTTTCCATCTAATAATGTCATGCATAATCACAGAACAGCAGCTTTTGTAGGCCCTTTTCCATGACTGTGTATGTGATGTGTCGATGGTGCTGACAACGTGTTAGTTATATTCAACGGTTTATAAAATTCACTTCCATAATGCAGCGTTTATTCAAGCCATTTAAGTTTCCTAAATGTCACCATGCTTTTTGGAGGAACACATGGAAGACACTGGCTGTGAATATGATCCAAGTGGTATTTTTTCCAAAATGTAATTGCTGAAGCAAATTAGTTGCACTGCAAATGAATGCAATTTGTTCGGATACAGATGCATTTCCAGCACTTATTGAGGTACTTTCCATTGCACATGGAGAATTGGGTCAGAAAGAGCTGAGCATGAGCAGTGGCAGGAAAGTTAAGTGAGCAGATGAGAAAGTAATTTATCCAGTGTGACTGTGTGGAGCGAGAATTGTTGAATTTTGTTTTTTTTTCATTAATGAGTCAACCCACCAGAGATGTACACTCTTAAAACTTTTCAGCCATATTTTGTGTTTGCGGCTTCGAACCACATCTGTTGAGACTGTGTTATTAGCAATGGAGCCCATTCATATTTGCATTCTGGATAAACTGACAGATTCTTAAATGCTTCCAACGAGACTAATATCGAAATGAATACCACATTATCATGAAGCTAATCAAAGCCAGTGTATCACCACAAAAGATTCCAGTCGTTTCCCGAGCTGCAGCATGTACGCCTCTGATCTTACAACTTGTTTGAAAGAATACATTTTTGCCATGAATCAATTCTCGCTGGCACGGTATTGTGTCAACTTTCTATCTTTCTTTATCTCTCCACTGGGACGCTCCTTAATCACCATCCAATGAGGGCATTTTTCTTGGCACGGCTGCCTGATTATTGTTTGAGGCGGCAGTGCCACGTGTCAGAATGAGTCTGAATCATTAGAATAGCAAAGAAGATGAATGGAGGTCAAACAAACAGGTCGCTGCCTCTCGGTCATTCTCTCCGACCATAAATCTTTTCAGGACTAGAGAAAAAAATAACACAAAGACAGTTTTTTTGTGGTGATGTCTGTGTGATTTTCAGCTTGAGAATGAGCTCCCCAGCTCCAAATAACTCATTTTGAAGATGAATGGCGATTAAAACAAGGATCTTTATTCATTCAGTGAATGCACTTTTGGTAATATCCAGCTGTCTTTCATTCTGTCTTTAGTCTTATCCGTGTCGCAATTACATAATCGGAGCATGCTCAAATAACACTGCATATGAATGGTTGTTTTCATAGCACCAGGCTCATTTCTGGGGGAAGTGAGCTTCACATGAAGGTAATAAATGGAGTTTCCTTTCTGAAATCCACTCTACGCTGACCTGAGTGGATGACAACCCCTGATAAGGTTAAACAAACACCATGGCCTATCCGCTTCAACCCAAAGGGCTACTGGAACTCACATACTGTGCGCACACACACACACACACACACACACACACACACACACACACACACCATGTGCCATCATCTGTAACTGGTTGTATTCACTGCCACTTTCTATAATCTGCTTCAGTGCTGATAGTCATCTCTGTACTGCGGATCTCTGTTTACTGCACATCCACAGGTGCCTTACGCACTGTGTGTAGATGCAAGCAAGCAGGCAGGAGCCAATACTGTAGCACACACCGAAAGAATATATCAGTTTAGCTACTCAGGAGGATGTGGTGCAGCTTGTTTTTCTCTTTCCTTTTGATTACTAGAAGATTTCTGAGCTGGTCTTACGATTGAGGAGTGAAATGTACTTTAAATTGCGGGGATATGGTGTGTTAGCAAAAGGAAACATACAGTAGTAAATGTCTGTGTGAGGACGAAGAATCCTGATTTAGGTCCATTTCTTTTTGAATAAATGGGTGGTTTTTGGTGAAAATCAGTAAAAAAAAATTCTCAAAGCGAGTTTATGCTACACAAGTTTAGCCCTGATTTTTGACTCGGCAACAGTGTTTGGAGAGGCTTCCACAGACATGATCTGATAGATGCACAAATTTGTGTGTGAAATTTGTTTGACCAGGAATGACTGCAGCGATGACCTAAACCCAATAAGAGCAGGATAAGGGGCGAGGGAAATATGAGAAGGAGGAGTCATAACACCTGCAACGTAACGTCAAAGTTGTGAAAGAGTCCTTTGATGTGCTTTAATCAATCGGTCTGGTTACAAACGAACTCTGGTGCGTTTTGTTCGTGGTGAGAACGTGTTCCGACCTGGATGTGAAGCAACTGCAGTCACATGACACATTGTTTGGGTTAAACATGAGCATGTTACAGTCCTGGAGGATTATTAATGTGCGCCTCAATAGCATCCAATAGTTGTCAGGACATTAAAAAGCACAAATGTCAACTCCATGGTGGCACTGAAAAATGTCAGGGGATGACAGAAGTCTGTAGGTTTCATCCAGTGGTGAAAATGAATGTCTGATCAAGGTTTTATGACAATCCAATAGCTGTGCAGAGACCAATATTGCTATCATAGAGCCATGCTGCTGGCATGACTGAAAATGTAAATGTTTTATTTTGGTATAAGTAACTTCTGTGTGCAGTTGCAGCAATATTCCAGGTTATTTCCTTTCCGGTAAAAAGCTTCAGCAAATTGGTGGAAGTAATAGCCAGTACACAGTCACGGCAAGAGCCAGGATGGCAAGCATGAAAACGTGAGGGAGATTTTGGCAACCCTACGTCTTCCCACCTCCTTCAGCACCGCAGCCTTCTTATAAACTATCACACCTTGTTGAGAGCCACTCCAATCTGGCAGAGAGAAAGTTAGAAAGAGGAAGGGAGGGAGGGAGGAGGGGGAGGATGGGCAGAGGCTTCCTCACAAAGCCTGGAGCTGTGACTGTGAGAGAAGACGGTTACGCTATCTTCACAGAACCCCCTAGACCGAGGAGGGATTTTATCTCTCGGTCCTCTGGGACTGGAAAAGGCAATAGAAGGTTATTTCCTGAGAAGTGAAGCAAAGAGGAAGAGAGTTGGGAGAAAGAGAGAGAAGAAAAAGAGGGGAGAAAGAGGTGGGTGAGGAGACTTTCTGAGTATGCCGGGATCCAGGATGGGGGAGTGAACAGGAGGAAAAGCAACAACCCAAAGCGACAAAAACACAAAGCAACAACAAAACACAAACACAGCCCATTGCGGTAACCCACCGTCCCACCTTTTCACACTGCGATTTCCACAACAAAAACATCCACGCGCCGTCTGAGGCGCCTCTTGGTCACAGTCAGAGATACACAGAGCAAGCCTCGGTGAAAGAGATACAGCACATAAAACATTTGGAGACTTTAATGTCCTGCCTCCTTCATACACAGCTTTTTCCTTAGTCAAAGCCACACAGAACAAACAGCTATCAAAGGGGAGTTGGGAGGCAAAGGCACAACTCGGTGATTGAACGGGAGAGCACAAAGAGAAAAGAGCCTTCAGAGAGACCTGTGTGAGGAGACCCTGCTCTGGATGTGGGTCAGGCAGGGGTTTTCTCCCACTCCTCCATCACTCACTTCATAGAGCCAGTGGATTCAAAGAGGATCATTTTGTAGTTCATAATTAGCCACTCGTGCAGTGTTCATTAAGCTTCTCCGATAAGACTACACGATTACACTATTTGTTATACTTTCACGCTTGGGCAGCCTTTTGCGTCATACAGTATCTTGACACATTGGGGCCAGCAGTTAGGTTTAGCCAATAAAACTGCTTTGTTAGGGTTAAGAAAAGACCCTGGTCGATATATAACTCACTTCAGTCCGATAACGACTCACATGGCCAACGACTTACATGACCAAATAACTCAATATATGTTTCGAGCATTTTCATATTTGGTACAACTGACTTGTACCCTGCCAAAGTACATTTACCCCCCATCCACTCCCACAATGCTCAGCTTTCAAATTAGTAGCATTGATCTGTGTCCAAGTTCACTTGTGTCACCATCTTGTGACATTTTTGTTGCGCTACAGTGTAGAAATAGGTGTAGTAGACGAACACTGCTGCCTTGGGGGTCGTCGTCAGCGGCGAGACAAAGCTCTGCTCCTGGACTACGAAGAGCTCTCTGACTGTAGGTTGAAGGTGGGAGCGAGGCCGGATCTGGGTTTGTCCATAGTGGGCTGCGCTCTTGTCGGTCTGCATTTCATAAAAACGCTTAAGGGTGCATTGTGCGTCTCTATCGGATGCCAAGGGCCACTGCCTGAGCAGCATTCTTTGATGCCCAAGGAGAGAGCATGCTGGATTAGAAAGCATGTCCTAGCTGAACTCTTGCCTCTGAACATTCAGTATACAAATAATAGTTTTTATGACAGAATATTCTCTCAAACACAGACTTTCATTGATCATTGAATTCATGGATCAATCCAGATTGATGGATTGTAACACCCCTGATCTCCTTGTGTCTTTCCCTTTGCTTCATATGAATTTGCATTGCCCCTAAAATTCACTTTACAGGTCTCCCTGGTAGCTCATAGCATAGAGTTCATCCCATTACAGCTGACTCCTCACCGCAGTGACCCAGGTTTGAGTCAAGCCCACAGCCCCTTACTGAAGAATCGCTCCACATTCAGTATAAATACCTTCAAAGTAATACATATTGGTGCTTCTTTTACGTTTAGAGGTATCTCTCTTAATCCATTGTCGTCAATGCACTCCTCCATTGATTTACAGTATCTGAAGAGCTTTTCTAACCTGCAGGTTAATGATAGAACAAACACACATCAGTGACATTTTAGGTGATGAACATTCTACCGTCTATGTTTTATTTAATTCCGTGATGTGTTTAATCATGGAAAGACTTCATAATTAAAAATATCAGCACACATGACATTTTGTAAACGAGGTGCAAGGTCTCGGATTCTTTCAAACTACTGGCACCTGTGGAGGTTATTTTGCTTGCTCCTCAATCTTCTCTCACTCCAAAACATGATGCTGAAATGCAAAGAGCGAGGCAAACCCCTATTTTCGACATGAGCTGCACTTTTCCCCCAACATGAACCACTTGTTTACCCAGCATGTTGTGAACTCAATGTCCCAGGCCCAAAATATGACATCAAAAATCCCCTTCGAGCGTTTTTTTTTTTTTTTTTTAATTATTAGATTTAAACTTCTTGTGACCGATTTTGTCACTTGATCTAAAACCGTGCCCACTTTGTGGAACACAATCTATCTTCTGTGTCCTAAACAAGGAAAAACTGTTTCTGAGAAAAGAACGACAAGACGCCATAAATTTTATTTTACAGTGCTGAGCGTCCCAAAACACTGACGACATTCACTCTCAAAGAACTGAACAACATGTCCTCTGGGGTATTTTTATGCCAAATGTAGTCGATGCCTCTGCTTTTAATGTCACAATTAGGAATAATGTTGAAATGCTTGAGATATTTTGCAACACCATTTTGTTTATTCACTTGGAAGAGCGACATAGAAGTGAGAATGAGATACTCCACAGTGTGGTAGAATTTACAGCAGTGTAGGTCATGTGTGTGTGTGAATGTGCTCGGAGGGGGAAGCACCTATCGAGTCCACAACCTTCCCCCTTCCATCTCGCCACACACCTCCCCTTGCCATCTCGAAGCAAGGGTGACTTTGAGCGGGAGATTTACTGTTGCCGGCGGTAGCGCGGCAGCAGATGACAGGGTGCTGTCTCTCTCCTCGTTCATCAGAAAGAAAAATGGACTGGGAGCAGTTGGGCGCGGACAGTGACTGAGCCATCCATCTCGGGCTGTAATTATGCACAAAGCCGCTGACATGTCTTGTTGTCGTACTTCCTGCTGTGCTGGGACCACGGACTCGCGAGATGGACAGAGTTTATGCTATGGGTCACCTCTTTTTCAAACATGACGTGAACCCCTCCCCTCTGCATAACTGATCGGTCATTAATTAGATAACAGAGGTGGAAAATGGATATGATGGATGGATCTCAGCTCTAATTACCCTGCTCTACGATATCTATTACAGGGCGAATTTTCATGTCTCGCCTAAGACTACAACTAACAGATATCAATCAGTCAACTGATTAATTGTTTAGTGCATGAGCTGTCATAAAATAGTGAAAAAAGGCACAACACAATATCCTGGAGCCGAGGAAGGCGTTTTCAAATTGCTCATTTTGTCCACCCAACAGTCCAAACCAAAACATATTTCATCTACAATGATATAAAACAAAGAAATACAGCCTATCCTCACATTTTAGGAGCTGGAGCAACCAAATGTTTCAAGGACCCAAGCTCTTCTCAATATGTCTTTTTGTTTTATTGTGTAAGAAATGCAACCAAAAGCTTTGCCTTTCCTTGAAAACAACCCCCTGTGACACTTTCCTTTCTCTGTCCTTGAAAAATTGCCCTTTTTTTCATGAGATGCATGAGGGGGTGGGCACCCAAAAACTCCCCTCCCTGCCCCCCTTCCCCTTATGTATACTGTACTATATGTGACAAGAGGCTTTAAAGGCTCCCGGACAAGCAGTTTTTACAAGACCGAGACACCGCGCTGCTTCACGAGGGCCTCCGCCTCTGCACACACTGCTCTGTCTGTGCCCCATTCATTGGTGCAGGCTTGCTGGCCATTTATATGTCTTCTGTCACACTTTGGAGGAATTTTCCATATGTTCGACGTGTGATTGCAGAGAGAAAAAAAAAAAATGAACGGAAAGGCTCTTTCTGCGTGGCTGCTTTTTTTTTTTTTTTTCTTCACACAAACTTGCTCCATAGGTTGTTACATGCGAACAATGAGCAGACGCCGTGCAGCGGCAGACAAAGGCCCGAGTCAAACTGTATAGGAATTTAAATAGAGCAATCCCATAGGGTCCGTTCTCTGTTCACCCCCCCTCCTCCTCTGAAGCACAGTGTTTGGAAAGAGGAGAGCGGGAGAAAGAAAACGAGTTAGGATTCTGTCATGCGGTTCTGCTCTCCATCCCACTGTGGAAAACATGATTAGTTTTTGTCCAGAAGTCCTTGTGCATACATTATTGTTCCTCTGTATTATGGCTGAACTTCTTTTTCCACTTCCCACCATTCTTTCAAGACACGAGAACAAAGGGAGCATGATGTAAAAACTATTTTTTATTTCTCTACTTTGCATTTATGTCGAAAAGGAGTCTTTTGAAATTGTAAGAAATTTAGAGGTTAAAAGCAGGTGCTATGCTTGTCATCATTTTACAACTGAATCTTGTAACTGGGGAAAAAATGCAAATGCACGTACACATATGTTGATGGAGATGGGTGGAGGTGGGGATGTAAAGGCAGCCCCGGGCTTCCAAAGGTTTGAGTCATCATCAGTGCACAGAAAACAGCTACAGAGGCTCATTCCAACCAATAAAGGGGAAATTGCACTTAAAGAGTGCTGTAAATAATCCATTCATCCAATAGCAGACGTACGTTTTGGAGCACATACATGTGTATGAGTCTCTAACTTCCAGTATGCCACGAGCCTAACAAGAAAAGTGGAAATAAATTATGCAAGCAAATACAGTTGTTGGTATAGCAAAAAAAAAAGGACCACAAAGAACTCCAGCCCTGTTAGAATATCTCTACAGTCCCTGACTAATTCCATTGTTTCCAGACAAACCAAAACAAAATAAAAGAATAAGTCCGACTCCCTCCCATGTGCACACAGCAGGCGAGCACGAGAGAACCAGCAGCGAGCCGTGGCCTCCCTGACACTTTTTTTTTTTCATCTTTTAAAATTAAATATTCTCTCTCATCCTCGGTGTGGAGCTATAAGCGCTTCAGGTTGGGAGGGGGGGGAGGAAGAGAGAGAGAGAGAAAAGAGTGTGCTTTTTTTTCTTCCTCTCTTTAGGAAACTAGATATATTTAGAAATAGGCACATTAAAGAATAAAACCCCCAACCACTGAAGACACGACGATGACGACGAAGAAGACGAAGAAGAAGAAGAAGAAGAGGGGGAAAAAACACTAAAGACCCAAATCCCACCCCTGATAAATCACATTACGAGAAAACAGTAAGAGGAAAGAAAACGAGGAAGGGATAGTGATACACAGATGGACCGGTTAGTTCATAACTGTTGAAATATTTACAGCAATGTCTGTGCAGATGGTTCAATTATGACTTGTTCTCTGAGAGCCACTGACAGAGCGTTTGTCATTTATATCACCTTGCTTCAGAGTGAATCTGCAGATAACTGCTCGCCGTCTGAGTTGAAATCATTTGGGGGTCACAATGCAGTTGTGTGTAATGGATACCTCCCTTTGTGTTTCTTTTTTTTTTTCCTTTTGTCCTAAAATGACTGCTGAATATATTTATCCACCTTGTACACATGAAACTGACTGGTGTAGTGACAAGCTCAGTAAATTCAAAACAGCACCCTGATGTACCTTCACGGGCGAAGCAACTTATGATTACATTTAACAAGATTGTTGCTTCTATAATAATCTTTACAGCATTTTTTTTTTTTGCGCATATAATTCATTTGTAGTGTTTGGTACCATGCCAACAGTGAGTACAGACTGAAGTCGTCATTTGTGTTGCATAAGGTTATGTAAGTCTGACACAGAGCTATGTCTGCATTTTATTTCACTCCACCATACACCATTTTACACTTCTACATCTTGGTGAAATAACAAAGAGAGACAGAGCCCATCCATCCATCCCTTCATTTTCAACCGCTTATCCGAAGTCGGGTCGCGGGGGCAGCAGGCCGAGCAAAGCATTCCAGACGTCCCTCGCCCCAGCAATGTTTTCCAGTTCCTCCTGGGGTGTTCCCAGGCCAGATGAGATATGTAATCCCTCCAGCGTGTTCTAGGCCTCCTACCAGTAGGCCGTGCCCTGAACACCTCATAGAGGAGGTGCTGAGGAGGCATCCTGATCAGATGCCCGAACCATCTCAACTGGCCCCTGTCGACGTTAAGTAGCAGCAGCTCTACTCCGAGCTCCTTACCCTATCTATGAGGCTGAGCCCAGCCACCCCATAGGGAAAACTCATTCCTTCAGTCATTACCCAGAGCTCATGACCATAGGTGAGGGCTGGAACGTAGATGGACCAGTAAGTCGAAAGCTTTGCCTTCCAGCTCAGCTCTCTCTTCACCATGATGGTCTGGACATTACGCCAAACAGCCAATCCATCTCATGCTCCATTCTACCCTCACTCGTGAGCTGTCCCCTGTCCATTCTCTCCGAGAAGCACATCTCCGCTTTTTGCAGATGATGTGGTTCTGTTGCTGTCATCACACCGTGACCTGCAGCATGCACTGGGGCGTTTTGCAGCCGAGTGTGAAGCGGTTGGGATGAAAGTCAGTACCTCCAAGTCTGAGGCCATGGTTCTCTGTCAGACAAAAGGTGGATTGCCCCCTCTGGGTTGGGAGTGAGTTACTGCCCCAGGCGAGGGAGTTAAAGTATTTGGGGTAATGTGCTCATGATACTGCTGAATATGTAATGGTGCACTAATAAAGTCCATCATCCATTTTTTTGAAGGTCCTGTGTGTAGGATTTAGAGCGAAATACTGACAGAATTGGAATACAACATATTTTTTTAGTGTATAATCACCCGAAAATAGCAGTTTGGTTTTCGCTAAAATGTGGACGTAAAACTGCATCAATCACCAGATCTGTTTGTTTAGGAGAGCAAGAAACCTCTGTGGATAATTTGGCTTATAGCAGGCACTAGGTGAGCCGCTGTTCTGCAACATGCCAAATAGCATTGGAGAAACACTGAATTGTAACGCGAAACTGCTTTTATTCAGTGTTTCTATTGCTTGTAATTACCTGCCGTTTGTTTAGGAGAGGAAGAGACCTCTGCAAATAGCTCGGCTTTCGGTAAAAGTCTCCCAAATAGCGAATACTGAAGAATTCTAATTGGGAGAAGTTTCAGCTGGTTGAAATCTGCAATCCTCACCTCTGCACACCACTGACTCCCCCTTTATCTTGCACGCTGTTCCTTTAAACTAAAGTTTCTCACTTATACTTTAGTTCATTATGACATGTTAAGTTAGCATTTGTTTTTTGTTACTGTTAAAATGTCGTGCAAGGCCAACCGCTGCAAAAAAATCTGCCAGAAAAACAAACATACATGCTTTCTGATCCATAACACAAGACTCTGCAGAGAGAGACATGACAGAAGCAACTCGGGCTGGTGGACATGCTCCACTGTGGACATATTTGTCCTCTGGCAGCCCTTATTTGCTTTCTATTAAAAATCCTGCATCTAAAGAGTTGGGGGATGGCCTATCACATTACATAATTCATGCATGGAGCTTGTGAATAATGAATGTTTTCTGCCCCAGTTGACGCGGTGCCAGAGGTGGAACAGCACTGCTCTGTGTCCAGCTTTTGCATCTCTACAAACTGAATACTGATGCAACAGGTAGTCTTTTTTTTTGTTGTTTGTCCTGCATGCCTGAGTTGCACAGCACAAGCATTAAATAATGAGGCATCAACGCGACAGCATGCTGTTTTTCATTAATGTCTTGTTGTTTTTCTCTGTGAGCACTTTTTTAAAGCGAGAAATCATGAGAATGAATTTTGCCTCACAAAAAAAATTGTGCGTCATCTTTTAATCTGTGCGGCTCTTCCCATCGGACCAACTGTCCATGTTAATGTTTTATCAAGCCTTTTAGGCTCATTCATCACCCTCCTTTGTGTGGATGCCAATGAGGCATCAGGCCATGGGAACCCAGTGTTTCTAAAGAGCCAGCAGCTACTTGCTGCTGGTGACTGCATGAACCTGAGCTTTATTAATAAACAAAAGCTGACGTGTTTGTGGGCTGAGAACCTACGAGTGATGAGACCCACATTAGAAACATACCAAGGCAGGAGCCTGAGAGTCCAAGCCACAGTTGGTGTCATTAGCAGCAGAGCAATGGACCCCAAACCAGCCTGGGGCTGCTCATCAGTACTTGTCACCAGGCTGGCTTCATTAGTCACTGTCCAGATGACAGGGGCTCTTGTAAAGGATATCTCACCCCCTGTGGAGAGCCAAGTGTCCTCGCAAATAGGCTGCTGACCTCCGGAGCGTCTCTGGTCTTGAGGGGGCAGAGTGGGGGAAGCCGAAGATGAGGACAGGCCAAGAGTGGGATGAGGGTGTGCAGACCGCAGGGCATAGCCAGGCCAGGGCCTCTCTTTTCTGGAGAATCCTGAGAGCCGACCTGCCCCTGACCTCATCTGTACAATGAAGTTAGCCGACTGGTGACTCCTGCACGCTCTGATGAAATGGCAGATTCCCCAGAAAAAGAGAGAGGGAGAAAAAAAAGAGAAAAAATAGTCTGGGGCCCCTCTGAAGGAGAATGGGATACCCAGCAGTGACATGCTAATCCGCTTGGTTGATGATTAGGAGTTGGAGGGGGATGGAGAGGTTGGAAAGGCAGAAATGAAATGATGAGAAAAAAAATTCTTGGCAGCTTTTTGATGTCTCTGCCTTTTGATTCCGTCTCTCTGCTGTGCTATGTAAATGACAGCAGCTCTGTCAGAGTGGAGGTATCCGTCCAACATGCGGACGTGTGATGGGTGATTACGCTTTGATGTTGTGGTTCTGCCTGGATCGTCAGCGAGACACGATACACAGGCGCTTTTTGATATTCATTTAATGCATCTCTTTATACGCAAATTCACTGACACTGATTTAGAAACACTTTGATGATTAGATAAAATCAACAGCGTTTGAAAATAAGTGGGTTTGAGGATGCTCACTTGTAAATTATAAATCCCACTCATAACGAAGCCAAGTTTTTTCTGTTCTTTTATACATTGTACCTGTGTCAGAGGCTTTTAATGTTCAGAAACATGAATTATATTTGACCAAACAACCAAACAAATATGATTTTCTGTTTTGTTATGTATGTGAAATGGCACAAGACATGTTTCTGAAAAATAGCCTGAAAATAAAGTGAAATAAAATCTGCTGCTGAGTTAGAATAGCTCACTGGAAGGAGGAACAGTAGTACTTTAAGTACTGATCAAAAATGTGTCCTTGGAACAAAGTATTGAAAAATGTCAAATAACAAAAACATTGAACGCTTGGTCAGATTCAGATCCCAGATTCGAGTTGGTCACAGTCAGCTTAGGTGATTATTTAAATTCCTGCCGTGTCTTGACTGAGAGACATGTCAAATTACAGGTTGAGCCGTGACCAGTCATAGCCATGCAATGGTGATTGGGCAGAAGGGTCCAGAGACAGATTACGATCTGGAATCAGTGTCACAGAGAACATTGCAGACATTGTTAAACTATTGGCAAAAGTAGCACAGAATAAATGGAAGTGCTATTATTACAATTGGCCTGATTTGATCAAATTGGGATGTTACTGTAGCATTAGTCTAGATTGAATATTTTGCCATCAGATATTTTCAGATTTAAAGCTGCTATAATCAGTATTTTTACAATTTTTCAATGGCCCAAATGAGTCGAAGTGACTGTCCTCCAAAGTACGACCACATAGTTTGTTTTTACAAGAAGAAATTACAACACATATTTACTTTTTATGTTGCTGTTGTTAGGTGCCAGCCTCTAGTGGCCTTAGTAATTCTTACTGAAGCAAAAGACGAAGTTGTGCGATGTCATATAAAGAGCAGCAACCACAGGACTTGCATCCAAGAGACCAGTGTTTGTGTCACAAGTGAAACCAAAAGTCACTTGTGAGTAACTTCACAATATAATATAGTATGTTATGGTTTGTCTTGTCACGTATATCATGCAATGAACATAATGTCACGTGAGATATGGCACATTAGGTTACCTTAGTAACGTGTACTTATTTGCAACCAAACTTTTGTCTTTTTTTCTAAACCTAAAAACAAAGGTTTGGTGCAATTACAACCGTTTCACAACATTAATCACGTGTTTAAAACTGCCACCATAAACACAAGCTATTCCGTCATCCACTGGTCTACAGAGAATTGAAATACTGCGCAACCCGGTCTCTCTCCGAAGTCGTTGAAATCTGGGGCTTGGGCAGTGACTTGCGGCGCCAGACACAGATGCAAAAAGCCAACCTGAAACGTTGGCATTATACGCAGCCAGCAGTCGTTATATTTTAATGCAGCATCAGGAGGAAACATGGTGGGACAACCTTACCATGTGTTTTTCTTGCCTAAACAAAAAACACCATGAGCAAAAACATGTGCAACATATTGCATTTATTTTGAAAGAGACTGTATGTAAACGACAAATTCCCTGTCAAAACGGAAGTGTATTTTGAAAGAAGACAATGCATGTCACAGGCAGAACTTGACACGGCATCCCAGAACGTCAACAACCAACACACCCAGGGTACCTTGCATGCCGTATCTGGACGTGGAAAGTCCATGAGTTTGGTGGAGAACAAAACAGAGCTAAAAGTGTAAATATTTGACTTACAGTAAACTCATCAGGTGGCTTAAATCACAGCTCCAAATAAATTCAGCATATCCTCTAGATGTATAAACGAGCCACTGTTTGCGATCAAATCTTCCAATGTTGAGGTAAAAAGGTAAAAATTAGTCACTGTTGTGTTTACAGCTGCCACCATTGCAGGTTTTATTGACAATGTTTATTTATTTAGCGTCTTTATCCGCTGTTTTTTTGTTAAGACCATATTAAAACATGTTTAAATGCTTCAAGGATGGTATCAAATAAAGTATTGCTTTAGGATCAGGGGTGAAACATGATACCAGTCCAACAGGAAACACTAGATTGGTTGTTTGGTTGATACAGTAAGATATTTATGAAGGAAAAAATTGATTAAATCATCAGGGATTCCAAAGGAAGTTGCGTAGGAAATATTATCTCCTACACAGGAGATAATCCATATGTAGGAGATAAAACTGGCAAACATTACCCCAAAAAAAATTCACCTAGCCTTTCAGGTCTTCCAGAGATTCTCGCTGCATGCTGGGTAACTTATGCATCACAGTGTGAAGCAAACAATGGTGAGTGAGAGTGACACAATGTATGCAATAAATACCACATGTTGACAGCGATCCATCAGCTACACTCATACATCACGGCAGTACAATAGCTGACTTCACCCACTGAAGACTTCCATATGGTGTGTGATCCATTCACACACACACACACACACACACACACACACACACACACACACACACAGCAGACTTTACTCTTTCCATGAGGTACAACATAATGTATCTACTGTAGGAGCCTGGGGAGAAGGAGGCTGGTCCTCCTGATCATTCGCGCTTTAACACCAAACCTCCTCTCGTTCATGTGCCCCTTTGTGCGCGGCACAAACAGTGTGCTCAATCGCATTATCATTACAGAGCAAATCAGTCATATTAAGCCTCTGCCGCTGTCACTTGCCCCGCAATCTCAGCTGTGCACTGCCAAGAAAGCGTGGCAGGACATAAGACGCATGTGAAATGAGATTTGCATAAACAGTGTTGCTCCATCACTTATTTATTTTCTCCCCTCAGCTTAAAAAAAAAAAAAAAATCTAAATGAAAGATGCCGACTGCTCACTGAATACATCCCTGTGGGTGCGTCAAACAGGTGTCGTTACCGCAGTCGGGACTTCATTAATGGGATTATTGTAATAATGACATAATGACCTCATCATGCTGATCATCCTCATCATGGGAGGGGAATTGGGGGCAGAAAGAGCACAGGAGCAGGTGGCGGCTCCCTCACAGGTCTTTCTAGT
The DNA here is from genome assembly GCA_026686955.1 of Epinephelus cyanopodus. Classification (NCBI taxonomy): domain Eukaryota; kingdom Metazoa; phylum Chordata; class Actinopteri; order Perciformes; family Serranidae; genus Epinephelus; species Epinephelus cyanopodus. Next base: position 30,021,925 of record CM048932.1, on the reverse strand, counting down.
GTAAATCATTACATGGGTAATGGCCTCATGACATCAGTGTTTTTCTATTAGCGAAGGAAAGGTGCTAAAGTAGGGGGAGGGGTGAGTCTCGGCTGAATAATTTCTGATCAAACACCCAGACGGCGGAGGAACATGTCTCTGCCACCCACAACACACAGAACCGAGACCTGTTTACAAAGAAAACAGGACATGAGGATTAGTCATCAGGATGTCTGCGTGACACATAGAGTACTATTGGCTTTCACCTTCTGCGTGGTTGTTGATTTTCTATTTTGACATACTATTAATATCTCTAAAACCTGGAATATTTGATTTGCTGGAGTGCATTCATTAGGGGCCTCTGCAGCTTGAGAGCCAGTAGAAACAAACACGTCAATATCAGTTTTAGTACTTATAATACCATTTTATCAGTGCATGTAACACTGTGTAATTAAGTTTATTCTGGCCATGCAGTAACCTATGGCAGTAACTTATATCTGCAAGAATCTAACATTTAGGAGTTGTTGATGCAGGCTGCAGATGCATCATCATTTAGCAGGCATATAGACACAACTGTCGCTTCACAGCTACTTTACATTTCAAACGCAATTTTATGGACATATTTCAGAAGTGCAAAAAGTTCAGCATACGCCCGCACCATGAATTACTGTAATCTCACAATCTTATTAGGGGAAGTCAGTCTGTCAGCATATACAGGAAATGGAACCAACAATGCAGTATTTTGGCTATGAAATGAAACATGCACACGTTTCTGGTCCCAGCTGGCACCTGACATCAACATGGTGTGATGTGAGGAAGATGTTGGACCCTTACGTTGTTAAATTTTGCTTGGAAAGAAAATCCGGTTAGCGGTATTTTAAATGTCTTAAGGTGTTAGAAATTCAATTGATATTATAATATTTGATATTTGATATGTATTTTGAACATGTAAAAAAGACTTGAACATACAAGCAAGCAGACAGACAGCAAGAAAGTAGCATTTAAAGTGATGAAAAGCAATTGTCAGTGTGGTTACTTTGATTTACACATTCGAAAAGGAGTGGGAGGAAGTGTAACCTTGATACCCCTTCTCCATAAGGGCTGTTTCACTGAGTGAAATGAAACTTACAGCTTCCTTTTATAGATAAACCTATACCTATGACTTTTCTAAATATACTATTATTACAAAAAAAAAACCTACAAAAGTAATTACTGAATATCTGTCTTACAAACCTATATTAGTATATAATAGAAATTACCAGATATCCATTACTTACAAGTATAAATCAGTCCAAATGTATGATGATTCCAGGTGTTTTTGCCCTACATGAAAAACATTAATATTGCATATATATCCTCATCAACTGATCCTGCTATCGTTTTATATTTAAATAAATGAATATATGAATTATACAAGGTACGAATATACATAATTCTATCAATATATACGTGTGTACACCCACATACTCATAAATTAATAATTACTTATTTACATATTAATACACTGTTAATTACAGAAAAAAATGAATATAAATATAGACACACACACACACACACACATATATATATATAAATATGTACGTCAAAATGATCCGTTGTCGAAATGAATTTTGGTTACTAAACAACACAACTTGAAACCACTTAAAAATGAACACTATCCATCCTCAATATTCTACATCAGTTTGAAGTTGTCCTGACCCGACACCCCAATATAAATATAATCATATTTCAATGCCAAATACTGTCGTGGCCAGCTGGGGTTATTAATCAAGTCTTAAATTCAGGATTACACAACTTGCATCGTCAGATCTTATTCATAATTTTTTATTTTACTATATGAAATTATAGCTACAAAAACAAAGTGAGTGGTTGGCCAAATGGGTTATCTTAATAGCACGGTCCTCATCTTCCTCTTTTCTTATATTTTCTTAACAAAAAAAAAAAAAAGAACATCTGATTTTATGAAGCAACCAACAGGTTAAGTCCACTGACACAAATATTAATGATAATTTACCCACCAATTAATTTAAATTTTTAATTGATTTAATTTTTTTTTTAAAATCAATTCTAAAACATACACACACACATTAACACACAGGTCTGAAAGACACACACATGCACAAACAGGACCTATACATGCACAAGGTGGATGCCCCGAGCGGTTGGGGGGTGAGGTGCCTTGCTCAAGGGCACCTTGAGAGTGCCCAGAAGGTGAACTGGCACCTCTCCAGCCACCAGTCCACGCTCCATATTTGGGCCGGACGGGGACTCGAACAGACGACCCTACGGTTCCCAACCCAAGTCCCTATGGACTGAGCTACCGCCGCCCCAGAGGTCAAAATCAACATGATTTACCAGCCAACCAGTCGCATCACTTGGAATAGTTCAGCACTCTGTATGAAAATGTCTTTTTTGCATCGACACTCAAAGAATTCGACTGGCTCGGCTTGATTGGCCATATAAAGTTTTTCAGACAACGTTACATCAGTGTCCTCAGCTGGAACCTAGAATAAGGGCCTGACTGACAGCGAGGAGATCAAGCATCTGTGTGTTTCTCCGTGTGTGTGTGTGTGTGCAGGATTGTTTTTTGTGTGTATGCCTATGCCTGTGTCTTTGTGTATGTGTGTGTGTGCACGTGCATGCTTATGCTTGTGTCTGTCTATAGAAGTGTGCGCAAGTAGGCGGGCTGATAGATATGCAAGACTGCATGTCCTTTTGTGTGCATGTGGGTGATTATGGCTGCATGTTTATGTGTGTTTCGAGTGTGTGTGTGTTTCCACCGGGCAGGAGCAGACTGTACAGGCTGGGGCTCCAGCTGAAGGCTCATGTTATAGTCTGCTGCCACAGTTCACTGAAGGACCCGCTCTCCACTGACAGCACACCTCCCCACCCCTCCACAGCCCCCCCTTTTTCATCTGAAATTTCATAGATGCATTCAGGCAGCTCAATGACAACACGTCTCTATTGCTGCTCTAAACCTCCCAGCACCAGGCAAACTTCCTTACTAAGCTGCAAATTGGCATTCTGGGACTATCGCTTCACTCATCTTGAACGAGTCTTTTGTGGTTTGAAAGGCTTTTGAAAACTTTTTTCTTACTTTGTCATTGGGAGGAGTGAGGCACTTTCATAAAAACTTGAAGAAAAAAGCGGCAGCGTTTGTACTTAGCATATTGTGGGGGTGGAATACTGTAACTCCTCGCATGAACTGTTTTGTTTACTTTTACACTGTTTTTAATTTTTTTATTTATATACTTTGTAATACAAAGTCGAGGTTACATTTTATTAGTTATTTCCTGTGTGGGGAAGGAATGGTAAATCTGAAAGGTTCCTTGCCTCGGAGGTGTGAAGGAGGTGCTGTTTTTCTTCCCCCTGCAGCATGGCCTCTTGTTGGGGGGGAAGGAGGCTGGTGGTTGGAGGGTGTGCGCAGGGGGTTGTGGACAGAGAGGAAGAGGGTTAATCATGTTTGCAACAGGACAGGCTTCCCCTTGAAGTGGGAGACAGTGGTAGGAAGTGTCCAGATTTATGGTTCTTCGTAGCCGGCCATTGTAGCCGCCTTCACCATGGCAGTTGACCAGCAGACAGAAGGGGAGAGTGTGAGAGGAGCTGTAAATCACAGCGAGAGTGTGGCTCAGACACACACACCCACATACACAAACACATCCGAGCCCTATGCTCTCAGTTCACAGGCAGATAATGTGTGAAGGAAGGGCGGCTCTCCAGTAGGCTGCTGACAAGATAGAGCTGTTCTGGCATGAAAGGTTTGGCAAGGAGTTTTTCTCTCTTTTGTTCACTTTGCGTGACTTTTAAAAGTTTGGAATTCAAAAGATCTTGAGATGTGTTCAGTACGTTACATGTCCCCAGTGCGACAATGACTTCTTTTGAAATACATCCTTTGATTTTTGAAAAAAAAAAAAAAAAAAAATCCATGGTCATCCATCAAATAGAAAATAAAGAACTAAGAGGTACCCAGATAGTGCCGATGTTTTTATTCTAAATGTAATTAATAGAAAATGTTTAATTTTTCTGCATCACAACATGCGTACATGACAACCAATCACACGGATTGGCATATGCTCACCATAGGAAAACACAGAAATCCTGCCTGAGAGAATTCCGATAAATTGTGCAAATTTTTAGGCTAGTCGGACTCATGGCTGCTGACTGACTTCACCTACATGTATTTGCAGAATTCTATCAACTTTTGCAGAAAGGCTTTCCATTGATCAGCCTTTGCTTGCGACGATACAATGCTTTTGAGATTTGTGGTAGTTTATGTAAAATGTGTCATGTGACTTTGCCCATGACTCCATGAACACGTGAGGCAGATGTTCATGTCTTTTTTCCCATTGACAATTATTGTAATGACAGCGATCATCTCTTAACCTTTGCCGTATTCTTGTTATCGTAGCCACACGGAGCACCCCAAACCTTAACATGGTACTTATGAAGGCTTTGTCTACACATATACAGACATGTTTGAAACTCTACTCCTCATCGGCAACAATCCCACTCTCAGAATTGTCCCATCATCTGCTGATTTGACCAGGCCTGATCGAAAATCGTTTGTGAAGTGGTGCAGCAATACAAAGTTTAAAGGCTAAGTTCGGTTTTTTGACACCTGAGCCTTATTTTTAGGAATAAATACGCTCGTAGACTCACCCAGATGATTTTGGTGGAGCTCGGAGCCGTTTTCGAGCAATTTAGATCCATCCGACGGCGTCTTCTCTCATGCCATAGAAGCGGACGGGGCCAGACATCGAAGCCCCTAAATTAGACATTATCTGCTGCGAAACTTGCTCATTTCACCTACATTTTATAAATGAATGGCCAGTGTTATCACCATGTCAGCTCAACTTCCTTGTTATGGTCATCCGGGGCTTTACAACGATGGGTCACTTTTGGTGACGTCATAGACGTGCGCCGCAGGAGCGCAGTCCAGCCGGCGCTAGGCTAGGAGCTACACGGGTACACGGGTACAAAAATGGTTTGTCATTGCGTTTTTCCACTTTGTCCAAACAAAATGACTAGGTGGACAAAGTTCACATTCCACAGGCTTCCTTTGAAAAACCTGGAGTTACTAAAGCTCTGCTTGTTGTCCTGAAAATGGACCCGAATATTCCTATGGAAGAACTGAGGAGGGTCAGTCACCGGATCTGCAGCGCTCACTTCGCTCCAGAAGACTTCATTACGAAGACGACAAAGATAAAAGGCCAGGAAGCTGAGCGTCAGTACCTCAGGGGGGATGCCATCCCGATTGTTTCAGAGGGCAAAACAGACGCAGCGGAGGTAATGCATTTCTTTTGAAGATGTAATAATATTGGTCGATAACCAGTGCACGTCGGCCAGCGTATAAAGCTCCTTGTATAAAATGAATAGCTGTCTTCACAACCTAGTTATGTCTGAGCAGGAGTAGCCTTCTAAAAATACATTCCTGCAAAAGAATACTGCACTGTAACGCAATATAATTTACTCTAGTCCATGCTAGTTTTTGAAAAACTAACTCGCAATGCATATGATATGGTTATTCTCTGCAGGCAATAAATTGTGACTCGAGCTGCAATCACCGCGGGTCTGCATTGTTAGCGCACACTTACAAGTAGTCATATGCTTTTCTCCAAAACTAATTGTCAGTTGTTTCGACCGTTATTTATTTATAAAGCAAACACTCATAGAAAATATACCCTTTTTGCATTTGTATGGGCTACTTACTCTATCGAAAGTTGTCCGTTCGGTCCTGCTGGCTTCGGCTGCGTCTGCAAGTTGACTCTCGGGACATAAAAAAAGTCTCTACCACAGCCCGGTTTGTCATGGCAGAAAAATCTTCCAGTGTAGTGAGACACGTATTTTGGGGGGCATCAATACGTGTTTCCTCTGGTCTCAAGTCCCACTCTGAGCAGCAAAAGCTCTCCTCTTTTGTTGTCTGTGGCGTGCAGTGTCCACAACAACAACAACACCAGTTAGCCCCCATTCGTGGACGTGCAGTGGTCGCTTGTTCTCTGGCCAGCTGTTCGGCTCTTTCCCTCTGCATCCTCCTTTCAAATAGTTCCTTGTCGGTGTATTCTGGCTCAAAACGATACGGGCATCCATCATACTCAGAGTCGTCATCAGACACTTCTACATCGGATAAATATTCCGCCATGTTGCACAAGAATAGCTGTGTAGCTGTATAGCCTAGCCTAGCGCCGGCGGAACTCAGCTGCGCTCCTGCGGCGCACGTCCATGACGTCACCAAAAGTGACCCATCGTTGTAAAGCCCCGGATGACCATAACAAGGAAGTTGAGCGGACATGGTGATAACACTGGCCATTCATTTATAAAATGTAGGTGAAATGAGCGAGTTTCGCAGCAGATAATGTCTAATTTAGGGGCTTCGATGTCTGGCCCCGTCCGCTTCTATGGCATGAGAGAAGACGCCGTCGGATGGATCTAAATTGCTCGAAAACAGCTCCGAGCTCCACCAAAATCATCTGGGTGAGTCTACGAGCGTATTTATTCCTAAAAATAAGGCCCAGGTGTCAAAAAACCGAACTTAGCCTTTAAGTGCATAGTAGTCAGACCGAGCAGTGCTAACAAAACAAACCGGTAGTCCACTATTTTAATTGTTGCCAGCACATGCTCATTACAGAGCAACAATGGGCATGTGCCAGTTGAGGAGATGATATTATTGTTTCCCAAATGCTCCGTTTTACATGTGCAAACAACCTGGTCTCACTCTGAAGTCATCGAAATCTAGCCCTTGGGCAGTGACTGGGTGGGAGTGCTGGTGGACAACCACGACTTTGAGCAAGGAGGCTGGCGTTCGCTTGCCGTGAGATTGAAAAGCCAAACCCTGTTCTTTTTTCCGAAACCCAACCACATGCTTTTGTAGCCTCAACCCAATCGCGTGCTTGTGTGTTGGCTAAATATCACCACAAGCCTTTGCTGTTGAAGGCAAAAAGATAACGGTACATTTCCTGTGTATTTTGAAAAAGGACAATGCATGTAACAGGCAGAACTTGACATGGCGTCCCAGAACATCAACAACCAACACCCAGGGTATTTGCACGTTGTATCTGGACATGGAAAGTCAACGACCTAATATTGATATGTGATGAGGTCGGAGTGAGAACGTGTTGGTCGAAACACAACCTTAACCAAAAACATGATCTCTCCCTAAACCTCGCCGAGTTGTTTTTGTGGCTGAATCCAACCAAGCAGTGACCATAGCACTGTGACACCGTCATATCTTTGTCTGTAACAGTTTTGGAAGATGCAGACATATAATGTCATCCAGCTAATAACAGTGCCAGATTAGGAAAGGCTTCCAGTGTAATCTAAAGAGCAAACAGTGCAATTAATTGTTTTATTTGGAGGAGTTGTTTTTGGCAAAAGTCAAAGTGGAAGCCAAATTGGTTTTGGTAGGAATGGAATAACCGTGTAATGTCTTTAATTGCATCTGTTGCACGAATACCAGGAGTCATGTGTCAAAATAAAAGCCCTCTATAGGTACTCACATGACGGGGCTGTCTGCACCTAAAACAAGTCAAGAAAATTTTGATATCCTGCTAACAATGAGACAAACAAACAAAGCTATAGTTCTATAAAAGATGGAGAATGTGGGATGTCTGACTGGCACCAACATGAGCTCCTGTGAAGATGGGTTAATACAGACAAATGGCATCACTGTGGCTCTCTGCGTCCCCTGGGCTAACTGGGCCTCGCACACATGCGCATTAATGTCTAATCCTGATATCTCCATAGGCATCCTTTCACATACAGGAAAAATGACTTTGATATCAGCGAAGGAAAAATGTATTATCTCCATCTCGTCCGCCATGTCTGACCCACAAAGGTTTATTATTAGCTTCGCTCTTGCGTGCACGTGTGTGCGACTGTCACCGCCGGTCTGCAGGTGTCCTGTTACTCCACTTCACTCTAATGTTCCTCTCAGTGAAATGACTCTCAGGCTCTTTCAAGCACCATTGAGTCTATTTCCCTCACAGGCGGTCTGAGGGTTGCTTAACATACAGCGCGTGTACGTCTTTGCGAGGCACATGTGTGGAAACACAACACAGCCACAGCCTAAACCAGACTGCTATCTGTTCATCAGAGCTTAATGGTTTCAGCAGATGGGGTGGTCTCTTGTCATATTCCGACTGCTGTGCCCACATGGACTCTGGCCTGGTTAGACCATCCATCCTTGTGGCGGCTGTGAGGCCCCCTCGCTGAACGTGCGCTGTGCCCCGTGTGTACACAAGATCTCTGGCCTCGGTGGGGAATGTTTACCCAGCTGAAGTCCAACAGCGTTGCGCTTTCAGCTGTACTGTACCGACTGGAGAGGAAGTCACTTAGGACACATCTATTGACCAATATCAGATATGTCCAGGCTTATCTGAGGTTTACAGCTGTATTAAAGCTCCTAATGTGTCATTAAATCAAGTAAGTTCCAGTTATAGACTGATATATTGATGCATTTTCTACCTTTATTATTTTTTATTAGTAATGTGTCTTAATCTTAATGATCTCAATCACTCTAAATGCACAATGTGCAGCCCACTCACTAGAATAAATGTTGCCGTTGTATACGTTTCTGCAATTAACGAATACATTACATTTGGTGCGTTTCATACATTTTAAATAAGCATTTCTAAGGAAATGAGCTGACTTTGTCTTGAAGAGGTGGAGGGCCATAGTGTAACAGCTAGGCAGGATGCCAAGCCGCAGAACACTATTAAAGACCAACAAACAACAAAAACAGTTATTTTTAATGACCCATTGCTGTTCTCCCTGCGGCATCGTAGCCCCCACATATAGGTGTTTTCTTTGCATCCAAACATGGGTGTTTTTTTAACATCCCATTGCTGTTTTTCCTGCAGCTTTTTAGCCCCCAATGTGTTCGTTCGGAACCTGTAGGTCTGTTTGCAGCTGCTTTTCGGGCACTGAACGTGGTTGTGTTTTAGGGATTCACGGCTCTTTTTCCAGTTCGAATAATGCTATGAATGATCTCTTTATCGGTTTTTGTGCTTAAACCTTACCACACGTTAACCACAGTGTGCATAACAATGTGCAAATGTAACATTTTTGCAGAAACATTCAATGCCAACATTTCTTCTGGTGATTGGATTAGCATTTGCAGCTAAAGCAAATTTAAGGTTCTGGGGCATTTATACAGAAGCAACCCACTAAAGATGTAGCAGAGTAATGGCAGAGAATGAAGTAACACTACCTCAGTAATCTGAGCTTCTCTGTGGTTTGTTGTGACAAGCCAGTACGGCTGCGTGAAATGCGGGAAAAGTGAAGGTGGCCAAAGTCCTATCAAGGTAGGTGGGAGGTGTGGTGGATGAGTCCAACAACCACAGACTTTCACCCGGGTGTCCAGTGTTCGCTTCCTGTAAGATTGTAAAGCCAAACCCTGTTCTTTTTTTCCTTAACCCAACCATGTGTGTGTGTTGGCAAAATGAAACCATGAGTGTTTGCTGTTGAGGGAAAAAAAACGTCGATTTGCGGGGTTGTACTGACGTAGTGTGTTTATTTTGAAAGAGGCTGTATGCATTGGTATTGTGTATTTTAAAAAAAAAGACAATGCATGTAACAGGCAGAACTTGACTCGGCATCCCAGAACATCAACAACCAACCTTGTATGTCCTATCTGGACGTCAAAAGTCCACATGTCCACATAACTCATACGCTCTGAATTGGCTTGTCAGTTATCTCACCTTCAAATCTTTCAGCCTGTGGGATTGTATTGGGACCACTGTTTTGTTGCAAGATGCGCTCTGATTGCAAGTCACAATGCTGCAAAGCAGAGCAGGATTAGGAAGCAGGATCAGCAACAATGCAGCACAAAGCAGCTGAGCTTTGCATGGGAGAACTGCAAGCCAAAAATATGCCTTCTGTAAAATGTAAATGAGTGACTCAAATGAATCTAGACAGTTTTTAGCACATTTTGGCCTAAAATAGCTGCACAGAAATGTATAACATTCAGCATACAATGGGAAAATCAATAGAACTTTTAGTTCTGCTGTCATTTCAAAACAGACAAAGATGGCTGTGGGAATGGGGGCTCGGGATAAGACAGATCTTATGTAATATGCTGTAGACCTACTTAAATTTAAGTCTGTGGAGGGACCGATCACGTGTAATGGTATTGCAAGAATTTAATGATAAAAATTGTGATCAGGCACGTGTATTCAGTTACTACATGCATATTTTTCTACAAATTTGTGGTGCAAAAATAATTAGAATCTGAAAACAAAACTGAACTGAGAAATATTCTGCTAACCGTTCATCCCCAAATTAAATCAGTTACATAAATTCAATCCCACTCTCAACTTTCCAACATGAACTTTCGTCAGCCGCCCTCTTTTAACTCCAGACCAAAAAAAAAAAGAAATGTCTGACTACACCTTCAACCCTTTGCACGGCCATAATTCAGCCCCTCAATCTGTCGGCTCCGGCGGCACAGTAGCTCCATCATCGTGCAATAATGCTGGACTCAATCGTAGGTAAGAAGATGATGCTCTGCAGGGACGGTGATTCTCCCCTCCGCGATAAAAGCAGCTTCTGCCAAGTGCCGGTGAGATTTATCGCCGCGTCTGTTTAAATGTAGCCAATTTCACTTTAATATGATATTAAAGAATGATGCATGCCTGGGCTTCAGATGTTCTCATTCGGGGAGTCTCGTCTGCCCATGGCAGCATTCAAAACCCAGCAGATACAGCTGATGTAATGTTCAATATTGATAACAGCCCTGAGCGGAATGGGCTCTGATCATTTAGGAAAATATTGTGCGTTTTTTTTTTTTTCCCCTCCTCTTTTTTAAACTACCATTTCCTGGCCCTGCGCCTAGATTCATGTCATCCATCAGTCGGATTTGATGGGCAGATATCCACAAAGCTCTTATCACCTCCGATGAAATGAACTCTATCTGTGAAAACAGAGCCGAGCAAAGTGGTGCCGTGCATGTGAGGTGAGATGTGCTTCACAGGCACTTCGTTGGAAACCAGGAATTGTTTCTGAGATCTTTATTTAATAGGTTTATGTTTTCATTTTTACTGTGTGGAATAAAAAAGAAGCCAGAAGCCCTGAAGAAAGATGTAATCTAAGACATGGCTGCTGTCAGTGAGAGTGTTTTAGTGGATCATACCAGTGGGGCTGCATGTTTTAGCCCATTGAATACAACTCAATTTTAAAAGATTTTGAAATATGCGTGCATTTTTTTTAATGATCACACAACCTAAGACTCTACAATTTGACTTATACCCTGTGCAGAAATGCAGGGGTGTAGGTTTAATTTCAATATTGCGGGGAAAACATATGAAACAGAAGAAAAATTTGAGAGTCAAGCACTTAATTTCTATTTCATTCTGGTGATTTTTATGCACCGATTTATGCCATCTCTGCATCAATTTATGGTGTTACATCTGCTTCAAATATTAAGGAGGATGTGTCACCTGCATTCCCCCAAAATCAGCGCCAGTGCAGAAATGAATGGAAATCAATGGTTGTCTTAAACAGATGGAAAAATACACCTAAAAACATCTAAAACTGCACAGCATACACTGGTCAGCAATGTATGAAACTTGTATTTAATGCACTATTAGCACATACACTTGCACCGTGCTTTTATAGTTTCATCCCTTTTCAGACAAAATAGCCGTGTTTATGACCATGTGTGCGGTGGTCCCTCTTCCTGCCTCTGTGTGCGTCTCCAGCGTTCAGTGTGTCAGCTCTTGTTGATTTCCGCAGGGGAAGTTGCCTCAGTGCTATCCTCAGACAAAGCCCTGACCCCGGGGTTAAGGAATGTGAACCCAGGGCTGTGACGATCAAGACTTTCCCTCGGGGCGGACAATGCCGAACACCTCAGCAAACGCCCTAATGATCTCACACGCTTTTGTGCTCCTCGCCGTAGCACACCTTCTTCCTCGGACCTCGATCATGTCCCCGTTGAATTGGAATAAGATAGGGTGAAAAAACAAAGAAATTTCAGGTATTTCCTCTGAATAAAAACCAACACAGCCAAGTGTCTGACCACTTGCTTCAAGCAGTTTCCTTTATTTTGTTAAGAGGGTTGACTCAATAAGGAATTAGTCCTTTAACCTACAACAATTCTGATAATAGTCATTTATGAAGCAAGAAGGTCATTTTTTTTTTTTGCTGGATCCAAATTCTCAAATTTGAAAATAAGCTGTTTTCCTCCATTTCATATGCTTTCAAATTGAATACCTTTAAATTTAGAGCCTTTTGACTCAACAAGCTATTTCATGCTGTAACCAAGATTCTGGGAAATTAAAATGAGCTTCTTTTTTTTGCTGTCTTCTGGCATTGTATTGATTGTTTACGTGCCTCAGTAAATCTTCAGTAGCTTGGCTTCAGCTTGCACAGACTGCTGCAGCTTGTATTTTAACCAAGACAAATCGTAGGTCACATATCACCCCAATTCTCGCCTTCCTCCATTTGTTCCCAGTTAACTTCAGAATTGATTTTAAGATTCTTTTAATTGGTTATATAGCTGAGCGTCTGACTACCTATGCTCCAAGTTGTGACCTGAGATCCTTAAGCCTACGCTCACTAGTCGTCCCTAGATCAAGGCTGCTAACTAAAGGTGACTGGGCTTTTGCCATCAAGGCCCCGAAGCTCTGGAATTTATATTTTTATAGGAAAAATTCTCATTTTAATGCCTCATTTGTACTTTTGTGATTTGTAACTTTTGTGTTTTATTAACTTTTGTTCTATCTTTGCCTCTGTATGCACTATTTTCTTAGCTTTTACGCAAGTATGATATTATTTTTATACACTTTGTGAAGCACTTCGTGACCTTGTTAAGATAATTGCATCATAATTATTACAAACATTTAATCAAGAAAAAAAACTGATTGCAGTGTATATTTGTACATTCCTCAGGACTGGACACCATTGTCATTGCCACTGAAAGAAGCCATAATCGCTTTTACGGATAGGCTTGTTGTGAATGGTCAAAGTACAAAGGAGACCAAAAGGCCCTTGTCTCATTTATCACCCACTTTAAGAGAGGGCGAAAGAGGAGGAGGCCGGTTGTCAAAGCAAACCATAGCAGAGTGTATCGTAACGGTGGTCTCCCATCCCCTGAGGCCCAAACACGTTGCCCAGAGAGGAGAAAAAAGAAAACGCAGCAAAAGAGTGAGAAGGAGGAGAATAAAGCGAGCCAAGAGATATAGCAATTTAGAGTTTGATTCTAGGCCTGTGCCAGCAGAGGTGTGAGGTGCTGATGACAGCCAAAACAGCTTCTAGAGAATTTATATGGATGGAGGTGAAGGGTCAGACCGCTATTAATCATGGCGCGGGATTAAATAGCTCGGTGTAGCGGGCAGATGAGAGAAGCCGGCCTGATCGAGGTGTTTAAAAAGGCCGTGTTGTGTCTGTTTTCTATTACAGAGCGAAGGCCTAAGGCAAAACAGCCAAACAGGATGAATAGGATGCCCAATCGCTGCCTTCCCCCTCCTCTGATGAGCATTTACCAAGCCAATTAAGTCACTTAACATCATCACGCTAACACGGCACCGTCTGACAATTGATAATTGTTTACTCGGAAGGACGTATTCACAGCGAAGCCTTGAGTGGAATCATCAGGCGTCCTCGTTTTTTTTCCTCTTCTCATCTGCACACCTAACGCTCACACATAAAACACACACACACACACACACACACACACACACACACACACACACTCTCACACACCTTGAAACAGTGCCCAGTCAGACTTAACTTTTTTTTTTTTTTTTTTGCACAACTGCCTTTGATCTTTGATGTGCCATGCATTGCATTAATTATGTATCTCGCCTCAGTACAAACGTGGTGAACACCTCCAAATACTTAATAGGAGCGGGCTCATCGCAGGGGCCTGGAGGATGGCTGCAGGAGCCGTATGTATACCCTACACCGCTCCTATAATGCACCGCATAAGGGATTTTTTTTGACAGTATGTAAAGCCTGCATCTGTGGTACTCTCTCCTTCAATCTGGGCCAAAGACGGGACATTTTTCACTCTCCTGAAACATGTGTTCTCCCCTGTGTGAGCAGGGCTGTGCGTTGAAGGGAGGAGGTGCACACAAGATGGATATGGCTTGGATTAGGCATTTAGCTGTCATGTCCAGAGCAGATAGCAGCGAGAAAAATCACAGAGATCTTGATCTAGCATCGAGAGTTATGTTAATTGAGCGTGCTGTGAAGCTAGCCGAGGGGGGCTGACGTGAATCTGCCCCAAACTTTTACGCATCTGCAATAAATTCATAGATGTTTCTTCTTTTGTGTTGCAAAGGCAGATCACAGTGTGAGTTTAGTAAACATTAGCAGATGCAGAGTGGGGACTTTTGGGAAAAATACTAAATACAGTGACTGTGTAGCATTTGGCCCGCACAACTTTGTTGGTCTGGGTTTACTTTTGTTGTTGTTGCTGTTGTTTTATGCAGTGTAAACACAATATCTCATTGTTAGCAGCAGAGGCAGATTATGAGACAATGGGCCCCTGGACACAGACATGTAAAAGGCCCCTCCACATCTCCTCCACAGACTTTGCTTTGGTGTTTTTTTTTTTGGTTTTTTTGCATCTCGTCATAGTCATCTTGTGCCTTTTTTGGTCATTTTGTGTCTCTTTGAAGTCATTTTGGGTATTTAATAATCATTTTTTTTATCTCTTAATGGTTATTGTGTGTCACTTTGGGTTTTTTTGCCCCTTTTTTGTAGTTATTCTGTGTCACTTTGAGATGATTTTGTGTGTTTCTCTGCTGTCATTTGGTATCTTTTAAGGTTGTTTGGTGTCTCTTTGTGGTTATTTTGTGATTTTCTTTTGTTGTTTTGCACCTTTTTGTAGTTATTTTGCATGTCCTTTAAGTCATTTTGTGACTTTTTTGGCCGTTTGGTGTCTCTTTGTGGTTATTTTGTGTCTCTTTTAGTTTCTTTGCCCCCTTTTGTAGTTTTCTTGTGTCTCCTTGACGTTATTGTTTGTCTTTTTTTGGTCATTTTTTATGTTTTTTTTTGTTTGTTCTGCCCCCTTTTTTTTACTTGTCTTGTGTTTCCTTGAGGTCATGCTGTGTCTTTTTTTGTTGTTATGCACCTTTTATAGTTATTTTGCATGTCCTTTAAGTCATTTTGTGTCTTTTTTGGTCGTTTGGTATCTCTATGTGTTCATTTTGAATCCCTTTTTGGTTGTTTTTTTTGCCCTCTTTTGTAGTTTTCTTGTGTCTCCTTGATGTTATTTTGTCTCGTTGTTTGGTCATTTTGTGTCTCTATTTGGTTATTTTGCCCCTTTTTGTTGTTGTGTTGTGTTTCCTTGAGGTCATGTTGTGTCTTTTTTGTTGGTATGCATCTTTTTGTAGTTATTTTGTGTCTCTTGGTTGTTGTTATGTGTCTTTGAGTTTTTCTTTGATGTCACTTTGTTTCTTTTTTTGGTCTTCTTGTGTTTCTGTTGCCTTTTTGTGTTGTTTCTTGTGTCTTCTTGATGTTATTTGTGTTTCTATGTTGTCTTTTTGTGTGATTTTTGTTATTTTGCACCTTTTTGTAGTGATCTTGTCTCTTACTTTTTTGTCGTCTTTTTGTGGGCATTTTGTGCCTTTTTTTGTTTATTTTGTGTCTCTTTGTAGTCATTTTTTGCCACTGTTTATAGTTGTTTTGCACCTTTTTCTAGCTATCTTATGTCTCCTTGGGTTTATTTTGTGTCTTTTTTTCATCTATGTAGTCTTTTTTGCCCCTTTTTGTTGTTATCTTGCATTTTCATGTGTCTTTTGTTGTTGCTTTGCCACTTTTTGTAGCTATGTTGTGTCTCTTAGTTGTTTTGTATCTCTTTGAGGTAATTTTGTTTTCATCTTTATGGTTATTTTTCCTTGTGTGGTTCTTTTGGTGTCTCTTTGGTCGTTTTGTGTCTCTCTGTAGTCATATTGCGATTGTTTTTAGTTGTCGCGCACCCTCTTGTAGTTGTTTTGTGTCTCTTGGAGGTAAATTAGTGTTTTTTGTGGATGTCATTTTGTGTCTCTGTAGTCATTTTGCACCTTTTTGTAGTTATCTTGTGTCTTCTTGAGGTCATTGTGTTTTTTTTTTTGTCATTTTATGATCTGTTTTCCCCCTTTTCTTGTGTCTCCTTGTGATCATTTTGCATCTTTTTGGGTCATTTTATGTCTTTTTTGTTGTTGTTTTCCCCGTAGTGTGTCTTTGCAGTTTTTTTGCACCTGTCTGAGCTCTATTTGTTTCTCCTCCTGGTGGGAATGAGTTAATTTGAGTAACATTTTGCAGGTGAAGGCCAGAAGTGGCCCTGACACTTTGAGCCCCTGGGCCTGTGCCAGGTTGGCCCTAATCCATCAGTGGGTAGGAATAAGTTGTGATCAACAGTTTCCTTTTAAATGTGGCTACAAGTTGGCAAACTGTACATTTTTATCTCACTTGTTTTGTTAGAATATAGCAATGCAGTGTTTTTTTCTGAGAAACTCTTTTGTGATGCCCAAGGTTGAACAACAATGGATCTGAATGTGCATTCAGATAGTTATAGTCAGGTAAACTTGAATGCCAGCCTTGGATTTGTATTCATTTTTTTAGTCTGAGTCAGACTCACTGAATGTATTTCATATGAGATTCAGACTGGATAAAATGCTGAAAAATCCAAACACCTCTGTGCAGACCAGTGTGTTTATTTTTTTTTTTTTTGAAGTTGTAGCAGCTTCTAGAAAGCAAGAGAGAGAGAGAGAGAGAGAGAGATAGGCTAATTGCTTCAGCGGCGAGTAAATGCAGTCGAAACATCTATCTACTGAGCCAACAGCCCTGGTTCAACAGATGTGACCAGGTTAAAATAACAGGAGATAAGCAGTGGAAAGAAGAAGTAGGCTGGCTGCTGCTCAGCTGAAGGGGCTCCGCACGGTGTGGAAAAACCTCCACCTCGGGGAAACTTGACTTTATTTAATAATCCGCGATCAAATGCGCTGCGTGTTTGTCTTTTTTTTGCGTCGTTAATTTCAAAGTTCACGATAAGACTCCCCGCGTGTGCGTTTGCGGTGTCGCTGCAGCCCGGCCTACGTTGGTGGGAGTACCCCCTGCACAGGTCCCCTTTGCAGTGCAGATCCAGTAGTTGGAGTTGTTGTACACCGAGCGCGAGAGGGAGAGGAGAGGAGCGCAGCAGCTGAGTGAGCAAACAAGAGGTAGAAACATTAGGTTAGATATCTGAGGCTACCACGCGTCGACCTGTCACTTTTTACCGCTTCGTGCCGACACTCTACTTGAAGAGGACCAGCAGCAGGACCAGCAGCGGCAGCAGCCCCGGCACCAGGACCAGCAGCAGCAGCAGCAGCGCCCTGGTCTGGTCTGGTCCTCTCGAGCAGCCGCCTGTGAGAAAACTCCCAAACGCGGTCGTCTCAGCTGGCATGAGCTAACCTACCAGGCAGACATGGAAACCAAACCGTTCCTGTCATTGGGTAAGTTTGTTTGTTTAATGACTGAGCCATGTTCTGGTAAAAAACGCGAGGGGGTCATGATAGTGTGAGACGTGTCCTCTCGCTCCTCTTTGCCCTCTTTTTCTTTTTGACAGCGCGTGCAGCGAGTTGCCAAACGCATCAACATGTTTGGAGCTGTCGGAGCCTCAGCGGACGTTGTCTTCTTTCGTTTTCCCACTGAAATAAAAGCACATAATGTCGTCTTCATGTTGCCAGAGTGGTGTTGCTGTATGAGCCGGTGACATTTGGCTTTGATACGGCGTGACATCTCGCTTGGGATACGCCGTGCGCGGTGCTCGCGTGCGCTGCAGTTCAATGTAGTTGCTTTAACTTTGCTTGAAAGTTTAATTTGTGTCGCTTACAGAAGGAAAAGTATTTTAAGCGTGTGCTACGACAAAACTGGATGAAAACAGTCGTGCAGAAGCAGCTGGAAGAATTTTAATTTGTACAAAGAGTTTTTTTTTTTTACTTTGTGAGCACGTGTTTGCATTAAATCAGGCTCTTTTAAGGTCTATGGTGTTTCACGTGACTTGGTTTAAGTTGCTTCCGTTTGACTTGTGCAGCAAGTGTTCCTAAATGAACCCAAGCGGCATAAAATTTTGATTTAAACTTGGCTGTGCGCGCACACACACAGTTGCATGCCTTGTGAGAGACTGTTTGTCTCCATAAAACTGCACTCAAGTTAGGATCAAGTCAGAAAAGGTGACACAGGTGTGCAGGGTGTTTGTGCCGAAGCCTGTTTTTGTGCATGGAAATGACGCAGGGGTCACAGGTCACTGAGGACACCTGATGAAGGAACTGAATTTGGCACTTTGTGTGTTTTTTAAGGAGACAGAAGAGCAACTTTCATATGAATTTTTCATGTTGCGTTCCCCCCAGAAAGTCCTCAAGGAAAAAAGAGGGCATTTACGCAGCTGTCATAATTTTAAATAGCAACGCAGGACGTGTTTGAATTTCCAGAGCAAGTTCAACAATCATTTGAATATGTTTATGACTCTTGTTTTGAAGCCATTCATCTTACGCTGGAGTTTAATCTTCATTAAGCACTCCTTTTAATTTCCACTTTAAACACACGCTGTCACACACAAGCACACCACACTGTAAATTATTAATGCCGAAGCCGCTACTGTGAGTTTGTCAAAGTGAACAGAGCAGACCCTTGTCCCCTGCAGCAGAGCCAGAGACGCAGCACAGAGCTGTAGGCGAGCCCTGTTATTGTGTCTGCTGCTCTTTCATGAGGGCGTCGTGTTACACCTCGACACGTATCATCAGCTGCCTGGATGCACTGAGGAGATTCACGGCGACTTCTGAGACACCGGGGCGGCTTTCTTCTGTTACAGGGGCCCCCGTTCGCTGACACTGTCGCCACAGCGCCCTTTATGTGGCTTCCCAGAAATACTCCAAACCGCCAGTGTTACACACACACTGACAGGCTGTTATTACAGGTGCACCGTATTGTGTGTCCACGCTGAAAGTGATTCAAGTTTCACTCGCCTAAATGTGCACCAGAGGAGCTCATGCAGACACTTGACAGCGTATACAAGCCTTATCTGAAAGCCCCTTTGGTTGGTGTAAGGCTTAATTGTTTAAATGAGGAGGAACACTTCTGCAGCAGTGTTGGATGTCGTCTTTTACCTCCCAGCCACACCACACGCTTCGTCAGCAGATTTCTCAACGCCTATAGTCCTAATCTGCGGGGCCCCTTAAATCGCCATTTATATTTAAACTTGCTCCATCAAAGGTCCACTTGAGTGCTGATTGGTAATTGGCCGCTTCAAGGACGACGCTATCTGTGAAGTCCTTGAACGTATCGATTAGCCGCTTACTCAGTGTAATTATCTGCCGTGCTGCATTAGAAATTCTGACATGCAACTGTTTGAAATGACAGCAGTACATTTTACAATTATAGATTGGTTGTTGGCTGTGATGACGACACCCCCCTCCTCCCCTCCTTTGGCACCGTACGCTCTGTACTGTATGGTGATGATGGGCTGCCTGATCTCACTATCAACCCCCCCAACCCTGCCGCCATATCTGACACTAAGCTATGAAGACTGAAGGGATGACATTGAAAGGAGAATGTGTCCTTTTGTCAGAGCAGTATGAGGCTGATCATGACGGTCTGTCAGTGGGATAAACAGTGCGGCTGTGAAAGGAGAGTGTAACGTGAAAAGCTCTCCCTGTAAGTCAGTCAAATGATAAGATAATCATTTACTGTTAAGTGTATCATTTTGGGCACATAAATAAGGTGCCCCCTGGTGATTTTTGCAAGTCTTTCTTTCTTATCTATGATGAGGGGATAGTGTGTTATGGGGATTGTAAACCCCTTAGAGACAAATTTGAGCAATTTAGATCAAATTGACGAGACGGAGATGACTGTGTGAGATGCACAGCCATCATTTGTGGTCAATAAAACCTTTTATGTTGACATAATTTGTTTCCGAAATGATGTACACGACTTTTCAGGGAAGTGAAACCAGTTTTTCTTTTGAAATGACAGCAAATGATTTGATATTTCCACATTAAATAATCTGATTTTAAAGATTTTTTTGCTCAATTTCAACCCGCGTTTAAGTAAACTTGACCCAAGTTGTCACGATTTAGAGCTCTGTGAATTAATTTAAAACAATTGAAGAGCTCTCTCCAAAAGCCTGTTTCACCACCTGCGGCATGTGTGTTGATTTTCCTGAATCCACTGGGTCTGAACTCTGGTGTATTCTGTTTGAGGGGACTATATCGTACCCCACAGCACAGACACACACTCCCAAAATCAATGAAGTTCATGGTCTTTGATGGGAAAGTGAGATTCATGGTGGTGTGTGTGTGTGTGTTTGTGTGTGGGAGAAACTGACATTCCTTTTCTGGCAGTAACTCAGGAACAAAGGTAATACAGGGAGAGGGTGTGTGTCTGCCGGGAGGGTTGTGTATGTGTGTGTGTGTGTGTGGTGGGAGTGGGCTGGTGGAATTACACCGCCAAAAGCATTTGGCCAAGTTTGTCTTTTACGGCCGTCCAGTTTTGTGTTCCTGATGTGATGCCTTTGCTCCCCTTTTGAGAAAAGGGGGCTGCAGCTGTCATTTTTATTGGAGGAGTTTTATAGGGAGACTTAATGGCTTAAAGTGACAGCTCTCTCTCTCCCTCTCTTTTTTTTTTTTCTCCTCTCCCTCTCAATCTCACCCACGAGGCCTTTTACTCGAGCAAATCAAAGAAAATTTGCCTTCCATGTGCCCACCCTCCACTTTCCCACCCCTCACCCCTGCCAATATCCAAACCAAACTGTACTGGAGAAAAAAAAAAAGATTTATGCTCCAATTATGAGCTCAGCGGGAGTGTGTGTTTTTTTGATTACAGTAAACTGGGATGAAGTGTAGACCAGTGCTTTCCCCCCGTCCTATATCTCTGCTGATCAGTATAAATCATTAAGCACTGGCTTCAGATAAAACAGGGAATATTTTAGCCTGTCAAGCTTTCTCTCCCCTCTCCTCCGCAGCCCCCGCTTGATAGCGATCTAAATAGTACGAATCAGAAACTGCTGGAAGGCTCTTCGATGCCCGAATCATGGAGTGACTCCAAGGCTCGTTAATTATTTGTGCGAGGAGCTCCTCGCCAGCGTGAGGTCTTTATTGATAACGGCTGCGCTGAACTTTGCACCTTAAACCTTGACCTTTGCTCCTCGTATGCTCGATCATTTCAGGAATTTGCCTTTGGCGTTCAATCTGTTGTTTGGAGTGTTTAAAGACAGTAGCGTGTCGTTTTTGTCAACTGATATGTTTCTTTGCTTGTTTCTACCCTGCCTCGTTCCCTTTTATGTCTAGATTGAGGGATTTGTGATTCAAAAATCAGGAAAATGGCATTCACAAGTGGGTGACATCTGTACATTGCTTGTTATATCTGATCCCAAATATTCAGTTTACAATACTATAAAGCAGAAAAGCTGCAAATCTGAGAATTTTCGAAGCTATACCAAGGACTGTTTAAACTTTTACTTGATGAAATTGAAAATGAACCGGTCTTTTCAGCAGTAATTTACACTCACATTTTGGATTTGCCGAAGCTCAGTTGTTGCTGTGAGCACTTTCACCACTCAGTGTTGGAATCATCTGAGCACCATTAGTCTCAGGGTTTATTGCAGGTCCTCCGAGTGTCTGAATGGCTTTTCTGTGGGCTGGCAGTATTCAGGGTGCGTACAGCCACTCTTTTGAAGTGGAAACGTAGTCTCTGTGGGGATTTGACCAGATCACACTCATAATTCGCATTGAGATGAAGGTCGTTTTGCCCTACTCCAGCCAGAATGCTGTGTGCTCTGTGTTCTGCGCGCATCACCACGCAACACGGGGAAAGACTGAGAAAGAAGAGCGACACTGGGGTAGAGAGAAATTGTATGAGTAAGAAAGAACACAGCGTATTGTGTTGTGAAATTAAACACTTGCCAAAACACCAAAAGAAACAGTATAGACGTGAACTACCCTCATGTTGGCGTGTTTTCAATAATAAAAACAACTGCCATATCTTCTTCTGTGATCGTGGTAATGCATGAAAAGATCTCGGCTGTTTGGCGGTTATGATGTGTTTTGTAATTAAGTTATGAGCACACAGGCTTTGAAGGGTATTCGCTGGAGAGCGTTGACGAATCGAGAGAATCCTAGATATGCTATGCTCCTTCATGTCATTATGTTTCCTTATGCCCACATTTTTTTCCACGCTAATTATAATTGGCCACATGAGAATCACAGACGTAAAAAAAAAAATGTTGATTTATTTCACTTTAAGTGTAGAGCAATGCAGCAGGAGTGAATATAGGACTATTTTCTGCATCCGGATGATAGGTCACGGATGTGAGATTAGACTACAGTGGATCATTGCTTTACATGTTGTAATAATATGTATCTGTTACACTGGTTGTGATATCATCAGTGTGTAACATGATCAAAAGCTGGGATGATTTGTTTGATGTTTCTGCGCTCCTCAAAGAAAGCAGAAGAATTAGATTATGCGACTCCAACTGTGAGGTTGTTTTTAATAAAACTGTATATTCAGGTGCACACACAGTCCTCTCCCTGTCTGTTCCACACACACATACTGAAAACACACCACATGTGCCTGCATGTATGTACATGTAAACACTGGCCGCCGCAGCAGAAACAGAGCGAGGTAATTAAGACGGTGTCTCTCGCTGCTCCCTCGCAGTTTCTTTTTTGAGGTCACGGGGAACAAGAGGTGTCCCAGTGTGCCCCACGCCTTCCTCCCTCCCTCCCTCCTCCGCACCACCACCGCTGCTGCCGCCCCGCCGCTGTTATGTTTGTCTGTCACCTTGCCAGATGCCAGGGGGGGTGGGGCTTCCACACACTGCTGGGCACAGGGCCACGGAAATCCCACAGCATGCAAAACACCTTGGTTATGTTCTCTGTGTGTGCATGTGTGACTGTGTTTGAGTGGGTGGGTGTTTGGGTGTAAGCAGAAGGCAGCAGTTGTGAGAGTGGAGGGTGAAGGTTACGTGCATAAACAACTGCACGCCAACAAATGCATATCTTGGCTTTATATTTTCACATAATAAAAATGATTACTAGCTCCCATTTTTTTTAAAACCCATGATTAAATGCTTTATGTGCGCGTGCTGGTGTTTTTAAGATTAAATGAAAGCAGTGTGGCGGAGCAATAAAAAGAGTATTTCTATTAATACTGTGGCTTTCACTGTTAAATGGAAGAGCTGTCATTATGTTGGTGAATGTTAAGCCAGTTTTAATGTTTTTTTTTTTTTATATTTGTAGAGAAAAGAAGATTTCGAAAAACACAGTGGTGTGCCAAGATACACTCAAAACAGGCTTCCCGTATGTCTTACCCCGCTCAGGTAGAGGTTTACACAGGCATGAAAGTGAGGTCTGACCCCTGTGAGTCGGCCTCACTCCGTCAAATCTGAGACCAGTCCCTGGTCAGTGTCAACTCAGAGCTGAAATGTAGTTATTCCCCTTTCAGAGCAACAGAAATACGCTTGCTTCAGACACACAGAAAAGGTTTTATACCCAGAAAAATAACTTGAGAACAGCCGTAATTTAAATCAGACTAGAATCAGACATGGGGGCGCGTGGGCACAAAACAAAAGTAGCTTATAATAGCCAGTGACTCACTTCTCTCTTATGTTTTTACACTACACACACTTTCAGTCAACCTACAGATGTGATAAAAATATTTGTTTGTTTGAAGCTTAATGAATAATCCAATAACAAGCTTGCATTTGCCAGTATTGGCCAGATAAACCTGTCATGATTGTTGGTCGTAATGTTCCCGGAATGAGCATCACATCCATTGTCTTTTTAATGAAAGTCAAGGAGTGTATATCTGGAGGGAATTAAATAAAGTCTTCAGCCGTTAAATAGCGTTAATGACATAATACTGTTGATTCATTTAGTGCGTAGTACAGTCATAGCTCTGATGAGATCACATTCAGCTATAAGTATCAAATCTCTTATTCATCATTTGAAAAACTTTCCCCCTTCATCCACTTCCTGCAGCTATTTTCTCCCCTGCTTAAGAAACTCCTCCTAAGCTCCACGAAAAGTCCCTCTCCCTACTTTAAACACTTCTTCACCTTAGGAGCTCCGCTCCGGCTAAGATGCTTTGTGAATTGCTTTTATTAGGATTTAATAGGGGAAATTGTAATGGCATCACATTAAGAATCTCCTGGCGTTTAACCGCCCAGACCAATGGGAGCAGTAGAGAAGTTTGTGCATACTGCTCTTCACCTCCAGGGACATGCCATCGATACCCGTGCTTGTTAAGGGTAAATAACATGCCAGCTGTGTCGGAGCAAGTGTTTGTTTACCTGACAAATGTGATATTGCATGTAATCATGGCTGCTTTGTGTGGTCTCGGAAGCGGTATGTTGTTTCTGTTGTTAAATCTGCTAATAACGAATGCTATTAAGGAATACACTCAGCATTTATAGCAACCATAACTAGATGGCTGATAATAACACTCATACAGTAGCCATCCTTTTATCTTGTTCCTGTTTCTATAGTGACCGTTGGGTTCTGCATATGTTTGTACAAGTTTCAAACCCCTTATTCCCACACACCAGGTTTCCATATTTGTATTAGCGTCTGTCTTGTTGTTCAGTATCCCTGAATATCATTGCGGCAAAAGTTTGACAGAAATAAAACAAATTGTCTCCTGTTATCTTGCACGTTCCCGGTTGCTTTCGTTTCAGCAGTTCAGCCGTTTTCAGTTTTCCCTTCCTTGGAGTCAGCCCTGCAGGGATTGAGGACAGTTGAAGCTGTGCAGCCACATATCAGTGAGAGTATTTCTAGATCCTATAAGAGCAAGCTGTCAAGACACAGGCATTGGAAAGTTTGTCCGACTTTCACGTCCTTCTCACAATAAAACAGCAGGATTCAACTGTAGCGAAGAAGCAGCCTTTTGATTAGAGGCTACGACTGCAATTATGATAAACAGGAACTCCATTAAAGGAGCTACCAAACTGATGAGATGAGGGATATGGAAGGACGTTAGCAGATACCAAAGTACTGACGCAGGTCACCTCAGAAATGGATACACGGCATGAATAAACACGTGCCTAACGAGTTGTAACTGTCACATTATTTCCACAAATTACCATGCACGAGAGAAAAGAGGGATAATATGTGAGATAACAGGGTTCCTCTGTGGGTTTTTCCTCTGCCTGCAGTAGAGAGAGAGTGATTAACTCTTTGTTGACGCCTGCAGGTCTAGCATGTTCATACATCCGCCCAGACTGTACGGCCCCTCGGCCCTCTGCGCACACACACCTGTATGCATGTGCACACACGGGTTAGACATGCGTACATACAGAGAGTCTGCACAGGAGTCTGGAGGGCTTTGTCACCTATGCTTAGACACCTTGCAGCAGCCGTCTGGTTTTCGGGAATGTTCTCAACGGCAGGAAGGGTGTTAAGAATAGAGACGGGGAGGGGCTTTCAATCTGGAAAAACAACACCGGCAACTTGGAGGCTCTTACAGTACTTTTGATATTGTTACATGAAGAGTTTAACAAGCACCGTAAACAACTAAAATTAAAATTCTGGAGCGACAGCCTGCTACGTTTAATCTATATGAGTTCAACGTTTTATTGCACCGTGAGGGAAATTTGCTTTGCAGACACTGTGTGCAGTAAAATGGCACAGTAGAGCCATGTACAAAACAACGAGGCACCATACCAATAAACAACAATGAAACACATAATAAACTGCTCCAATATAACCCAATTTTGACCATGGTAAGACCAGAAAGCAGGGTATCTTTTTTTATTAACTTAAAGCCACTACTTAGTCACTGAAAGTAAGAGGACTGTGTGAATAAAGAAAGCGCATTAAGCAGCCACTTTCTTTCATATTGGCTATAGAACGTGTTAACCTGCTTATTAGGCTGAGAAAACCCTCGCATTGTGCCTCCAAGGAAAATGTTCCCAGAGTCATGTAAATGGATTACGCACATGGCTTTGTATCACAGTTGCATGACAGTGTAATTTTGCCTTGACTCTCCACCGTAATGAATTTCAGTGCAGATGCAACCCTGCCCGTCTTGTCCATATAAATCTGTTGTTCACGAGAAGAAAGTTGAGCAACCAGGTTTACTAGACAGACAGAGACAGGCAGGCGCGCAGGTGCCGGCCATGTCTTTGTCATCAGCGCTCCGCATACCAAAGCGCTGACAGTTGCCTGCACGAACGGCTCTGACAAGTTCAAGTGTCACATTTAGGATGCTTTCTTCTGTTTCAGCTCCGAGTGGGAAACAGGAGACGGGTGCAGATTAAACGGGACAGATCTGAGCGCAGAGTTGTTGGCGGAACAGGGCCGTTATTGGCAGGACTGAGTGCAGCTGTGTGGATTTATGTGTTTGTGTGTGCGGGCATTCACCAGAGCTGCAGATATCTGTGACTTTCACAATGGAGTAATGTGTTTTTGTATTAATCGGTTTATCATTTCATCTATTAGATGCCAGAATAGACGTAGGCGTATAACAATTATATATAACAATTTCAGAGGCCAAGGTGATGTCTTAAGACTGGTCGCCTTGTGTAATATTCAGTTTACAATGACGCACCTTTGAGGAAACATTTTTGCTCAATGAATGACACACAGTTATTCAGTAAGCCCAAAGGAATGTTGATTAATATTCTTGTGATGAAATAAATGATTTATCCTCTAACCGTTTCAGCACTTATAGCCACATTTGCATGTATTTGACTATCAGATGGGTGTGTGTGTGCCTGGGCCTGTGTCAGCGTGTACAAACCTGCACATGTATGCTTTCATGTGCCGTGTGCATGATTAGCTGATGCTTCAACATGTATGTTCTGAACCGCTGGTGGTGGCAGTGGTGGCGGTGGTGGTTGGGAGTCCCCGGCACGCTGATTCATGAAGCGGCGTATCTGGAGCAGTGTTGAGCGGAGCAGCTGAGAATCAGCGCGCTGTCTGGGAGAGGGAGGGTCAGGGGTTGTGGCTGGGTCACGCTCTGTGGGAGAGAGGAGCGGCGTTTGTACGGGAGGTGAGGAGCAGCGATGGAAAAGGGGGTTGAAAACAAAACTGGATCATGGTGGAGGCTTGCGAAAAAGGAAGCAGGAAGCATGTTGTTTTCATTTAGTTCTTGCTTCACTCTGTGCGCCGCTTCTTTTTTTTTTCCCTCATTGCATCAGTGCAGCTATTGTTAGTAACAGAGTTAATTGTTAATTGATCCAAAGAGCGATAAAACAAGGCACCTAATCTCCCTCTCTCTCACACACACACACACACACACACACTCTCACACACACATGTGTGCTGTGGAGAATGAGAGTGGATGTTTATTACAGGATCCTGGTGGATGCTAAGGTGCCCTGGGGGCTATTAAAGCCCTCACTTAAAAGGCACTATCAGGGAACACTGATGTGGGCTGCCTCAAGGAGGGGGGGGGGGGGGGGGGGGGGGTGTAGAAAGAGAAAGAGAGAGTGAAGGAAAAGAAAGGGAAGAAAGAGAGGTCCTTGGACCAGCGAGCTGAAGGAGGGAATAAACAGAGTGAGCACATCTGGATTGCCTCAGCAGAATATTTGTGCAACATCTGGAAAAATTCCCTGGAATTTAAGGGTCCCCTCCTTTCATTTCGGTTATTTTTTCTCCCGTCTTTTCACTTCTTCGTCGTCTCCGTCCTGTTTTCTGCATCTTCAAAGTCTCTTTGCCCTGGTGCGGCAGGCACGTAAATACTCCTGTAGTAATGCATGTTGAGCCCTCGCAGACTTTATAGCGGGCCAAATTGGGCCCATGTGACCAACTCCCCTTTGTGCGGGGCCGGGCTAATTAAGTGGCACAGAAGTGAGAGGGCACCCGGCTGTGGACCCAGACCTCGACCAGTCCTGGGCCAAACACAACCCCTCATAAAAACAGCAAAAAAAAAAAAGAGAGAGTAAGAATTCCTGCACTTTCTACAGACAGTAAACTTTGAATCATAGCATGGAAAATAACCTCTTTGTTTTGTTTTCAGCAGAACCAACACAGACGTTTCTTGTACAGCATGAAAGAGACATTGTATATGATGATTAAAACAGGCCACCTTTGGGTTATTTCAAAAAGAATTTTAAGCTTTTTTATGTATTAGTTTGTTGTCTCTGAAAGGCACATATAAAGAGTGTGTTCATGAGCCTCCCTTTGAGATCCAAAGTCCCATGAGGGTTAAGAAAGCCTCCGTATTGAATCAACACCTTCAATCAATTTGTATCACTCAGCTTTCACAGGGAGCACAGCGCTGCGCTCGGCTACGGGGGCCCTTACAGTACATTACAGATGTACAGCGAGGCTTTTGTCTGTCTCTGCAATGAGATCACGAGCGCAACTCTCACTCCTCTCATCAGCGAGCTGGCGTTGATTAGCGATTAAGATTCCGACGAGCTCCCAGCGCCTTCTGTCTTACCTGGGCGAGGCTCCTCGCGGGGCGGCAGCGCTGACAGGCAGGTAGCTCACTCAGAGCAGAGGGGAGAGCACAGAGAGCGCAGAGGTACATGCTAATGCGGCGACTGCGCTGATCAAAAGAGATGCATCACGGTCTCCCTCTGATGGGCTTACTGATGCCGGGCCCCCCTGAGAGCTACAGTACGCACGGGCAGGAGTAGGGCAGCGATCAGAGGGAGAAGGCGAGGGGAGTGAGAGAAAGAGAGCAGAGAGGAGGAGGGGAAGAAAGACATACTCGCACAGAAGGAGATAGATTGATGACAGTGAATGAGAGACACATTAAACATTATTTGTCAAACAAAAATTGCCAAACATCACAAGTTTCCAATCTAGTCTCCCTCATTATCTGCGTATCTGAGCGAGTCAGTCAATCATCTCTCTTTCTGTGAGGACACCGAGCTGATATATTTTTTCCCATGTTGCTCTGCAGTTGGCCTACATCTTTCTGCATGGCTGAACTGACAAGTCGGACTCCTTTCTAGGAATGCTGATGTTGATGATATAGTCCGCTGTGTGTGTGTGTGTGTGTGTGTGTGTGTGTGTGTGTGTGTGTGTGTGTGTGTGTGTGTGTGTGAGAGATGCTTGCTCATGTATATACAGCCTGTTTACCTGTACGAGGATGTTTGCTGGTATCTGTTCAGGTCAGCTGAGTCTACATGGGCTGGCATGCAACCATGATTTCTTTATTTTATTCAGATGAAAAAATCCAGCTGACAGAAACAGAATTTGCAGCAGAAGCAGAAGCATTCAAACTAAAACACAAAAAAGGTATTAGAGCTGCTAACGTGACTTTTTTCATTATTAATTCTTATAATATATTATTCGATTAATCAGTTAATCAGTGCCTTTTCTACATGGCCGCACGCCGCTGCGCATGCTCACTCCTCATTGGGAACAGTTGATAAAAGACGCCAGTGCTGAGGAAAAAAAAAAACGCTTTGTAGACACAGGTCTTAAGTCCTGCACCTTGTCATGGCTAGACGGAGGGAGAACTCAAAAACATATATATTTTGTGCAGTGTAACACCGTTTTAATGCCATATATCGTCAAAAGAAAAAAAAAAAGCAAGTTAAATTCCTTGGAAAAATTATCCAAAAAATTGTCTGCTCGATGTAAACAAGACTGTCGGTCTCAGCTGAATCATTCATGTCAGTGTTTTTAGCAGGATCTGGTTATTGCATATGGTTTATTTTAGGGAAAATCTTTAATGAGACATGAAGACGAAAGTAACTGTGATTACATATCGCTATTTTAAGCTTAGATTTATGTTTTTGTTTATTTGTTGTTGCTAAATCCAACAACAAATTCTGTTTTTACAGTTTCTGGCAAGGATAAATAGGGATTTTTAGCTTTTTTTTTCTGAAAACATGCTTTTAAAACCCACCAGCTGGTTTTGAAGTTCAGATTAAATCATAAAATGTTAGAAAATAGTGAATGAAATAAAGGCCAATATAGTTTTCCAGAGCCTGTGTTGTTGTTTTCAGATGTTTAGTTGTGTGCGTGCAACAGTTCAGAACCCAGAAACATTCAGTTTAGATAATAAAAACCAGAAAAGAACAGAATAGTGGGAAAGTCTTTTATTTGAGAAGCTGGAACCACTTCTGGATAAATGACTTCAATGATTATTGATGATTAATTTTATGTCTGTCTTGTTTCAGCAGATTCACACACCAGCACAAAAGAGGATGCACACTGGCACAGTTTGATGCAGATGCATGCCGGATTATTTATATTTTCATTCTTAGAAAGAGCTCGCTCACAGCCAGGCTTTGTACTAAAATCAGATTATGATGGCATAGGTCTAGCTGCCTTTTAAAATGTGAATCCGAGAGCCCGAGGGCCGTGTAATACCCCCGACCTCTACACCGTGCTGCACTGTGAAGCATTTTCCCTGTGCCTTTAGGTTATCGTGTATGCAGACATCTCTGCGCGGCCCTGCAGGATGACCTTGCTCCGGCTCGTCCTCTTGCCTGTCCCTTGATCCAAATTAACTTTGCTGTTTTGGACCCTACTTTCTGAGAGGATGCACCATTGCTCAGCGCTAAGCCGATCTGACGGTCTGTCTCTCTTGGTCAGTAATTGTTATTTGAGATAAGAGTTTTTGCCCTGGAAGGCAGATTTAGTATTTTTGGAGCAGTCTTATGCTTCGCTGGCTCATCTTATCTCGGGGCATCTGCAGGTAGACGTGCGGTGATGTCATCAATGTCATTTTGGTGGAAGAAGTACGCTGCAAACCCTCGAAAGGTGCCTCACCTCTTGACCTAGACCTCGATAGAGTATCAAAATAAACCAGATTCTCAGTGCTGTAGTTATTTGGCTTTTATGCGCCCTAGGGCTTGTGCTCTCACTCCAGGTCTGCACAGTAAAAGTCCAAATAAATCTCTTAAGGTGAACCAAATAATTTCATATTTTACCCCATAAATGCCTCTAATAAATACCAAGCCAAGTAACTGTTTACATTTGAGGCAAGAAAATGGTCATAAATCTTAAATTGTGAGACTGCACACGCGGCAAGAGGCAGACCTCTGGGTGCAAGCCATGATGAAATGCCCTAAAAACTCGATTTATATTTAAAGAAATTAGTATCTGACACATAACTATGGTGACTGTAGCTGCAAAGGTTTAAATCATCATCATAAAATCAATCTTACATTTTGTTTTAAAGGATCTAGAAAAGGTCTTAATAAGTGTCTGATACCGAGGGCTCTGTAGATCTGATCTTCACTGCAGCAGCTCCCTGCTTTATCTGCACTCTAAAAACACAATGATCTGAATGCACTGTGGTGGGCCCCGTGACCCTGAAAGCCCCAGGGTCAAACTGATTGGAGAGAGGAGCCACGTGTTGGTCTGGGTCTCCAGTGGCATTACATCACATTGATTGGCTCATATCCGGAGAGAGATCTCCACTTATTGAAATGACGAGTAGCGGGCGACAGATTTCAGTGCGGTGACCAGCGCTGTAACAATCATACACTGACACACACACATATACATTTCCTTTGTGTGTGTGTGTGTATCCCGGTCTCAGCTGTGAATGAATGAATGATATTCCTCTCGCCGGGCTCCAGTGGGTTTACTGAGCTTATTACCAGTTTAGCCTGTAGTCGTCCGCTTGATTGGCAGCAATAGTTTCCTCTTTTGATGGAACAGGGTGGGTGGCAGGGGAAGGGGTAGTGGCATTTTGCATCTCATGACATGTCACCCTGCGTTATGCTGCATGTGCATCTCAGTCATTCATTTGCTGTTTCACTCAGATGGACGTTGAGTCACGGGAAGAGTTATCAGTCACAGTCACCAATGAACTGCCTCATTGCGAGCTCATTTTTACCATTCAATGCCTTGCCTATATTTAATTGATTAGTTTTGTATAGTAATATATACTTTTTAAATTTTGACCACTGTTGTAGTGTTGACTTCTACACTGTTACCACTCCTCACAGTATTCTGACGGTATACAGGCACAAAATTTTATGGCAGCACAAAACATGACATATATATATTGAAAAATGAAATGATTGAAGCAACATGGCGGCCTGTCTGCGTGTGCTTCTTCATCCAGTGTACTTGGTAATAACAAGGCAGCAAAGTTATTAATTAGGAGTTTAAGAAAACATTAATGCACTTTAGGGCTGAAACAATTAGTTGACTAATCGATGACTAATCGACTATTACAATAATCAGTGACTATTTTAGTGGTTGACTAATCGGTTTGAGTCATTTTTCATAGAAAAGTGCTATAAAAGTACCCCAAAATACTCTTATCACAGCTTCTTATGTTCAAATACTGGCAGCTTTACACACTCTCCCATGACGGTGAACTAAAAACCTTTTGGCGTGAGTACGAAACAAGACATTAGATGACATAATTTTGGGGTTTGGGAGAGACAGACCGACATTTAACAACATTTTAACACATTTTTTGGTAAAATGATTAGTCGACTAATCGAAGAAATATTCAACAGATTAGTTGGCAATGAAAATAACTGTTAGTTGCAGCCCTAATACACTTGTGTATTGCGATGTTATGTTTTCTGATACTGTATTGACTCTCAAAAACACTGTTTCATGCAAATATTTGTGGTGGTGGTTCAGTTTGTGTTGTGTTTTCACCCCCAACTGTTACATAGCAGTGTTGTAATCTATATTGAGCAGTTTGAATCTTACTCTAGTAGGGCTCCAAAGTGTGGGATCATTTGAGAAGGTGAAGGACGAACCCAAGGTGATATGTAAATTCATCTTCATTGGTCGACTACAAACATGACGTATCATCTGAAACATGGAAGTAGCTACATGCCCATTAGCCCACAGCGTCATTAACAGGCGGCTCGCTCAGTGTGTGACGTGCACTTGTAGACAAAATATAGGCCTATATTAATGAAGGTTCATTAGTACGGTTTGGATTTGTCTGTAATGTAGCACAGTGTTAACAATGTTACTGATGCTATTCTTTCTCACACCTTCAACTCAAACCATTGTGCTGCCCCGCCCAAAATATATCATTCATTTATATCGTTAACATGCAGGTGACTAGTCGACTAATGTCCATAAATGACAACTATTGGTCAACTAGGAAAATTCTGAGTCAGGGGCAGCCCTTGTGACATTTGACATATCATGACATCATTATCAGGAAATAAAGGCCTAGTTGCACAGTAGCGCTCTACTGCCCAGACAATACGGCACACTTTTCCTGTCACTTTGTAAGAAGTTCAAATGTGACATCTTTGTTTTTTTTACCATTTCCCTGTCCTCTGCTTTCACTGAGGATAATGGACAGTGTATGATACAGCCATTAGCCTGTCACAATGGCGCTATCTCATACTGGAACCGTGTTCCCTCCTGTTATGATCATTTTCATGCTATCTCAGGCTCCGGCTTTGTTTCCTGTCTCTGAGGGAACGGCTCGCTCGAGTCTTTAATGCTTCGTTTTTGTGCTCACTGAAAAGCCTCGCTTCCGAGCAGAATACAGCGTAGCATCACACTCGCTATGCCGAGCCTCATCCCCCCCGTGGAAGAGAAATAATTTATAAAATGAAAAGTACATTTGTTGTGTAAATGACCACATGCTGTAGGATATTTAATCCTGCCTGCAGTCGATCCCAGTCATGTGACTTGACCTAGTTTTGTCTGCCTCCGTCTGTCTCTCCTCTTTTTCTCTCTTTCACTCTTTCTCGCTCTCCCTCTCTCCCACAGTCTCCAAGCAATGCTTTGCTGTCCTCTTCTTCCTCTATCCGTCTTTCACTCTCATTTCTCCCTCTCCATTCTTCTCCTTTTTGTTCGCCCCCATGCTGGCTGCTGTCTGTATTTCTGTTCCTTTTTTTTTTATGACTGATCCAAGGATTTGTCTTCTTCCTCCTGGTGTGTTCATATCTGTAACAGTGTGGCCAATAACTCTGTCCTTGATTATGTACTGAACACAGACTAATCTCAGAAATAAAGTTGTCTTTCATATGAAGGAAGTGACATTCACTCACAGAATGCCAGCAGAATGTGCTTTATTTCCGAAGTCATGAGTCATCTCGTCATCCTTAGCTTGCGCAAAACTTTAACCCACAACTCATAAAATGACAGTTATGCAGAAATGTCTGTGCACAGCTTTTGCAAGCGTCTTTTTATTTTTGTTTTCATTAAGCAACAGTTTGAGATATTTCACAAAGATTGTTAGCTTCCACTATTCTTTTCTTCTCTGCTTTGTTCACTCCATACTGTGGCCCTGACTCATGAGCCAACACTTCTTTTTTCAGTCTGTTTACTGATTCCTCTGTGTTGTAAAAGACACAGCATGAGGTACATATTCAGTAATATAAGCGTCATAATACTGAAATGCAATTAACGATGGATAATTTGATTATTTCAGTGATTAGATTATATGTTATGGGTATGATTCTACCCAAATTAGTGTGATTGGGTTCAATTACAGCACAGTTTTTGTTGTGGTGTCTTGACAAAACGAAATGTCAGATAGAAGATAAAATATTATCTAATCAAGTGCATTTTACTGTCACATGTTGGCCTTTGTTTGACTTTGCTCTGGTGTTTGATAGCATATTGTCCTCTTTATTTTACATTGATTGAGGATTGGGAATGCTATAAATAACCCACTGAAAATCAAAACAGGTTAACGGGGCTAACGCTCCAAGTGTAAAGTAGTGCGTCTGAATGGAGCCTCATTCTATAACTGTGTCAATGAAAGACTTAAGTTGCATAGTCACACTCAAAGACCTCTGATCTGAAAAGCCTTTTTTTGAAAATGTAGATGTCTGACATAGACATCAGGTTATTTCTGATTATTTTCCTGGCAATTTGAAGGATGTTTGGCAACACTTTACTTGAGGGTATCTACATAAGAGTGACTTGACACGGTCATGAACCTATGTACATGTCATAAATGTTTATGACTGCTGTCATTAAGTGTCATTTGGTTTTTGTAATGACAAGTTGACATTAATCAAAGTGACATTACCAGAAGTTGTCTTTGTCACGAAGTTGACATTAAATTTGTTTGGGATGTCCTTATTATGACAACTTGACATTAACAGGATGACGTTACCAGAGTTGTCTTTGTCATAACAACTTGACATTAACAAGAAATGCACCTCTTTTTGTGTTTATGACAAGTTTACATAAATGATTATTATTGTTATGACAAGTTTCATGACAAAGACAACTTACGGTAATGTCATCCTGGTTAAATGTCAAGTTGTCATTATAAGGACATCCCAAACAAATTTAATGTCAACTTGTCATGACAAAGACAACTTCAGGTAATGTCACTTTATAGTAATCAAGACAACCCAAACAATGTCAACTTGTCATTACAAAAACTGAATGACACTTAATGACAGCAGTCATAAACGTTGGACAGTGTCATGTCATAGTTATGACAGTGTCATGTCACCCTTATGTAGTTAACTTCAAGTAAAGTGTTACTGAATGTTTTTTACTTGCATCAGAGAAGAGGAGAGATTTGGGTTATTCTGTACATATTTAAGAGGCTTCTTCATCTTTGTGTGTTTGGTACTCATGATGCCACTTGCCACAGCCACCTTGTCTTTGACATACCTTGCAGAAGATCAGAGGCGCCAGGCTAAGTATTGCTGTCACATATGCTCATAAAGAGAGAAGAAAGGGGAGTGTTTTTTGTGCTATGCAATATATAGCCTTTTAGGACATGATAAACGGTGAAAGAGATAGGTAAATAGCTAAATGGATGTCCCTGTAAGAGCAGCTGCAGCCTGCTTGGCAGAGTCTCAAGTGTAACGATTTGGTCGCCTCTTGGAATGCGTGGCATGTATCCATTCCTGAAGAGCACAAGAGAGATCACTCAGGCTTTGGAATAATACTGTAACCCATAACAAGCCTCAGCCTCAGCTGTCTCACTCTCCCAGTGAGCACTGTACACTCCACATGTGGGTGATTTTTACACATTTTATATTTGTATCCGCACAAGCCATTCAATGTGTCGCCATAACAAGTGGTTTATAGGCTGTTACTGGCTATTATCTCTCTGCAAATACCAATTAGCAGTGAAGCCTGGGTGTTGAATCTTTCGGTGTCAAGGCTTTCTGCAAAAGAACCCGTTGTTCAGTGCGCGGTTGCTTTTTCTGAGCAAATTACAATGAAGATGTCCCTTCTGTTTTTTAATTATTTTCCTCTTCTCTAAATGTAGAACTGCGGCACCAGAGCACATCGTGATCACATACAGTAGCACTATATGCAAAGTATTACATGCACAATTCAAGGTTGGACAGCTGCATTACCAGGGAGAACAAAGTGTTTTTCCCTCGCTGAATTCATTTTAGAGGTGAAAAAAAAAAAGTATGCAAGATTGATTATTATAATCATTTCTGTACAGTTTTTGAAAGTACGACTCATAAACTTTAATGAAGGTCTATTATCATTAACATTTTTGCAGGATTGGCCCATCTTAAGAGTCATTATTTTACTGCTGACTTTAAAGGCGCAGCGATGTCTGGCTCCTTCTTGTTGTATTTCATAATTTTTACATAACAATCATAAAGAGCCAAAAAGCAAGTTGAGATTTGTAGCCAGAGCTTTCCTAACACCTTCTCAAGCCTGTGCTAAAGACCTAAGCATTAATTAGGCCTTTGCTTTTCCACAACCATCTCAATGTCATCTCCAAGGTTATTTTTTTAAAATAACATGTTTATAGATAGAAATTTATGTAACAGTCTAATTTGGATTCCCTCAGTCCTCACTTTCTTTATATTTTAAAACACTCTGGGTAAATAAATACAGTGCATTGGGGGAAAAAAAAACTGTTTACACCAAGGAACAAAATGTGTTCTGCCTTCATTCTCACACAAATAGACGCACTGCTGAGTTTCCTTCACAAAGGATTTGCTTGGAGCTTAGGTGCCAGG
Organism: Epinephelus cyanopodus; assembly: GCA_026686955.1. NCBI lineage: Eukaryota > Metazoa > Chordata > Actinopteri > Perciformes > Serranidae > Epinephelus > Epinephelus cyanopodus. The sequence goes on along the minus strand of CM048932.1, from coordinate 29,985,183 downwards.
TTGAGGTTTGTTTATTTTCAAGAGTTAGTATGAAAAACAGCTCCTTCTCAAGGTACAGCAGTCTCAAGCCATGTCATTAATACGGGACCCGAAACGCTGATACTTGAAGGTTTATTCAGTGAGAGAGCCCTGTTGTCTCCATTCATTATCTTGGCCCAAACTCTTCATTCCAAAGCTCGACTTTGCTCTGTAAGCACCGTTTTCCTGTCCAAGTCCTTCGCGGTCCAGCCTGGCTCGATGTCACACAGTGATACTGAATCAGAGGTGTGCACTTTACAACCAATTTACTGTAGATTTGAAATCCCGGGCAGGATTATTTCAATATTTTCCCCTTCTGGAGTCTACTCCCTAATGGAGCTTTGCAGTCAACAGGCTGGAATGAACATTACTGATTTTAAAATCCCCCTATTCATATTTAATGCTTCCAACTTTAAGAGGAATTTCAGCCAAGAGTGCACTTAATCCCTGTTTTTAAAACTGTCCTGCGAGTGGTCTGTCTTGTGTAATTCTTATTCGACTGTATTATGAATTTGAGTGTTTTTATTGTCGTTCTGCTGCACAGTGCACACCCATGCACAGCAGCTGCCGCTCCAGATGTTTTTAATTCAGGTTTTGAATTATGTACCACTTCATAATGATGTTTCACAGAACAGTCTGAAACGCACTGTTTCCCATGATGTGTATGTCTGTGCCTGTGTTTTAATCAAGCATTTAAAATGTAGCAGTATTTCCATTTTAGGAATGACATGTTATTACCCAAAAATATTTATTGGTGTCGAGAAATGTATTAATTAATTTGATTTTTATATTACAATGTTTTTCATAATCAGTGCTGAATGTTTGCTGGTTCCACCTTCTGAAATGGATTTAAATTTGATTGGCATTTTCCCAATTTTTGGTAAAATTGAAAGTGCATTTCATAGATGACCAAACATATATTACACAAGCACAGCCCTGCATTTTTCTGTAAAAGTGTAAAATCACAATACTCGAGCCCCTTTTTCACTGCAAGAAACAACCTCTAATACCCGCTAACATCCAACTTTTTTATTTAATGGGAAAGGTTTTAATCTGCATTACCCCGTCAAATGACTGCAGTAGTCACAAGTGTAAATCAGCTCTAGCCCCAATCGGCTCGATCGGCAGTGATGGAAATACAACACCAGGGTCAACGCACTAATTTTAGCCCTTTTGCCAGCACGATGCAATGACAGGCGACCACAAGATGGCGTCCTTCTCAATTCAAACAGTGCTCAAACATTGTCCCTAATGAGTCTGCACCCTTGTAAGAGGGATTTAGTAAGAAATATAATAAAAGAAGTAACTTCTGTGACATTTTCACTGGCCTCCATGCTGCTTTCTACTGTTTACTAACCTATTTTCCAACCAGTCTGTGATGTTGAGTGTGGCTCACAAGAACACGAGAGGCATACTCGTCTGTTGCAGAGTTTTTTTTACACAGCTCTGGTCTATTGGCAATGGGAAAGGATTCTATCTCTTATTTTAATGTGTTTTCTTATGTTTAAAAAACCTGCATACCTGCCACTTCTGGTGGAAAAAGAGTATTGTAGAGACTAGGCTTTTAAAGTTGAGTGGTTTGAGCATTTGTATATGTGCCCTGCTGGCTCGCATGAGAGTATGTATGCAGAAGGTCTGACAACAACAAAGCCAGAGCGAGCATGGTTTGACTTTGTCATGTGTTGACCTTGATTGGTGAATCTGGGGCAGAGTTACAGGACAAATTGTTCAGAAGAGAAGAACAGAGGATGTGGGTGGCAGCACAAGTCCTTCGTCCTGTTTTGTCCTTGGCTGTTTGTACATATTTACATCCTCAGTTCGTGGATTCAACATGTACTAGGCTGAGGCTGCAGGAGGAGGTTAATGGGAGACTGTGCTCCTGTAGAGATGGGAGCGTGGGCGTGTGGAGTTAATTTAGCGGCTAACAGGAAGCGTGCTCTGGGACCTTCCACCAGGACTCAGGCAGCCAGCGAGTGGGGCACAGGTCACCATGCTGTACTATACCACACCTTACTTTCTACCTCGGAGCCCCTCTGCACTGCTCTTGATGCATTAGATTTCCCCCCGCAGAATATTCATCTCCATACTGTGAAGCCAAGCTTTATTTTAACATCAGACGCTGGAGGTAATTCTCTTTGATCACTCCAAAATGTCAGCTGCGATCAAGGAAAATCGAGGCCATGAACTTAGGCCAGAACCGTATCCGATTGCAACCATTAATCAAGGCTAAAAATAGCAGTTTTGACGCAAGATTGAAGCAGTGCAATCTTGGGTGAATCCTACAAAATACTGAATGAATTTCCTCCCGAGATCCATTAGAGGAAGCCCATAAAACAAAGTTTTATCTCTCTCTTTCTGAGGGTGATAATTCACAGCCGAGAAAGGGCCAGTGTGCGCTGTGCCAAGGGCTGTTGGCGTGTGCAGATAGTCCGTCATGTGAACGGCTACTGTAAAGATCGGCAGAGGGATAGTAGATTTTTAAATGCTTCCTTGTGTCCGTTCCCGGGTGAAAGGAGCCTCTTTTAGCCTTGCAGCTCTTTCTGAGTCCAATCACACAAATTTGATTAGAGTCGTTTGCCCAAGGAGCTGCTGTGGCTGCTGGGCTGCAGTGAGGCCCTTGTTCCCCTACTTGCCCCGGAGAAAGGTTCTGACGTGCACAAGCAGCCTTTGAACCGGCCCCTTCTTTTCTTCCCCTTTAACCTCATTTACCACACTCTTTTAGTTTCTCTCCCCCACCCCACCCCTCTTCGTCTGTGGCTGCTCACCAGTGGCCTGCCTTTGGCTTCATCACATCACAGCAAGTGAGACAAATGACTGTTATAAATTAAGAGGAACCGCTGCTTTGGTGTCGTCTCAGCTTAACCCCAGCACTGCGTAATGTTTTATACAATGCTTCGCGAGTGGGCAGTACATCTCTGTGGGAGAGGTGAACCTGAGCCACAGTCAAAATACATCCATCTGTTATTCAGTATTGAATACTCCAAACAGACTTTATTCAAAACCTCTACTTTACAGCCATTATGTTTGCAGGTGTACTGTATGTCTGGAAGCCGTCGAGTTTGGTTTTGGCAAAGAAGTGTGTGTGTGTGGGACAAATTAAACCAAGACTGAAAATTTCTACGCCAACCAATTGAGTGACTCGTGGAGGTGGTGGGGTTGGTTATTCACACCAGCAGTTGCAACGGAATTGAAAGGAAGTGGGCGGAGCTTTGACAGCGGCAGATTTTGCCACAACCACAACCACACTTTCAGCTAGTTGTCTCCAGACGTGTGTCCTCTTTACAATGTGACAGAGTTATGTCTGGCTTTGCGAGAGTAGTCATAACCTCAGTGTCAACAAGGGCAGTGGAGCAGCAGCGTTGTTTAATAATGATATCTTTTTTCTTTTTTTTTTCTTTAAACTACGAGGTACATGAGTCAAGGTTTTGTAGCTATGCAAAGCTGTATCAAATAGATTTGAGCTGATGATGTGTCTATTTGTTGTCTCTTTTGCCGCCATTTTTTCACAACCTTTTATGTTGTGAAGAAGGTCTAAAAGAAAGTTGTGAGAACCGCCTGTGGTTTGTAGACGTACAACATGTGCTTTTCAATAATAACAGTCCGAAAGTTACGGTTTTTACAAAGGTCATCTTTGTCAGCTCTACCTTTTTCTACGGATGCCTTGCAGCCTCAAATACCACACCAGGGCAACTGCCACTTTCATTATCCTGAGACTGTGTGAAAGTGCAGACTCAATTTCAGACAAAGTAGGAAGGCAAGGTTCTTTTTTTGTTGTTGTTGAAAGAGCCGTTACAGAAAGGTGCTCTTGTTCATTTCAAAAGCGCCTCAGTTTAGGTCTCGCAAAACACAGTGGCTTAATAAGTCATTCAATAAAGCTGTCCAGTTAACTTTTTATTGCCAGCCCAGACCTCAAACAGCGGTTGGTTTTGTGACTCAACTTGAGTGACAAATGCAAGTTGCAGATTTTAGTCACTGTTTATTTTCCAGTGTAGAGAGAACTACTCATAGCATCAACCTCCTTGTCATTTTGTTAACCTATTAAGACAGGATGCAACGTATGTGTGTGTGTATAGGAAGTTTTGCCGCAAGTGTTCTGGTTTGTTGTGGCTGAACCTGAGAATTATGTCTTCCAGTCAAGGTCTTCATGGGTATCTGTTTCTGCAGAATTTGTCTAATCTTCCATTAGGGTTGAAAGAAGCCCTCAGGTGGCTGATTTTGCCCTAATTCATCCAAGGCAGAGGCAAATTACGGCTCTAAAGAATGTGTCGCTACAGCAAAACGGTTAGCATTTCGTTTCCCTACGTATAAGCCACGTTCCTGGTTTGGTTTGTTTGACACAACATACCAAGTAGAATATGCAACATACTGCAGAGTCCTGAAGCCCTTGTTTATCTGAAGGGTCGTCTTATGTCTTCAGACTTGGTTCACCTGCTTTCATTGACCAGTCTTGTATCTGGTTTGGCTGCTCAGGGACCCTTAAGGTCTCAGTAATGGGGTCTAACTTCGGGTGGAATTTCAACCCAAGGATTGTGTTTCTGAAACTAAAAGAAGGCATGTAATCAATCCACATAGGCTTAGAAACATGTAAACAACAACAGAAGGATTTACATGTGTGTAAAATAAGTCTATTTTTCCGCAGCAAGTACAATAGTATGATCAGCATCGAGGTATTGCCTCAAGTTATCTTCATGAGGTTTGCTTTGTTGTGGTGATAGATCCGCTCAAGCTTTGTTCTGGTTGAGATAAATAAGAGCTTAGAGGCATGTTTAAATTTGGCTCTTTTCCTCAAAATGGGTATCATCGAGGGGGAGGGAAGACAGTTTGCTGATGGGGCAGATATGCTCAGGAGCAGGTTGGACGCTTTCCATGCTGTTGATCGGGATCAGAGAGGGATGTGGCGCTCAGATGAGAAGTGTTTGATTATCAGCTGATGGGTCCTGCAGTGTCTCTCTCACTGAAGTGAAGAACAGGGAGAGTTGTTTCAGCACATAGGCTCTGTCAGAGTGGTAATTGTTGGTGTAATGAGACGGTGCTGCATGGGATTAGCTCTCTTTAGGGTAAAGCAAACATCAGAGGATCATTAAGTCTTCTACGTGATGCCTTTCGTTTATAGGAAAGCGACATTGCACGCATGCACAGATTGCGTTCAACGCAGTTGCAGAAAGCATTGACGTAGTGGTGATTAGGGCTGCAACTGATTATTTTCATTATTCCTTGTTGTGTCTGAATAGTTAAAAGAAATCTGTCTAATGATTTAAAGCAGAAAAGCAGCAAAAGTAACTGGAAACAAATGGAAGGCATTTTTGCTTGATGTTTCAGTGGTGAAACAAATATCTTGAAATCATTGTCATGTCCGATTCAGTGTCATGGATATATCAAGGACATGTGGTCAAGCACTTGAGGAACACACTGGAGTCTTCAAGGTCATGTCAGAGGACGGGCAGGAGGAGGGGAGAGAGTATTGAACTGTCAGAATCATGATCGGCTTTATTGGCAGAGCATGTGAAAACACAGAAGGAATATGACCCTGTTTTTTTGCATTGCTCTTACGTACTTTCACAGAAAAAGACTTTACAGCTAGGAGCAAAGACAACAAAGCTGGACAAATAAAGGTGAAGAATATGTCTTACACAAGTTTCCTTTTTCTTTTGTGAAGCATTGAGGCACGCTGTAGTATACCGCTGAAGGTGAATGGCATTCACAAGGGTGACCCTGGCAATTGATGGCTCCTCCGCTGGTCCGTCCTTCTGCGCACTCTACCAGGACCTTAGCCCCTGGAGTCACATGTGGGAAAGGCTTTTTTTTATTGCACCTGGGAGATGCATTAAAGGCCCAATGATCTTTGACCTTGGGCTTCATCACCCTGGCAACACGGGACACGAACAATCGTCACACTTAAAGAGAGCTCGGCTGCGATCCCTTAAACTCTCGTAAAGGGTTGATTGTATTTCATTCAAAAGGCTCGAGTTTGTGGGATCTTGTAAAGTTGGAAAGCGCATTCACTGATGCATCTGTGATAAATGAGAATCGTCTGTTAATGAAAATACTTCTGCTCTTATCAGTGAGGTTTGTTATAATGGCAAATTTACACACCTTTGTTTCATTAGAACCTTGTCATTAGGCCTTTCTTTTATTAGCCTTATATCAATAAAAACCCTTCTTTCATTAGCGGAACATCTCAAAGGCTTGCCTTCATTAGCACAAGGTTGTAAATGCTGGATGCGATTTCATTAGCAGCCTATCTTTAATGAGGAAACCCCCAGCGTGTTTACGTTGCTCTGATCCCCCATGATCGCCGCTAAGGATAATGCTGATTGGCTCCAAGTGGGGGGAAGGTTTGAGCTTGTCCCCCGAAGATTGGAGCATACACTTATTAAAGCCAATGAGATCCTTGCTGCTTAGAAGTGAAGAGCAAGATCAAACATTCCTGTAATCAAGGTCCTGCTAAAGTATACGTGCCAAGACGTATCGATGCAGTGCGATAGGGAAGATTTAATGACAAGACATGTACCAACCTTACCACTCATGACAGCGGATCCTGAACCTGCACGTACATGTCTGAGCTGCTGCTGCCACACTTTCATCATTTAGTTCAAGGCCTGAAAAGTAAAGCCCTTCACTGAAAATGATTTATGCTGCCAATAGGAAAAAGACACGTACATGCCTCTGAAATCCATAGCTTCTCAAATATTTGTACAACTGTCAAGTGGCTGAATGTTTGATGATTTATTTTTCATAGTTTGATGTCTCTGAAAATGACAAAATGTAAATTACAGATCTGTGTATTTACTTTGAAAATAAAAAAGTATAAAGTGTCTTTTTCTTCAGGTGAAATTCCAAGTGTTTGAACACCATATTTGAGCATCGCTCCGTCCCGTGGGAACATTACTCCAGTGGATGGCTCGCAGTATTGGGCTCTTTTCTGGGGGGGAGCTGCTGTCTGCTCAGTTTACTCCTGATTTTGGAAAAGTCCAGCTTGACTGCGAGCCTGGGCTCATATGTTAATGCCTTAATCTTCAGTGACATTGCTCAGAGCTTTATACCATGTGTCATTGTTTGCCCTTTAACCCCTTTGTACAACCAGGAATGTGCTGTGTTACTGGAGAATTGATTCGCTCGGTAAAGGTGGGGGGAAATGCCGCTGATTGTAATAGATTGAGCAGGACTTTGAAGCGGAGTTTTACAAGATTCTAACAAGAAGAAACCAGAGTTCATGGACATCATACAAGAGTACTGAAAAAACTCCTTTTGCAATGAGATACCCAAGCAGGAGCAGTAATTTTTAGTCTAAGTTCTTGAGGACAGCAAAGCATCTTTAAATATTCTGGTGTACTGATGGAATAGTTGATTGATTTTGATTTTATTTGTCTTTTAACGTTTGGGAAATTAGGCAAGATGGACTATTTAATTAGTATTTCTTCAATAGTTGACAATTGCAAATGGTCTGTCATTTATAGTCTTTTTGTAGACATAAATGTCAGTTATGTGAATTGGTATTGTTTTTTGTACCTTTTGAAGCATCATTTGAAATGTGTTCACAACATTCTGGATCTGGATATCATTTATTACATTAATACTAGCTATTTGTATGTACGACACTGTTGAGCATCATCATCACCATGTCCATCATCGCCATTGAGCTCTTGCATTGGAGTCGATGACTGAAATGATCTCAACTGATAAATTGCACCCATGCTAAGAGGAAAAACATGTTTATTGGTGTTTGTGAACTAATCCCTTAAAATTGACAACAAAGTTTTTTCAGAACTTAATCACACACAGTCTTGACTCAAAGCCAGTCATCTCTTAAGCTGTCATTATGTAGAATCAAACATAGAAACATAAATTGTCATTACGCTTAGCTAATGCCCTTCCAACACGCCTTTACACTTAATGATACCCATAAAAAAAGAGTTTTAGAGTCGCCGCTATTGTTTTCAGTTGACTTTTCCCAACGTCTGATAACAACAATCGCATTGTTGTTCAGCAAACAATGAGATATGGCGTATGAGGAGAAACATGTTTACTTCTAGTTTAATGAGACAGTCAAAATGCCCTGCGCATCTGTTTTATTTAATTCATGATGTTCAGGATGATCTCAGTCTGCCTGTGTTTGCTCCTGCTGGTCCAGACTTGCTTTGCCCTGTCAGTCCCTGCTTCATCCATAATGCTAATCAAAGCTTTGAAGAATGCATCGGACATGTACTGTACCCTCCACCCCTCCACCCACTCCTTCCTCACACATCCACACATCTGCACACACACATTTGCACACCCTTATAAGCAGAACGTATCAGCATCCCAGACAGCTTATCATGGGGAACTAATTCAATATGCCTTTGCCTGTTTTAAATGTCATTCTCTGAGCTCATCCGGAGTGACATGTTTTTCATGGTGGAAATAAAGGCGCTTTATTGGGCTCAGAACGCAGAGATGGGGGGGTGTGCGGGGGTCCTCTGCCTGCTGCTCTTGATGTTTGCTGGAAATCTAAAGGTCCTCATGAGGAATGAATAAAGTTTGGATTTGCAGAGATGTGCCGATGCCAATGAGATCCGCATGAGCTACCCAGTCGATAAAGACGGAGAGAATCCTCCTCTGACTGAGGAAAGTGAGGTTCACGCAGAAGTTTCTACTCTGGCGAGAGGCAGAGTATCAATCATGAAATGAAAGGCCACCCATATGCCACTTAAAGCCAACAGTATTCAAGGGATATTCAGGAAGGTGATTATTGTTAGGGTTAGTGCTACAGGATTAGAGTTTGGCACATATTTGCAATTCATGCAATGCAATACATCCTGCTCCAATGTTGAACATTAGAGCGCTGTTATTCAAGAAATATTTCAGCAAAACATTTCTGCTGTAGGTTTATTTGTTGCTCTTCCTCTTTGCTGGATAATGTCGGTGATGAGTGAATGCTGGTCTGGAGGGGGTACAGCCTTCTCAGTTGCTTCTTTGTGCCCGATAATGACTTCCCTATTGAAAATGACCCCTGTGACCCCCAGAGACAGACAGTAAGACGGCCCCGTCCAGCCCCTCGAGGCACGTCGGCCCGATCTGGCCGTTTGCCCACACAGAGCTGCTAACCTCGGTCCCCTGCCCAGGCCGCTTTTTGCCTTCCTCCAGGCCAGCTTTACCCAGTATTCTGCAGGCTCTGGCCGCCCTCTGAAGCCCTCGCCCTGGGTGCAGCCACAGGGCTGACATGAGCAGTGAGCTGGTGAGGAGGTTAGAGTGAGGGCCAGCAGGCCACAGAACTGTAAATGTGAGAGGTTGGCAGGGTCTGATGGTGGCACGATGTTGGCAGGAATACATTTTTAACTCTCTCCTCACCCAGTGAGCATCAACAAGGATTTCCTTGAGGCATAATCCCAATTTTGGCATTTGCAGGCCTTTGTTTCACCAGTGATATACGCTCACAAGAGTCCCGTTCATTGTCCACTGGACGCCATATTTCCTATCTATTTCTTTCTGTGTCTAATTTTTCTTCATGTTTTCCATTTCAGGGTTCCTGAAGCCCCAGTGCTCGTTGGCTCCTCCCATGCAGCGAGGTCGCTCGGGCGATGCCTGTTCCTGTTTCAGTGGCATGTGTCCCCTCCACCAGCGTCGCCTATCCTCAGGTAACACTGACTGTGTAAACAAACCTGATGTATTTGTCCTTTCTTGAGTAAAACGCAGGAGAATGTTTGCCTTGCACTTGCAATAGATCTTGTTAGCTTCAAGTCATGCATTTGTGTCAGACCAATCAGTGTCCTGTGAGGAACAACTGGCAGCTGCGGGCGTGGTTTAGGTGTGTGTGTGACAAGACATGGTGGATTCTAAAGAGGTTAGAATAGATGCTGCAATAGCATCAGGTCTACAGAGGATCTGGAGAGTATTTCGTCATTGAAAGACGAGCAAATAAAGCAATGAAGACTTTCATTAATAGAAAAGATGCTTCGCTCTTTTCCTGTCCCGACTGTCTAAGGCTTCTGTGATAGACAGGTAAAGACAGACGGCTCATCTAATCACCTGCTAAGTGTGTTTTTTGAAGTGCCTGCCCCTTTCTAAACAGTTTGAATGACTGGAAATGTGGCGTGTCAGGTTAGGAGTATGCACTTGTCCTCAGTGAACCACCAGGTAGGAAATGCATTTGGTAGTGTTGTTAGGTAAGTCATATTCGCAACAGCAAAATGAGGATATGTTTTTTAAAAGTGCATCTCATCTTATTTAATTTAATCTGTGTCAAGACATCAAAGGCAGATCAAAATGATATTTTTCAGAGACCAGTGTGTAGTTGCATAGTTTTAGTTTATTAGTTTCAATTGAGATAATTGTCGTGTCAAAGTAAACAATGTTTTTTTGGAAAAAAAAACAGACAAACCCCTTCTAAACACATAGATATTCTTTGCATTAGTTTGAACTGGTTTTGCCATACAGTGGAAATTTTTGCTCTCTGACAAACACACATGTAAATGCCAGTGCCTCCAGCAGAGGTGTGGCTGGGGGCCTTTTTGGAAGCAGCGTTCAGTCTGTTTTTCGTGCTTAATGGTATCTTTGCATGTTACGGACATGTCAACAGTGACAGTGTGAGACCAGCCCCTTCCTCCAAAACACCTCGGATCACCCGCCCCCAAGCAGGGTCTGACATCAGTGGACATTCTGAACGAAACTGTCTGGTACTGTATGTGCGTAATGAATAGGGGACGAAGCTGTGCAGAACATGTGGTTGCCGCTGATACATTTATCACTCTCCCCGAGGCTCGCTCCTTCTGCCGTGTCAGTGCTGTGACCAGCTGAGCTGCCTGTCATGTGAGGAGAGCATGACTCGTATGGCAAGACAAAGTCACATAAACATGTAAACAGCTCAACAAGAGCAGTGGTTTTATTTTAAAGTTTGATGCTTTTAGATATATTTTATCCTTGAACCAGAACCTCTCAGTACATGGAGGATGTAGGTGTTCATTCAGGCGTATTTTTAATGTTTTGTGTTAGTACTGAAAAGATGTCTTTGAGCAAAGCCTTAGCGCACATAAACACAGAAGACCTTTTCTTCATTTATTTTTGGAGAACACAAGCATTTCCTAATAAAAACCGAGTGCTTTTCCTCTTTGTCTTGTTTTGAATTAGCTTGGAGTTTTGTCTCTTTGTTCCATTTTGTGCAGCACTACAAACTAATCACTCCTTTCTGGTCTGCTTTATTAAATTCATTTCTACCCTACTTGAAGTGCTCTTAGCTGCATCAGTGTAATTGCTCGTTGAAGCGGTTCGTTGGATTTGAAAAGGTACAAGTAAATATTGTTAAGTGTTCTGTTCAGTCAGCCCTCCAGTGCTCACGAAATTTCGTAATCTGTTTTCTAAACCAGGGCAAATTAGGGAAAACACTTCAAATATTGAAGAGAAGACATGGAACATTTTAGCAAAGAGGTGCAAATACAACCAAAAAAATTCAATACTCTGTCTCGTAACTCTGTTCAGAATCTGGTTATCAGCAGAGTATCTGCATTTGATAAGCAAACAGAATCCATGCATGTTTATTTTTTGTGTTTATCAAGTCTGCCTTGAGGTCCATAAGCGAAATCATTAAATTTTACTCGCCAGTATGCGATTAAATATGGTTTCTAGGGGGTCATTGAAATCCTCATAAGTTGGAGGACTTAAGGTTAAAAAAAAATCAGGACTTTTTGAAGCTGAATTTATATTAATGTGCACAAATAGAAATTGCAGTTATTTATTTATTTATTTTTTAACTTAATTTTGAATCAGCTGTTTTTAATTGTTGTCCATAAGCTTCTGTTAAACCTGCCTGGGCCTGGACAGTCTTTGAAACCTCATTGAATCTGATACACAGGACGGTGTGAGAACCCTGGTTTAAAAAGCGATGTAATTAGATTTACCAACATGATTACACTAATCACATCTGTCACTGGAAACATGTATTAGTCATTTCAGAAACACGGCCTTGATATCTTGAAAGAGGTAATCGAAAGGGAAAGTGAATTGAAATGGATAGTGCTGGTGTATAATACATGTTGTTCAGACAGTGTAAGTGTTTTTGGTTACATTGCCTTTTTATTGCGTGAACCATTCTATAAATGGAAAGTGAAAGTTCAGAACAGGACACCAACCACTGAGGCACATGGGAATTATGTCCCTGCTGCAGGTCCAGACTTCTCCAGGGAAACAACATGTACATGTCTAACAATTATGAAGAAGCAATTCTGTTGTACTGTTTTGTACCCTAAAAAGAAAACAGTGTAATTCCATATATCTTATTTTTCTCTTTGGAACATTAAGGGTTTTTAATGTTTGGTGGAGGCAAGATAAGAACCCACTACCCTCTCTTTCACAGGCATACTATTTCACGGACAAGTTTCAGCATGATCGGCGAGGTGCACAATTTTTTCCACCACCTCACCCCCATCTTTGTGTATTTTACAGAGCTATCTTGATTGATTGCAGCATTTTTTACTGTCACAGCCTGCAGTAAGGGTGTACGTGTTTCCTGAACAATTAGGAGCATCTGGATTAGAAGTATAGTCTTGCTGAAGTATGTCGAAGGTTTTCCTTCTTTGTGTTGTGGCTATTTTAGGAGCTGGAGCGTGCTAGGATAGGAGGCGCAGTGGATTATTTTGTCTACCTCAGCTCCAGGGGCAAATGGAGAGGACAGGAGGAGCGAGAGTGTTGAAAAAGGTGGAATAAACTATCTTCTGTTGTTGTAGTTTTGCTACAGGAGATGTTAAACAAATTCAGCGGTGTGTTAAGAGCTCCCTGAGCAGCCAAGAGCAGAGTGTACTAGTAGAGAAAGTGAAGTAACTGTTAAGTCATAGCTGCAGAGGTTGGACAGCCGCTCTGGAGTCTGAAGTTTATAGACCCTGTAATAATCATGGGTCTAATTATGGAACGTGTTACTATAAATCCGCCAGTGTCCACAAATCGTGTGATTGTCCTCCAATCTCGACGTTCCAGCTGCCCGGCTACGGCCACAATGACAAGCTGCTGTGGGAGGTGCGAGGCGTGTAGCGGTGACCAAGCAGGAGGTTTCTGGGAAGGCTTGCTAGCCTCGCCCGGGGAGCCGTATTCAGCAGCGATCTGCTGAACTCCAGGCCGCACACTGATGTGGCCAGGCTCCGGTTTCAGTGGTTTTACATTGTTTGGGCTTTTCAAAAACAAACTTACTGGAATGGGACTGTGAGAAACGCAGCGTTCGGGACCTCGCTTTTCCGCAGGATCATTTCAAAACGGCAATCATTTAGTGTTTTTTTTATGAGAAAACGGAGTCATGATGGGAAAAACATTTTTTTCTTTTTTGGAATTGTGGTGTATGAGGTGAGAGAGAGGGAAAGCATAAAAGAGAGACGGCATTGAAAACAGGGCTTTTTGAAAAGGCCCTCACAATGCAGGCCTTGTGCTGTGATTTGGTCTGTCCTCACCGAGCTGAGCAGAGGAATGGAAAAGATTATCCGCAGGAATGTCTGGGGTGCCCTCAAACGGAGCGGGCCGCGTGACTGGCCAATGGGAGCGAGGCCTGCAGAGCGGCGGGCTAATTTTTTCCTGATGAACTCAGCCGCCTGCTCCACAATGCAGTCTGATTGCCAGGGCTGAACCCACATATGGTCTGTGTTTGGAGGGTCCAAATGACAGGACCAATTCTGCTTGGAGAGAAAAGGGGGTGGGGGTGTTGGACGTAGATGATTATTACTGGCCCCCCCTCTTTTTTTTTTTTCATTAGCTTTGGATGTGGCTGAGCGGTGTGCCGGAAACCCACCGACATGATCTGACTGTCTCGCCCGTTGTTTCTCGCTACCTGCTGTGGTTAACGCACCAGGTGTACTTATGATTCATCATCTCTTTACTGATGGTGTTTTGTACAAATAAGTAGCAATTATGCCCAAAGCCAAGCCACATAGTGTTCACGGCGTCCCACTTCATTACCATGCCTCAGAATTATCTCACTGCCTCACAAATCCTGCCAATTAATTTGGAACCCATTTACTATTCAGAGGACTTGGACAGCGGCTCCATAGCCCGTCCACCTAGACCAGGGCCAGAGTAAACTACAGGGAAATGCAAGTGACACAGCTCCAGCTCTGTGTAAGGAATGTGTGTGCGCTCACTGTTTTTCTGTGTGGCGCTTTTTAGCATCAGTGCGGCAGTAAAAAGCCATGTGGTGGGCCTCCGGAGAAAGGCAGCATGTGTTTGCAGACCTTGTGGTCACACAGCAGGGTTTGAGTGTAGAAATTGGGGTAGGGAGACGAAGGAGGCTAAAGAGAGAGGTTGAAGGGGGGGTTAAAGTGGCTCCCGGCTCCTCATATTTCCCATCGCGGGGTCCTGCAGAGGTGAGGAGGGTCACAGAGAGGGAGCTCGTTAGCCTCAGCGTGCTCCATGCTCCTAGTGCTCTAATTGGCTGACTGGAGTCAGCACTCTTGCTGGCTGCTTCCTGTTAGGTCAGGAGCCAGAGGGGCCGGAGGACGCCAAGCTGCCGATTATTGGCCCTGGCCCCCATTCATTCAGGACACTACAGGTTATTTTTAATGCACAAACTCCAACTTTCCAGACTCATCTTGAGCACCAATCAGCCAATCTCTGCAGTTGTTTAAAGGAGAGGGGGTTTACTGGAGGCCAGAGGACTGGCGTTTGTCATAACTGGGATAAGAACTGCCAAACTCTTCAGTTAATTGGCTTTTTTAATTTATATTAAACTAACCAGATACTGTTAGAAGTGAGATTTGATGCCTAAGATATACAAACTTTTCATGCTGCTCTTTGAAATCGCTGACACTTGAAGAGGGTTTGTACATTGCAAAAAATGAAATGGGATGGGACACAGAAATGTACCCAAATGAGGAGATTTGAATGCCTTTCCTGGTCCCTTAAATGGAAACATGAGAACAATGATAGCGTGATAAAATCTGCCCTGATTAGTATCTCTCCCTAATGTGATTTAACAGAAGAGGGCTCATTGTTGAGAAATCTGTCATCTAATTGAAAACAACTTTGGTGTAGCATATTTACAACCTCACAGCTGTTGTTGCTTGGTGTCAGATGATGGATGTAATTTAATAAAAACTGATGGTATGTTGTGAATGATGATTGATTTGTGAAATTCAAGTGTGACACAGCAAAAGGCTCCAGGTTCGGGTGTCTGGGGTCCCTCTGTGTGATGTTCTTCTCCCTGTGAGTCTTCAGCTTCCTCCTCGGTCCAGACACATGCAGGTTAGGTGAACTGGCGACTGTCTTTATGGGTTGATCCCAATACCTGCGCTCGCATCCATTTTTTTCCCCTCACATAGGCCTACGTGTCTTTGACACTGACGGCTTTATTAAACATTTGAAATTCAGTAACTCATCAACCTGACACGCAGGATTATAAGCCTCACATGTGGCTGAATGGAAATGATGATCAGTGATGTAGTGTTTCTTGCAGGCAGACAGACTCTCTCTGACTTTAATTGTACCAATAGTGAAGTTGATGAGGGGAGTAACAGATCATGGAGAGAAATTTTTTTTCTAATGAAGGAAGAAAGTTGTTTGTCATCCTTTTCTTGCTCCAATTTTTTAACTAGATGGTGGTGAATTAGAAAGCAAATAAGATATAAATTTGGAAGTGATACACTGGTATGAAACCAGTGACGTTATGATATATTAGATCAGTCTGATCAGCTGTCCAGTCAATAACTGATATCCAATCAGTGGGGTGTGTTGGTCGGTAAAAGACTCACTTCCCTCTCCACTGAAAGCCTCCTCTCCCCTCAACACCTTGACTGCTCCTTGAGACGTCCCACAAGGTGCCGAGTCTTGATAGATTTCTGGGTCAAGTGATTGTGGACAGAGGATAGAGGAGTTCGGGGGGGATATTGGGATGAACCCTATGTGTCAGCCCTGTGATAGTCTTTTGGCCTGTCCAGGGGTGTACCTCCCCACTCGCCCAGTGTCGGCTTGGATGGGCTCCAGCCTTCCTGCAACCCTGGAAAGGATAAACAGTTAGGGATAAAAAATATATATATCAATAGGCCTAAATAGAATAAGATACGAGCCTCCCTAATGCCATTATATGATGGAAATAATGTGATTGAATCGCACATGAACTGTTAAATTGAACCACAGCAGTAAAGTTGTGGACAGTAAACTTCACAGACTTCATAGATTGAGTTTGTATGTCTTGATTTGTCTAATAATAGGAGTTTTAGTGTATCTTCACATTCTTTTTTGTGTCTCTTGGCACTGTTCTCTGAACCATGAGTCCTTTTTATCTAATAGGGATTCACTGAATACCCATAATACCATCCATCATATCTGCCAATGGGATTCCCCCAAGCGACACAGCCCCTGGTGGCCAGCTGCCACCGCAGCAGCAGCAGCAGCAGCAGCAGCAGCAACGAGGATGCATCTGCAGAGACGGAGGTCTCCGTGCTGGCACAGAGTGACGGCAGCCATCCACGGCAGGTCACTAGAAATCAGAGCGACTAAGCCTTTGATAACTCTCTGAGCCTATAATCCCCCAGCAGCACCATCAGAGTGAAATGCTATCTCATTGTTACAGCTCAAACTCAGCTGAGAGCGAGGTGAGCAGGCAGCCAGGGGCACGGGGAACAGGCAGGAAGTGGTCGTGTCTCTGTCACTGTCATCTCCCCGGTGTAATCCGGGGTGGTAGAGTTGAGGGTTGAGAGTTGAACTTGAATTTTTAAGTGAGCTGAAATTCTCAAAGGCTATCATTACGAGGTTAAATTTGAATCATGGTAGCGCAAAGGAAACGACATTTAGATTTAAATTATCAGGAGTACAGCATAATTTAATGCCTAATGAATTTGTGAGCTGAATACAAATTTACCCATTGTTCCTTCGCCTCTTAAAATCAGAGAGAGCTCTTTGTCTTATTTCAAGCGGAAAACAGTCGCTTTTGTTTTAAACTCACTCTCTGTTGCGTCCTTAGTTATATTTAGCTCGTCGATAATGTATTCTCTCACAGGCAGTTTACGCAGATGAGGTGAAATTTCTCTCTGCCACAGATTACAGCTCTCCTCGGAGTTGATCCTGACCCCTTGAGTGAGGTTTACAGTACAGTGTGTTTGAGTCTTTGCATCTGGAAAGAAGAAGGAAAAAAAAAGTCCTGCATTTTTTATTAACATCAATTAAACATGAATAAGCAAGTTCTCATTCTTCAGGCCCCATGTTGCCTAACACAGAACAGTATGTTAATCACAGCGAAGCACGTCGGGTATGCCGCTGAAATATATGGGCAAATTAACGAAAAGCCATGAATATAAATGAATATGTACGTCTTAACCCAGATACCGCGGTCCCGGTTCTATCTCGGCGACGGGCTCGCTCCAGCTTTCCTGTCTGCTTAAGCTTGATCTCAAGTGCCGTGTTTATATCAGTGAGGCTGACTGTGTTGACGATCACTGGCCTCCTCTAACCGCAGATAAACATCGGAGGATTGGGATGTGAAAAAAACTGCACAAGTGTCACATTTGCTAAATAATAGCTAGGTTGGCTCATGACACACTGAACTTCACTGTGCAAACAAACAGTGGGGGAATGTGTTCTTCATGTGCGGAAAAATACACCGCAGGCAGGGATAAATCACGGGAATAAAACGGGGAGAAAATTATTTACTCTCAATTAAAAAAAACACCCATATGTGTTGTGATAGATGAAGATGATGAAGAGCAAGAGTGCAAAGTAAGATGTGATTTTTGGGAAACACCATCAGTTACGGTGCCTCTTTTGTTTTTCCTCTTCTCACTGAAATGATGGAGGATCCCAAGAAGTTTGAACATCTGGATCGGCTAACAGCAGCAAGGCCAGATATTTGGACAAGGCCAGACCAAAGGAAGAGGCCAATTTCTGTGATTTATTTATCGTGTCTTATTTCTCTCGGAACCATGCGTTTCCTGGTCGTTATGCTTCGCTTGCAACATCCAATGCTGCTTTGGTAACTATGAAAATCAACAGCACAAGAATGCCGGAACATTTTTCTTGGCCTTGGTAGCTTGTAGTGTCACTTCAGCGGTCTTGGGTCACAATGTTTAATCACTTGGCATCCTTATTTGCTTTATTATGTTGTCCTACTCTAAACTACAGTGTCACAGCAGAGTTTTTAACGTCCACCCTAGTCCACTTCTTGTTTGTTCACTGGCCTGTGTGTTAAGTGGGTGGTAAGGGAGCTCAGGTGTCCTTTCAGAGTGGCCTGGGAGCTTGATGCTGTCAGCGGCGGTTCTGGCTGTTCCTCTTCTCACTATGGTCAGTTGCCTCTGTCCTCGTCGATGGGAATTTGAAGGGCAATGGCAGCTACAGATCATCAGACTGTGCGTGTCCCGTCTGCCCCAGGAGGAGGAGAAGCAGGAGAGGGAAAGAGAGAGCCGCACAGTCAGGGATGTTGGAGAGACAGGCAGACAGAGAGAGAGAGGGGTGAAGACTTAGCAGAGGAGAGGGGAGGGGGGTTGGGATGTTGGAATTTTGATACTAAAGTGATTCGACACGCTTGGCATTATAGCTGGCTTGGCAATGAAGGGGAGGGAGAGGTAGCGCACCAGAGCCCTCATCCGAATGTCACCGAAGCCGATCTCATGAAGTGGAAGGTCAGAAACGTAGCACCTGCCACCCCAGCTTGCAACAGGCTCCGCCCCGTGTGCTTCCGCAAAGGGCAGACAAGGAATTGAGGGGCGTAGGGGTTTAGGAGGAAGGGTCAAAGAGGAAAATGTAGACATGAGTATGGTTGGGGGGGAGGCAGGGTGCAGGGTGGCAGAGCCCTGACCTCTCAATGTCACATGTCTCTGCTGCACAGCAACAGGCCCACCCGAGTGTGCTAATGCAGGCCAGTACATGCTGGGATGTGAGAGTTGGAAGTGGGGGAGAAGTGTTTGCAACTCCCACGTGCTTTCTCCTCAGAGAGCCGCTTCTTGAGGTGCACGGAGAAAGAGAAGGGGGGGGTTGAGTGATGGTAATTCAGCAGCTAATGGAAATATCTTGTCGGGACTCGGTGTTGGGTTTGAGAAGCTGGCAGCCCTGGAGGAACTGGCTGTGGCTGCTGTGGCGACACTTTAAAGCTTTAGAGCCTGTTTTACCAAACAAACAAGACTACGGTTGAGAAGCAGGAAGTCTCATCGTCCATGTCAGGAGCGTAGTGTTTGTTTTAGGTAGGGGAAAAATGAGAAATGTATAATTGAAGTCCTTTTACTACAGTTTAGATCTTGACATCACCATTTTTATGATAACATAGAGATCACAAATCTTAAACTTAGATTCTTCAAGTCAAGTGTTTTTTTTTTGGCTTCTGGGGACGTTTTGGTCCCCACATTTAGCTATAGAACAAGCGCTCCTCGCTTTCATGCTGCTCTCTGGTACAGGCAGCTGTGGATCCAGACCAATGGTGAGTCTGAGTGAGACAGAGGCAGCTGCCCAGAGGAAGAGAGACTTTGTCCAGTCCGGCTTTGAGATAACACTATCTTCTACCCTCTGCTTGGAAGTTGTGAATTTACAGCTCATAGCACTGAAATATGATACAGTCTGTGGTTCTTGTTTGATATCCCGTGTCTGCAAAAAATGTTGCTCATTTCTAATCTGTCATCAGTTGGGATGGGTACTGAAACCTGGTATTAAACGAGCCCTGGGGCTAAATTGTCAAAGGCAGTAGTATCGATAAGCTCCGACATGTTGGTGAAGGTTGTCAGACATCCAGGTCATGCTCCTAAAAGTGCTATATTGTAAGCAACATGTATTAGCTTAGAGGGCTGACTTGGTTTGTGTACAATATTAAGTGAATGTCACTGTCGCGCTGGAAGTTCTGCCAAACTCTGCTCAAACTCTGTATGGGAGAAAAGGGAACAGATAGTCAAATATTCAATTCGATTGACATAATTCTGAGTCGGGTACAGGCCTAATTACCAACATAAATGGACTGGAATCATCCTTTAACCCAGCCACCCTCCACTGGCTCCCGGCGCAGGGAGGCCTGGGGCGTTGGCGGGGGGAACTGTTGCAGAAAGTTGACCTTTAGTTGTCTGCCCATGCAGACGGCTTAGTCAATGGGCCTGTGTGATGGAGTAGAGCCTCTGTGAAAGAGCGCACCAAACGCCACAGGGGCATCATGTCCACAAGTCCATTACAGTCACTGACATTGAGCTAATTGACTATCGTGTTTGTGCAGCAGTGGTGGCTCGACTTTGAAATGAGGATGGGGAAAGAGTGAGTTATATCCAGAGAGGGGGGTGTGGACAGTACGAGATTGCAGAGGGGGGGAGGGCTCAAAGTCAAAGTCGAAACTTGATGGCTCAGCATTGACACAGTATCTCTGGTTGTTATTTATCAGGCAGTTTGGGCCGTGTGGTTCAGTTCATCAGACCTTTATGAATCATAAATGGTAAGATTTCTTGCTTCACAAACCTTTGAAGTGACCAGAGGGGCAGCGTGATGTCAACAAGTACTTTAAACATGTGAAGCCAAACAGAGCAGGACACAGTGCTGACAGGTGTTTCATTTAGAGTATTCACTATCACTGACTGTGGTTATTGATTGATAAGGATAAGAAAGAAGTCACTTATTGAGACAAAATGCAAACAAGCTATTTGAAGATATCACCTTGACCTCTGTGAAATTGTCCCAGACATGTTTCACTGTCATTTTATGTATGTCGCTCATACTCACCTGCCTTGCTGGCTTCCCTGCGAGGCAGCAGGAGGCTCGCTCAGGAAGGAGTTAATCAGTTACGTGACAGTTTTGCACTAAATATTATGAAACCGTCTGGAGGCCCTGGAACATTTAGTTCCTATCTGTTAATGCTCTTCAAGTAAAGATCTCATCTCCCGGGGAGACAATGGCATCAGGACAAGGGCTTAATGCCACAAAGAAAAACCATCATGGGGCCTAATATCTTTGCATTTGCTTTTTGCAGGAGCAATCTTCGTATGTGTGTGTTTTTTTTTTTTTTTTGCTAAAATCTGCATGCATGCATTTGTGTAGGTATTTAAAAGGCTGTGTGCTCTTCGTCAGGATCCACATTTATATATATTTTTACCAATTCATTTACCTTTCTTGGGGTTATTCGGCACGGGACTCTGCTCTTCATCTCTGCCCTTCATGATAGCGGTTATGATTAAGCATTAACCCCCATCCCTACCCCCCGAAAATGACTTGGGCTTGGCTTCTGCTCTGTGATTTGTTTTCCACCCTCCTATGTTAAGACTTCATCAGGGTGTGATTTTATAGAACGTCTATGTCAAAGGCAAAGGAGCAGCAGCATCTGGCTGTAACCCAAGCTGATTATGAGCATGTATTTATGTTTATTAAACACCCTCCCTGCCATCTGTTCCATGTATTGTGATACACAGGCAGGGCACGTGTGTATGAGCCTGATGATTACACAACAGCCCGGGCAGTTTTGTGGTGGCGGCGGTGGCAGCAGTGGCGGCGTCTCACCCGACACCATTGCGCCGCCGGCTCCATTATTCAGACTTTGCCCAGCGGCTAGGCGCAGGAATCGAGACAGGCAGACAGACACTATCGAGTGTCAAATACACATGTATCAACAGAGAGTGACACAGAGGGCCTCTGCACAGTGTCATATCTGTTGTTTATGTGTACAGATGCACAGCACTTAGAGGAACGTGATTAACATGTGAACTGAGGCATACGTA
The DNA here is from genome assembly GCA_026686955.1 of Epinephelus cyanopodus. Classification (NCBI taxonomy): domain Eukaryota; kingdom Metazoa; phylum Chordata; class Actinopteri; order Perciformes; family Serranidae; genus Epinephelus; species Epinephelus cyanopodus. Next base: position 29,963,554 of record CM048932.1, on the reverse strand, counting down.
GAGGACGGCGCCTGTTCTCATCGTTATGCTTAATACAACGAGAGATTGCCGTGTTTTTCTGCCCTCCATCTGTCTGCCAAAGGTCACAGAGGTTAAAAGAGCATTTAGAGCTTACGGAAAAACAAACAAGTCTATTATCACTGATGATACCTGGGTGTTACGTGATAATTAAGCATTTGTTGATTTGCCTCTCACTACTTGTCCGCATAATCGCTGTTTGTGAACCCAACACATTTAGTATGTGGGAGTGCAAAAATTAATGCCTGAACACAGCAGCGCTGGAGGTTACATAATGATCATAACCTGAGAAGTACGCTATTCTCTGAGCAGGGCGCTAAAAACAGTATCATAACAGCTTTACAGCGCCTTGTTATCTGACTGCATGAGTTATCGCTTAAGATGTTGATACTATCTGAAGAAAAGAGACGGAGGAGTTGACTTTGGCCTGTTTTAATGGCTGGGAAAATGTCTGATTGATCTTTTATCTCTCAGAATGTTACCCAATGTTTAACCGCATTGTCGGCAAGTAATGTTTGCATGTCAGCAACATTCAAAACAGAGATATCGATTTTTCAGAGGTTCTTACACAACCTGTGGATATGTACTTTTTTTTTTTTTTATGATGGTCATGTTCAAAAAAAGTACACTTCTTGCATCTCTGTAAACACAAACTGATACACTGTGGAGGTGCACAGAGATCTACAGATCCATTCAGTGCTTACATTTCCTTAAGGGGTTCTCCACTGATGTAGAATTGCACCTCTGTAAAAAAGAGGCGACCCACGAGAGACAGATTAAAAACAAAACGGACAAACAAAATCATAGGACAGGATGCAAAGATTCTGTTAAACTCAGAAAACACTGGATCCTACAGGTGACAAAAGAGAACAGTTTCTTTCATGATGCCCCCTCTTCCTCCTAAATGACCACTGCTTTCAAACCCGACACCATGTAGTTTTTACCACAGGATTTCTGTAAAATAAACAGGCTAAGTAGTACTTCTTGTAACAAGTAAACTGTCTAAGTTTCCTTTTAATTAGCAGCTGCAAATAGAAAGAAAACAGGAAACTGCAAGTCTGAACAATCAACTTTGGCTGCACACATTAAAACATTCACATTAAACATTTTTAACCTCACCTTTCCAGCTCATTTCACTTGTAAAAAATATTTTGACTGGCTTGGATTTCTTGCAGTTGCATGCATTGATTTGCAAAGAGGAGATCAAGCCAAGTGCTGATTTTAACTCCAAGGAGTCAGTGGGGACTCCTCATCTAGCAAATATTTAAACAAATTGACTTACCTGAACAAAATCGATCAGAACTAGAAGACGTCGTAGGCGCCTCCTGTTTTTAGCATTTCTTCTCCGTTGATTCATCAGACGGAGAAGAATAAACACAGCACACGCCACAACACAAGCACGTAGTATGTAATTTCTGCCATTTCTCAATCAAAACAATACCAAAAGACCAACTTTGATGATGTTGTGAAGTAACGTGTGGTCATTTATTTCAGATAAATTCATGTTAACAGATGTTAAAATGAATTAAAGTTTTATTCACGTCCCATTTAGTCATGCTTATTCACCTCATGCCATTTCATTTCAGTGAAACAGCCACAAGTCTGTTACATTGACTTGCTAATTTATCATTAGCTTTGAATGAGTCGACTACACAGAGCTACGTGGCAACTTTGCCCATGCAGTAGCCTCACTGTGCTCATTAACTTGGTGGCTGGTCTAGTCTTCTTCTGCCTCTACTACTTTTTCTGTTTAATGACAGGTGGCAAACAAGCGTTCAGGGTGTATTAGCGCCCTCCTCCACTGGTGTGTGGGTGGTTTAGTTTTATTTCTACTGAGGAAAAATATATAAAGGTTTTATTTTTTAGCTCTGCTTTTGAGTTATTTTATCATAAAATTCAAGGATTTCTAAAGGCCTTTTGGACACCAAAATTCTATAAAACTTTATAATGACTGATTGATTTACAAAATTTCTGACAGGTTGATGGGCCGGACACCTGGCCCCAGAGGTCCTCCAGTTTGATCTCCTCCATCTCAGTCTGCCTGTGACATGCTGTTAAAATGAAAGCAAAAAACACTTAAATTATGAACGTGTATTTATGAGTCTGAAAATGATACAGCCTCCGATGACAGCTGTCGAGATTTGGGCTCTCTGTCTGCTCAGCAAAGCTCCCCTAGTCCCCACAAGAACAAAGTCAGCTACATCAAAACAGTATTAGACATTACTCAGAACAATAACATGCCTGTCAGATCTGAAACACTCTCCCATCGGCCATCAAAAACAGAATCTGATGGGTGCCAGGATGGACACAGCCGCAGTAACATATCAGGACAAGCAGGACCACATAACGCCTACTTGGCCGTGTGTCCTCAAAGTTCTTTTTCACGTCTGGATGACATTAACAACAGCAGGGGAGTTTTCGCAGACGGTGCCATATCAAATATTGAAAGATTCCAGGAAAAATTCACATACAAGAGCGTGCGGGGAGGCAGAGCAGCGTCCGGGTTACTGGCGGAACAGATTTTGCTGAATAAACAGGGAAATCTAAGACCCAGCGAGAGGAGAGACTCTCCTGTATTGAGGATCTTTGTCAAAATATTCTGCGAAGACGCAATAACTGTGGGGCAGTGGCTTCAGGAGGAGGAAAAGGTCTACATGAAAGTGACTGTAAACAACATCCCTCATGTTTTTGCCTCACCAGCAGCATTTGCTGACACTCATAAATCCTTCAGGATGTTTTATCCGCTACATCATACTGTACATCAGACTGCACTTACAGTCTGAGTGATGCAAGCAGTTTCCTTCCTTTCATCTCTGTCAGAGGAGGAGGAGGAACGCGTAGAGGACTTCTGTCTGGTCTCATTGATTAATGTGGATGTCAATTTTGTGTTGTGTGTGTCTTACTAAAAGCTTCAGTCTTTCATTTCAAGCACTTACAGCATCTATGTTCTGTTGTTGACTCACTCTTATTTGATTTTTTAAACTTAATTGAGTTTCAATTGCAGCCAAGTTTCGGGGAATTTAAGGCCACCTGTAATTTCAGATACATTTTGCTGGAGTTACACACAATATTTATCTAATTTAGTCATTTTAGATGCTATTTGTTTGGCAGATATAGGCGTGCTACATTTGCTGCAGCTTCGATTATTCAGACTTAATGGATACATGTGTGTTATGTAGGGATCGGTATCCATACTCCATAGACTCCAACAGATTATCTCTCTGACTGCCATGTGTTCTTCTTCTCATCATTTATTAGATTCAAATCAGGAACATTTACACCTTCAAGGTATCGACCAAAATAGCCCTGCTCTGCAAGTGTTCTTGAACTTAATGTGACATGTGATGTACCCACTACCGCCGCAGCTACAACCTATAAAGACTGTGGTATAGTGAAGTCGGGTGCGGCATATTTGAAGAAGTTGGTAGTTTAGAGTGCCAAGATGCTGCCAAACAGTATTTAAATGAACCATTCACAAGATGGGTATTGAATGAAGAAGAAAAACTATCAAAGTATTCTATTCAGCAAACAAATAAATTTGATATCAATAGAATCTACTGCAATCAGTATCACTTTAAGGGCACTGATATTGGTACTTTTACTGTCATTTTTCAAAACGACTCCCAGCCCTACTCGTACCTGTGTACAGGATAAGACAGTGTTACAAAGTTGTAGTTCCCCTGCATGTTTATTTCCATGATCTATATTACAAGTCCCTTAGCGCAACAAACCAGGAAGGCAAAGGGCCCTGCCTTCCTGTTTGTGTGCTGCTGGGAAGTCGAAAGGGAAGGCATGCCTAAGAAATGAAGGGAAATTAGAAGCACACACAGTGAGCATACGTCAGAACGTGCAAACCTGGAAATCATACATGACAAGAAACCTTTGTGTTATTTATCTTCTTTCGTACCTGCTTTGGGTCTCATGTTTTCACATCTCCAAGTGCCAACTGTGTGAAGTGTGGAGTGTGTGATAGTCCCTCCTGTTTTTTGTGAATTGTAGCGCGGTTTTTCGCTGTAACGAAGAGGCCAGACTGCTGATACGGTGCATCAGCCTGATGTCTTGCCTCTCCTCTTTCATGGTCTTTTTCCCCGAGTTGTATTCCCATGGAAATGATGCGTAAAATTTCTGCAAAATAAAATGTGAATGGCTGCATTTTAATCAACTACATTTTCTGTGAAAATAGTCAAGAGGACAAACCAAGATTCTAGTCAATCGAACACTAGTAATTCTGATACGTCGTGGCAGTTCCCCACCTGGAATGAATTGTTTTTCTAATATTCCACCTTTTTTAAATCAAATTTCTGGCAGTTCCACTTTGGGATAAATTGAAATTATGCAGAAAAAAAGATAGATAGAAAACACTTCCCTCCCATTTCCCGCTTTTCCCGTCTCTTTTTTCTCCCTCAGTCTTTGACTTCAGTTTCCTTTTCCCTCCTCTTTTTCTCCATGCGATCAGTCCCAAATCATGTCCCAGCAGATGTACTTCTCAGGCCAACTAAGCCAATAAATACGGTCAACGTGATTGATCCTTCTGCCTGTCTTGTTTACACAGTCTGTGCTTGCCTGCGCCCAAAAGAGACACTGACCTTTCACGCCCAGGGCAGCTCACCCTCTTTATCTCATGTCATTGTGCAGCTGAAGATCCAATCGCAGCCGATCGTGTGGGGAAGGTTTCGCTGACGACAGCGGGGAGAAACACTCAGGTCTGCGAGTGGGGATGATGAGGGAACATGGGGTGTTTTCCTCTGATGTTCATGTTCATATAGTTTCATCGCCTGTGGCGGAGGGCTTATTTATTGAAGGGGGCTGTGTGTGGGAGACAGAGGCGGCTTTTTGTAGCCACTGTCTCATGAATCAACTGCTCTGGTGATCTTGTGACCCGCTGCTCCAACCCGTTCAACTCTGGAGGTCAAAGGTTGTCTCTGAAGCTTGTCTCTAATATGCACTTCAACATAACAGAGGAAAGGTGTAAATTGGCCCTCTATTGGTAGTAGACTGGACATGCATGTCCTAGATCATGTTTTGTTAAGTGTTGCGCTTTGCACATCTGATATCTCTGAATGTTTGGGGTGTCAGCACTTTTATTTCCAGCTGTTTCATCTCTTTACGTACTTCATAGTGTTGGGTTGTGATTTGACATTTTCCGTCGGCTTTTCAAGTGTGAGGATTTACTGTTTTTATCAGTGGAACTTCAAGGCATCATCTTGGGTTCTGTAGGCATCTTACGTTGTTTTATTGTCCAAACCAGAGGTTGCATCACACTTTCTCGGTTGTAAAAAGTCCGGAGGAGTGCAGGAGTGTAAGCTCCGCGCCAGGAAAAGCTTGTGAGATTCTGCCTGCACACACAGTCTTTTCGGAGTCTTTTCGGTGTTGGTTTGAGATTGTTGGGACCATCTGATGGCTCGCTGAGGGCTGTAAGTTGCTGCTGCTGTGTTGGCTCATGCAAATATTTAACTGACAATGTCTAATACTTTCTTTACCTTTTGTTAACGCCGTCACAATTAAACGTAGGACACTCAGCTGCCGTGATATTTTGCAATGGTATGTAGTGATATAGCCAACCATTGTAATGGCTAAAACGTCTTTTAACTAAATTCAGTTAGACAACGACGTCATGTATGTAGCCTTCACATTCTTTTTCAAGTAATCAATAAATCAGTTATAGGTTGTGTTTACTAATTGTAAACACAACCTGAAGTGTCCCACTTAAGTGCACAAGTGGTCGCGTCATGGGTGCTGTCAAAACATTTGTGAGAACACAGCACTTCTCTGGCCGAACAGACCCTTTGTAGCAACTGAATGATAACTGCAGCTGCTGTTAACACGCTGCTTTCAGTGTAGACAAAGCGTTAACCTCTATGATCATGTGATGCCTCCCTCACTATTCTCTCCACTCTCTGTAGATGACAACCAGTTGACCCTGTGGCCCCTGACAGCCTATCCCGTTCACCTGCTAACTAATCTCCCCTTCCATAATGAACTTTTGTGCTTGGCTTATTATGACCACAAGGATGACTGGTGTGGATAGTTTGCCGCTATGCTGTCGAGCAGCGGGGTTGTGAAAGGAGTTGACCTCCTGCTCGTGGCCCTGTCCATTAGCGTACTTGTTCAACTATGTTTTCCGTGCTTTTCTACCATCCTCCATCATTCTCTTTCGCTTCTGTCTTTTTTTCCTCCCAGCGCTCCCTGAGGTATAGGGGAACTGGAAAGAGGGAGTGGAGCAAAAAGAAAATCAGAAAGAGCTGAGATATTCTACAGGGGATTGTGGGAACCCACTGATAAAGGCTTGCATCTTAATCCATCCTAAGGCCTGTCTTACGGTGTACTATGAGCTTTTATGTGATCATTAAGAGTGTGAGCTCGCACGCACATCAACGTGCACCCTTTAGGTATGAGCGTGTGTATGTGGGTTTGCGTATTTGATATGTTAATGTTTTCTTTTTGTGCAATCACTGATGCAGAAGTTCAGTCCTTTGAATCTCGCATTTCAAGGCTCTTAGAGATCTCCAAATATCTTCAATGGAAACACGGCACACCTCCTCACTTTGACAACAAGGCAACGCTACTACACAGCGAGTGCATAACGTCTTGTTTTATGGCTCATAAGTGTATTAAAAGCACTAATTAATGCGCCGCAATTCTCCCTCTAATGCAGTACACTAGGTAGGATCTCTCCGTCTTTCTCTCTCTCTCTCTCTCTCTCTCTCTCCGAGCTTATGCCTTCATCTCCCTCGCTCCTCCTTGAGCTTTAGTGGAATTTGGCTGATGTGCGCCGAGGGGAGGAGAGGAGGGAGGCGCTCATCTTGTTTCAGTGCTTTATGAGTCTGACGTGTACGTCTGTAATTGCGGTTATGGGTGATTAAACTCCCGATGCCCCTCAGGATCCACAGCCAGCTATCAGTCAGCGCCAGGCCAAGCCGCTGCTTTCAGAGCTCAGATTGGCTCCTCTGAGTGTCTGTCCCTCAGATGAAGCTGCTGCATGTCACTCTGTACCATATTCCATAGTGGAGCCGCAACTGCGATTATGATCACAATCATCGGGCCAACCGAATATTTTTGTTTTGATGTTTTTTGTTTACTATTTTCCGACTTTATCATAACAATTTTTAAAATACTGAATTAATTCTTGTAAGTCGACAAATATTCTCTGTGTAGCATCCTGCATGGCAATATGTTTCGGATGCTTAGTTACAGGAAGCAAATAAGTGGCGAATCATATTTATTATTTACGTACATGTAAATATGTATGTTGTGTGTGGGTGTAGGAACTGTGTTAAGGAATGAGGAATGATCCGCGGTATCTGTATGTTTATGCATTCATGCCTGCGTGCGATGTGCTTTCATGCATGCCGTTGTATCTGTACGGTGTGTTTGCATGTGTTTGAATTCTATTTACGGCTACAAAAAAAGTGGGGGGAGGCCTTGAGGCCCGCTGTTTCCTGGTCTAATTGGCATGTTAATCATGTCTCTGTGGGTGGGAGATCAGTTTGTATGTGTGTTTGCGAAAGATCCATGACTTATCTCCAGAGGCAACATGTGACCGCGGGAGTCCTGTCCTCCTCACCGTCCTGCTTTGACACTCCCATGACGAGAGTTTGTCTCGGCTGAAGGGAGAGAATCTGAGCCTCGGCCTATCACATGGGTTTGAGTCCAAATAAAACACTTCAGCATGTGTGTGGTAATGAGGAGCTGTGTATTTGTGTGTGAGTTATCTGTCAGTGGCCTCCTCCCATTAGTTTGCTGACTTGGCTGAGCCTTTCTCCTCTGTTGATGTTTGGATGTTTTCTCTTGTTCCCCCCGACGCTGCCGCCCCAGCGCTGTACCCTTGAAGGAAATAAGGAAGAGAGGAATCCCACACCCTCTTTACCCTAAGGACCCCTGTTAGTCATGGCAGAATGACCTCATAGAGGAGGAAGCAGGGTCACGAGGGCAGGAAAAATAAGTTATGTTAAAACACAGCAAGACAGAGACGTCAAAAAAAAGGGCTGAAGATTAGAGGAGAGGGGAAGAAAAAGACTTAAGTGGAGATATAACTCTTGTTGCACCACATCTGAAGCCTTTGCCTTGACTTAACTGAGGCTGAGTGTCTGGGTCAGCCCAGGTCAGCCCTGCTCTGTAATGTAAAAGGCCCAGTCAGGAGGCCAGGGAGGAATGACAGAAGCTAGGGGCTGATTAATGTGTGACAGCCCACGTGGACCATAAACGGCACGAATACAGTGAACGCTTTCAACGCTGCCATGCTTCTTCACGCACTTTCAGAAACACAAACTCCGTTTTGTCCCCCAAGTTTTTGTTTGTCTGCACTGAGTCATTTTGGTATCTAAACGAGCCTTTTAAGTGTTCTTTAAGGTTAATGTAACCTGTTTCCAGTTAAGAACAACTTGTACAGTAAGTGTTTAAAATTAGGTTTCAGTTACATAATTGCAGTGCCACATTCTTTATTTTAAGACACAGCAAATCATTTCTAAAAAATCCTTGGACGCTTTTTTCCCTCCTCGGATTTTTACGACTCCGTTATAGACCAAGATGACTCAGTGAGATGTTTGTTTTTTTCTTTCCTGAGGTTTGTAACCTCAGTTGCTCCTATATTAGTTTCGTACAGTAACAACCGAACATGACAAAGTCCCCTGAAAGACCAAAAATGTTTCCATTCTTGGTGCTTTGAATTTTTACGCTGGACTGCCCCCTTAATGTGATTTAAAAACCCAAACTGAGGCTTCTTTTGGGAGTCGTGCAGACTTTTGGGTGACTCTCCTCACCATCCACCTGTGTTCCATTATTCAATCAAGACACAGCACCAACTTCAGGATGTTTAAAAATGGTCAGACTTCTGTATTTTTTTCTTTGATACAACCTCATAAGGACCTACAAAGGTCAAAAGTAGCGATTTTTCAATTGTTTCATTAACAAACTGTGTAATTACTTACAGTATTTATCATAACTTCAAAACTGCAACCCTGTTTTCTTCAAGAGCAATGTTTGTTTCTTGAGTGCATCCTTTGATCACACAACTATTTTTTTCGACTTAATTATGATTCTTGACTATTCTTGGTGTGTTCAAGCCTTTTGATCTACTTTCTCTTTTCACTGGGCAGAGTAAAGAAAAAAAAATCCCCCTAAGTTGGTGGAAAAACCCGAGCTGAAGCTCCTTTTGAAAGTTTTGCTGGACGGCGTGTGTTTGTTGGAAAGCTGCCAGTGAAAATGCAAGAGAGGGGAAGTCAGCAGACTGGCTGTCTTCTGTTCACTGTTGTTCAGATTGACTCTGTCAGGCCAGCCTTTGAGGCCCGTGATCCAGGTGGTCTGTTCTCCGCGGCGCCCCCCCCCCCTCCTCCTCTTCACTCTCCCTCAGCCACGGCCATCCCGTGCCCACAAACATGCCCCGGCATCAGCAGCTTCCTCCCAGAGCGGTGGTGTCTTCCCTCCACCAATCGCGAGCCTCTGCAGCTATGGGCACATCGGTGTGAGCCAATGAACAACACCTGTTTCTCTCAAGCATGGCTGTCCATGCCAATCATAACACTCACTTTATTTGGCCGCTGTCGTGAAGCCAATCCCAACACGTAATTCTAGGGCATCCAGGCCATGAGAGGCGCAGGCAAAAAGAAATATGGATTTTATCGCTGGGGGAACGGACCTTCCAGAAAATGACTTTCCCAGCACAAATGTCACAGCAAGTGTGCGTTGTGTCATTGCATCATCGGAAAAAAGTATCTCGCTTTAAAGCAACCTTTTGATAGGACTGAGGGATCATTGTTCAGCGGTGAGACTGTGGAAAAATGACTCATTTTGTTGCCTTTTAAAAATGTGAAAGCTTTGACTGTGTTTTGTACATGCAGCATGGGATTGTGGACAGAATCATGTGTAACTTCTTCACCCACATATATACTGTACATACAGTGCTGTATGTTGCATTGTATCATATAGCAGGTGTAGTCTTTTTATAGCGTGTTCTTGTTAGAAACATAAGAGGACCTGCAGTGATGTTGGTTGCATCCAGACATCTCTTGAAACAGGTTCTATGGCAAGAAACTAACAAATGAGCTTAAGAGAAATGAATGCAATTGAATGCATTATTTTGCAAGAAATTAAAGCAATTATTTTTAGTTTATTCAATGTCTGCTTTTATATGATAACCTAATTTAGCCTTTTCCTCCAAAAGTAAGACAACTGGAATGCATTAAAACTCTGATATGCCTCTGATGGTGTGTTTGTGTATGTGATTCAGCCTTAGTGCAGATGTTTGAACACGTTTATGAATAAGCCAGCTGCTTGACTAGAAGTGTGTTTTCTAATGTATTGAGTTTTGGTTTGAGTCAAAGACGGTCCCCATTTACTTTTGTCTGAGTAAGTCAAAAGGAGGAGTCTTATTTATTTGATTAGGGGTAAAAGTCGGGTTGCCGGTCAGGTCTGCAATTGATTTAGAAATAATTGCGAGCAAGAGGTTGGCTCTTGGATACACAAGGGCAAGTTGTTGAGATTCATTCCTTGAACGCCTTTTGAAAAATAATACGTCCTTTACGAGCACGCTGGATGTCAAAACGTTTTGGCCGCAGAGTAACTATGTTGTTTTGGGATCTGCAGTACACTCGTCTGAAGCAGCCTTCCTCCCGGGACTCTTCAGAAGCATCTAGTGCATACAAGAGAGCGGAGCAGTCAGTGCTGCTGTTTAGCCTCAACACCTGGAGATGGATCCGCTCCCAGGTGTTTGTGTTGCGTATGTGCTGTCTAAACACAAGGTAGTAGTGTTAGTCACGTCCCCGGCAGAACCGATGGGCTCCATAATGAAGGAGAACATAAACATGGGTGAAAATACAAGCACAGTAAGAAAAAGAAAAGGAGGGGGAAGAAGAGAGAGAGACACAGCAAGGCTGGGAAGCTGATGCAGGTATCTGTGGAGAGGAAAGGGAGCTGGCAGCACTCTCAGCAGCATGTCTTCCCAGGACATGAAAGACTCGCTGCTCCGAACTGGGATTATCCTCCACCTCTGGGGAGTCCCTCTGATGAACAGAAGAGGCAGAAGGAAAGACGTGGAGAGAAATTGAAGGAAACAGGGACAGAGAAGGGGGAGGATAGGAAAAAATGAAACGTGAGAGCACGGACACAAGGGAGAGATAAAGAGACATACATTCATAGGCTCACATCCACATGGATGCCAACTCCTCTTAAGGGCCTGCTGATGCTCACGATGCCTCAGTTGACCACCTTTGTGTCTTTTTTTTTTTTTCTCAAAACGTGCCTCCAACCCCCCTGAAGAATGGCCAGCACTGCTAATTCACTAGAGAGCCATGTCCTTGTTTGATCTGACTCCATCCTGAAAATCATCTCTGCAGGCTCAGACAGTTTGAATCAGTTGTGATCATTCCTCTCTGACAGAAAAGACTCATGCAGCAGATGCAGGTAACGAAGATGGGCACTGCAAAAATCCCCATCCTGCTAAGTACAAATCAATGTGTTTCATTTTCTGGAATCAGTTGTCATTTTTCATTGCTCTAGTGCAGCCATCAAACACAAGACCCAGAAGCTCAGGCATGTGAAACCCATATTTACGCCCAACAATGATCTTTTATTGAACCTCACCACGTCGGCCTTCTGAACCTACCAGCATTTAGCAGGGCTCGACTGACCAAACGGCAACCTTCAAACCCAAAAAATGAAGCCGTTCTGGAGGTGCCAGAAACTGTAGTTCCTCAAATGGCCACTTGAGGCCTGCTTCTAAAGTGACACCCATGTTAAAATGCCTCACTTAACAGCAGAAATAAACAGTTTACAGCCTGTTTTTGGTGTTTGTAGTTAATTCCCAGTACATGAAAGCTGTGCAGGGGTTGAATTTTTTATCAAAGTTAAGCATAATTAAGGGTTTGCTGCTTTAAGTGGCAGGCTGTCTGCAAGGTGTCTTCACAGTCTGCAAGTCAGATCCACCCCTCGCTCTTCCACAGCTCCACCCTCTCATCCAAATATGGCTAGTTCTGGCTCCAAAAATCAAAGATGGCAATCACCAAAATGCCAGACTCAAGGCTTTGGTGACTATGTCCATTATTTTTATACAATCTGTGTTTCTGACCCATATCTATGAGGCTTATAACCACAAATAATGACCTTTTAGTGGACTGATGATATCCTGAAAATCAGCAATTTATTTTGCAAGTTGATTTGGAAACTGCTGAAACAAGGAGACCATTTAGTGTTTAGTCAAGTGACAGAATCATTTAAGACATTTATCAAACCACATGCCAAGTATTTTGTGTTTTAAGGCTTTTCAAGTGTGAAGACCTGCTGCTTTGCTCTAGACCATTGGTTGGACAAAACAAGCTTGTCATTTGTGATGGCTTTTTTCACTATTTTCCGGGAGACTCATCGATGAATTGGAAAAATAAATACATGAATACCTGAGAGATAAATCAAGTCTGAAAGTAATTGTCGTTGCAGCCAACAGTTGATTTGCTTTACTCACTCTTAATACAAGATACAGATGCTCTTTTCTCACGTATTTAAGTTTGTATTAGATACATGTTTAGATTTTTCCACTTGGTTTAAGAAAACATAACTGACTAAAACTTGCTTAGGATGAAGATTTATTTGCAGTGCAGCAGTAAGGAGCTCATTTGAAACTTGCCAGCTGAGTGAAATATGCGTTTGAAACAGAGCATTCAGTGGAATACGGTTACGCTGTTGACATAAGCTGTTTGAGTTGTCCATGTGACTTATTTTGTTGATAACGGGCCAAAAGGTAATTGATTTTGTGCGTACTGGACAGACTGTCTGTGTGCACTGGAGCAACAGAAGGGGGCGGATGAAGGGGGCGGGGGTGGTCAGGTCGGGCCTCATCAGTCAGTGCAACTATATTTTCATGATTTTGTTTATTTATCTTGGATACAGCGTCCCTCCGATCCTTCGCCTCCGCCCTGCAGGATTTTGTGTTATTTGTTTGCTGTGTGTCGATGCACAGATCCAGAGTACACTCCTCTGGTGACAATCACACACAGAACACACACATATACACACACACCATCAGGACATACACCCCCACCCACCTCTTATTGAGGCGCGTGTCCCCCTCACTCCCACCCCCCAGCTTGCTAGGCCTCTTCCTGCAGCACGTACACGCATAGTTTCCCATCTCATCCCCTCCGACTGGCCCCCAGGGTCTCCAGCTTTCTCGGAGACTTTCTTCCACTTTCTCTTCCGTCCCCTCTTCCCATTTGAATCCCTCTTATCTATACATGAATCTCTCTATCTCTCCGTCTACGTGTCCATCTATTGATCCATCTACCCCGTTCTCCCCTTCTCCCTTTATCTGAGGCTTGTTCCCCAGAGGGAGAAAGAGAACAAGGGGGGCAGTTCCAGTTTAGGGCCAGGAGCCAGAACCTTCTCCATTTGGATTTCATTACAAACAGACCAGCACGTCACAGAAGAATAATAATCAGAAGGGGGGGAGAATGAAAGAAAGGCTTGTAATATAGTCAATAAATTCAAGCATTCTGCTGAAAAAGCGGCTCTGATATTAATTCTGCGTCTCAAAACCTAAATGTGAACCAGCTTCTTTTTCTTAGCCGACGCTAATTGAAAAGGATCTGTTATCCTAAATCACATGTAAACATGTCCAGCTTTGTGCAGGAGAACAGTAACCATTTTTATGGGCCGTGATACTGCTCTCCAAATCCACCCGAGGTTGGGGGGGAGGGGGTTGCACATGAGGCGCCGTGTTCACCAACATCTGCCTTGGGCTCAATCCAGGTGTTGTGCAGGATCAAACACGCACAAACACTCTCACACACACACGCTGTACACACAGTTTTGATGTGTTGCAGTGCTTCCTCGATACAAATGGAAATCGTCCATCACCTGCTGCCTCTGAACAAGTCATCAGGCGGCAAATTCCTCATTCTGATGTCACCGGAGGGAAGGGACAGTTTGTTTTTCTTCCTTAGTAATTGGCATAATTAGTCTCCACAGACTGATGGCTTTATGACTACTGAGTCATAGCGAGACACTTAGAAAGCGAGCGGACACACCTTGCAGATTAATTCCTCTTCCCCTCCTTCACATCAGTGGCTGTTTTTCTCTCCTCCTCATTTACTTGTCAGTGTAATTGTTTCATTTTGAGTAGAACCTAAATCAACCTTTTTGGTTTTAGAAGAACTTTAATCAACTGGGCTGAACTGCAGGTCTCACCAACAGATTGTCCTTGTCAGTTTTTGAAAACATTAATAGGCAAGCAGGGGCACCTGTCTGCGGTGTGACCTCCTGCTATGTTCCTCCACCAGGCTGCAGAAGTAGAACCTGGGCCTGGACAATAAAGCTATACCATGATAAATCATTATAGAGTTTTGGTCTGGACTGGGAGCTTATTGGTTGGTTGGCTGTTGAAACTTTTCTCAGTTTATTTATACACGATTCACTCAATCTTGCTGAATTATTTTGCAGGGTTTTTCCTGCCCATCTAAGAAAAAGGCAGCCACCTGGGTTATTTTGGCCGCCGCCTTGGTTAAAGCGTGTGTGTGTGTGCATGGGGGGTGTTCAGATGTAGCGTCTTTTGCATGCACAAGCCCATCACTTTCAATGTAGACGCACACATGTGAAAGGAGAAGGAAGCCCGCGTGTGGAAAGATGTCGCCTCCGAGATGTAGAATGTGTATTGTAGAAGAGAAACACACATGGACCACTGACTTGTATCATCAGAGCAGACATGTCCTGTGATTTTCAGCCTCCTTTCATATTTAATAGAGGGGGGACAATACCTGACAGTAATATTTCAGCAGTCAGGATGTGCCTGCTGTAAAGCGTAAATATAATCATAGAAGGCTGAAGATCACAGGACATGTCTGTTCTGATTTTACAAGTTAGCAGTGTAAAGTTCAAGCATGTGGGGGCCTCCTTTCATATTTAATAGAGGGGGGGACCGTATCTAAGAGTACAGCTGTCAAGATGACCATTAGGTTTTTGGGTTGTCCGTATGTGCATCCGTCATATTCTCGTGAACCCAATATCTCAGGAATGCCTTGAGGGAATTCCTTGAAATACGGCATAAACGCCCTCTAGGACTAAAGAATGAGCTGATTAGAACTTGTTGGTCAAAGGTCAAGGCCACTGTGACCACACAAACACATTTTTGGCCATAACACTTTTTTGGCCAGAGATATCCAAATGGTCAAAGGTCAGCTTCACTGTGGTATCATGATGTTTTACAAAACACTTTCTGGCCGTTATTCAACCCCATAATCTTCGGTGCCCACTTTGAAACTGTGCTGATTTTATAGATCTTGAGTGCCGCTAGGTTGCAGATGTGTGTAAAGCCTCCACATATTGAAAGAAGAAATACACTTAATACCTTCTGTTAAACTCCCTCACATTTCTGACTACTGTATATTAGAGTCTGGGCAGATATGGATGAGAACTGCAACGTGACTTGTTGACGGAGGCAGACAGACGTGAGGTGGTAATTTTAGTTATTTCTACAGAATTTGACCTCACTGACCTCACAGCGAAGTTTGGTTTGTGTGGTTGCCCAATTCATGACAGATAAGGACTTTTTGTGGTAGCAGATTAAATTTTCCAAAGCATGCTAAGTGTTTTTGAATGTGTCCCTCCCGACCTTTTTTTTTAAAAAAAAAGGCATTTGTTTTCTTTTTTGCAGAAACTTGACACTTGCTCGGCAGAGGCAATGCATCATCACGCCTGGTTTAATGTTGTCAAACTTACGATAACATGACTCTAAATGTGAAGCAGTTATCAGATTCCTCGCAGCTGCTGTTGTTAAATTAAACTCAATCTTGTGTGTTGCAGTCAGGTTATTATCTCTCTGTGTTTGTGTGTATATGTATATACTCGGCCATGTGCCTTCAAGTGTGTTTTGGCAGTGAGCGAGCCAGATAAGGGCCTCTGTTGTGATTTTCATCTCTGGGTGCAACAAAAGAGGAAGCTCGATGAATCATGGCTTCCTGGCTTGCCTTGCATTTCCCCGGTTACTGGGATTCATACAGCAGTCTCCGATATGACAGCTCAGAGGGTCTTAACAGGACAAACGTCAGAATATTTTTTAGCTTAATCTATAACAGAGAAAAATGATAACCCATTTACTTAATGGCAGGGGTTCCGCAAGGATAGGAGGACGAGCAGTGTTGAAGCTCTCACATAACCGCCAGACTCCAAAAATCAATTTTTACTTCATCTTGGTTAAGGTCATTCACAATGCCTGTTGTTCTTTAACATGTTGGAGTTTATTAACTTACTTCCCCCTCGCTATTTGCTAAGCTGCCATGTTGCTGAAAAGGTAACAGGTCCTCAATAAGACTCGAAGCACATCAGTTGCAAATGTAATCTCCCTCTCCTGAAGGCAGCTCCGCAGGTTGCAGTGGTAATTATCGCTCCATGCCATGTCTTTGATCAGCTGCCATTGTCAGTTGCTGCACCTTGTGTAAGCTACCGAGCGAAGGACAGCCAGCGTGATGCACTCACCGTGCTGGCTGTCCTTCATCTGTATATTACATCTGCTACTCAGTGGTCTTTTTGCTCTCTTTGTGTGCCGTCTCTCCACTTGTTGCTCTTTGACAGTTTCAGATGTGGCAGTAGTTGAAGCGAGGGAAAGGTGCATATTTGTGGCACAGTTGGAGCAGAGGAGATACTTTCAGTGGAGACCACCATGTTGCTCCAAGGTCATTTGGTCTACATTGACTTTCTGTATAATATATATATATGTACTATTTTAATGTGATACTATGATACCTGAAAGAGCTTACATAGTAATTTCCATATTTGTTTGGACAACACTGGATACCAGAACTTTGAATTTGGTAACTAAAGGATTTCAATGGTGACGATCTTTCAAGGCAGGAAAAACATGTACAGAACAACTACTTAACTGCTGCTACAACAAAATAAACTCATCTACTGTCTTCCTGAATGGTCAGTATGTTGCACACCATCATTGTGTTCCCAAAACATGGTTAAATACTTGTGCCAACACCTGGTCAGTTTGTCAGTTGATTAGTCAATACAGTCAGGTCCAACCAAATTCTCACTGGTGGAACAATCACTAGTGTTTTGCTAGAGTGCTTAGGAGGTTTAAATTGTGGTGCTTTGGTTGTGTCTGGTTGCTATAATTCGGGAAATCCGCCAAAGTAAATGCGCCCTATGTACAAGGCTGTTGCCACAGGGGCCCAGGTTCGACTCCAGCCTGTGGCCATTTCCTGCATGTCACTTCCCCTCTCTCTCCTCCCTTCACACTTGTCTGTCCTGTTGATTAAAGGCTAAAATGCCCCCAAAAAAATCTAAAAACAAAACAAAAAAAAACAATTTTAAAATCATGATAAAGAACACATGAAAAAAGACATAATAATTGATCCCTTACACTACTACCAGATGCCTTCTCTCCATATTCCATGAGATCGGCCTTATCTATAAGTTCGGCTAGAACATGAGCAATAGTACATCAGATATGTTGAACTGAAGTATTGCATGCTGCTACTTTTAGCAGCATTAGCTCAGACTTCGTCTTGCGCAACTCTGCTCGCAAGCTGGCCGTGCGCTCCCAGGGAGAGATGGTATATCACCTCTGAGCTAAAGAGAACAATTAGGCCATATCAGCAGATCAGAGTGTTGGCAGTCGGGGCGCAGCCAGCAATAGCGCCAGTAATCTGTGGCTTAGCTGGAACCTAGCCACGGCCAGCCGCGGCTCCATGGCCTCTTCAGACACTTAAGAGTCACCGAGGGCAGCGGCATGCCCCAGGAGCTGGCGCTTTCATCCACATGATATCAGCGCGATGAATTGAAATGGGAGGAAAATAAAGGGAGCCTGCGAGAGGCAGAAAAGAGTAAAAGGGAGGTGGGAGGGAAAGAATTAAGTCTTTAATGAGGGCAGTTGTTTCAGCAGGCAAAAAGAATCGGGTTATATCAACACTGATACATCAAATGATGGTCGTTAGCAGCCCACCTACTGTGAAATTACGGGTGGCCTGTTTTGGGTTTTTCTGCCACTTATCCTGCATTAAGGCCTTGTTCTTTTGCTTTTACGTTCTCTCTTTCATTTGGTCCAATGCCAGCAGATAGGGGCCTGAACAGATAGTTGGAAAAGGGCTTGGATATTTTCGAGCCGTCACAAAGGTGCAGCTATAGTTGCAGCTGCACTGTAACTGATCAGATCATATCTTGCCTTGAAAGGAGTTGTTAAAACAAACGCCCCCATCACTCCATGGCTTTTTGCACCTTCCTCAAGCCTTGTTTACAGTATTGAGGATATATAATTCATAATAATAAGAGAGTGGGGGCAAAAAAATAGCATAATGAATGATTTTCTCCTGTAGTGTATCTTTGATTGTGCAGGGATTATAAAAAGCACAAAGACCACGGGGAACAAATGACTAAAAACAGGCATCCCTCGTGCATTAAGTAGGCTGTGATGTCATTTGCTTAGTTCCAGGTTTCAGGGTTGCTGATCAAATGCTACTATCTACAGCTGTTCATTTCTCCTTGGATGTTTTTTGCATTGTTTTGCATCAAGATTTTTTCAGGTTTGCATATTTATCTTATAAAATGCACTCTCCATCTCGCTGTCGTGTAATAATAAATGAGATGTACACCCAACATCTTGTCTTTTCAGCAGACAAAAATAGCTTTCAAGTACGCTGCATGAGAAGGAAGTTAACAGGTGTTGTTTATGTATTCATTTAAGGCATCATCCCGAATTAATGAAGCACCATAAGCTCAATTGAAGTTGATCTCTTAAGGAAACAGGATCTAAGATTTAGGCAGATTTAGTGGCATCTAGGAGTAAGGATTGCAGATTGCAACCAGCTAAAACCTTTCTTGGTTAGAATTCCTTCAGTGTTCATTGTTTAGGGATTTTGTACCATGAGCCGAATTATCCACAGAGGTCTCTTTCTCTCCAAAACAAATTAGCCAGGTGATTTAAATTTGTAAAAACACTGAGTAAAGCAGTTTCAAGTTACAAATCGTCATTTTTCCTATGATGTTTGGTACATATATCCCCTTAAATCCTTCACTCTGGACCTTCAGGTCATTTGTCAAGCAAAAATACCAAACATTCACTTGTTCCAGATTTGTAAAAATGCAAAGATTTGGTACTTTTCTCTGTTTTCTTTTCAACTTTTTGAAAATCTTTGAGCAATTGAAAAACAATTGAAATATTTGGAGTATTTCAAAAGGTGCAGTGAAAAACCTTAGACTTTGCTCATCATGTTTTATATCACCTGTTCACATATCATCTGCCAGTTATGGTCCCACCCCGACACCAACTCCCACTCATTCTTAACACATACACACACACACACTCCCCCACCCACACACACTCCCACTGTGTCTCTCCTATCCATTTGAGTAAACACATCAGACTGAGATATTTATTCTTTGGACCGTAACTGAAGGGACCAGATTAGTCTGTTTATAGAGTGTAAAACAGTAGTGAGACATTGCCTGACTAATGAGCACACATGCATTCATGCACACAAATACATGCATGTGTCACCGAAATCACAGTGAGATGATAGCGTGATGCTGAAAACAAAAGGCTGATGAGTAATGGTCTAATTGCTGAAACACACAGAAAGGTGCACAGGCAGAGCTTCATGGACGGTTGAGTAAAACATCATCCTGCTGTCGTCATGGTAATATAGACATCAGCGGTAAAAACTCTAAAAATGAAGCTGTTATAGCGACTCCTGTGTTATTTTGGGTTCTGGGTTTTTACGCAACCAAGTGAATCTCTTGGGTTTTTTTGTTGAATGTTTTCCCCCCTTTCTCTCTTCTTCCTCTGAACACATCCTGAGAAATGCTAATGACTAGCGTTTCATCCCGACTGTGCTCTGGCGCTCGGCGCGCTTCAAAATCTGACTCACCTGCCTCTCCTAAAACGTCCCTGTGAATAATAAAAAATCTGCTTGTCGCCTCAAATCAACAGATGAACGAAAAAAATAAAGAGAATGGGGGCTGCCTTATTGTTGACAGGCCGCAGCTTCATCCAGATTTCTCTCTCTGAGGAGCCGCAGTTTGCTTATGTGCTGCGGTGTAGGTGCAAGTGACTCATGACTGCTTCATTTACGCCAGAGTCAATCCATGAAATGATCGTTTTTTTCCTGGCTGCTGTCTCGCCAATGGCATCATCCCCTGGCTGACCCACTGCCAGCAGGGTGGTATAGAAAACCCATTGTGTGCTCAAGGATCTGCATGGAGCCAGTCTGATTTTTTTTCTATTTGTTTGTGAGTATTTGTGTGTGTTTGTGCTGCAGTGAAAGCTCTAACGAAGTCTCAGGAGAGTGCGGGATTGGACAGAGGCTATAGGGGTATTAACCTAAAACTGGCACTGCTCTATGCATCCTTTGTGAGTGAGGACTACCCAAAGCATTATGATGTGACTATCAACAGTCAATTCCACTGATCGTGAGAGGAGATTTAAAGGCAGAATTGCAACTGGACGTAAAGTATGTGATTTACTGAGATTTATGAGCTCTCCTTTTCTGTTTTTGCTGCATCCCACGTCCTCGTGTTCCACTAAATCTCCCCCGTGGCACCAGTAGATAAATAATAGAGGAGGAGAGTTAGCCGCGAAGTGAAAAATGAGCATCTGTCTGCTTGTGCATAGGCACATGCTTATGACTGTAAATGTGTTTTGAGGAAGGGAAGACAAAACAGACTGGTGTCCAAACGTAAGGGGAAAGAGACATTGACAGGAAAAACACAGCAAGCGACAGGAGCCACTTGTGAATAAACAAGCCAGAGAAGGAAAAAAGACAGACTTAGAGGCTTCATCTGCTCTCGGGATGGTTCAGGCTATCGTGGGGGGTGTCGGGGTGCACTCTCCATCTATAATGCATCATCCTTTGCTGCTGGTAGAGACAACAC
Organism: Epinephelus cyanopodus; assembly: GCA_026686955.1. NCBI lineage: Eukaryota > Metazoa > Chordata > Actinopteri > Perciformes > Serranidae > Epinephelus > Epinephelus cyanopodus. Next base: position 29,942,683 of record CM048932.1, on the reverse strand, counting down.
GAGCTCATGGGCCAGTTAGGGAATGCAACCGTTGATATTAGCTCTGCAGCCAGCCAAGTCATTTGTAGTCTTTATAAAAGCTGTGTGGAGGCAGTGGTTCTTATCTTTTTGGGTTGTAACACTTCATCACAGGTTACATGTGTGTATGAACTGTTGATGTCTCAATCAGAGAGTGATTCTCCCTTCTAGATTGATTCATTTCAGTCTCAAAGAGGTACATTAATCCAGCACATTGAAGTTGATTGATATAGTGCTTTAAGAACTTGCACACAAGTGCCCCTCTGTAGATTTAGAAGACATGGGCTGGATTTTATATGAACCAATTATAAAACTAGATTAAGCTCGTTATACCATGATACTAAAAGAGGGAAAGCCTACTTACAGTTAGAAGTTGGAACATTTGAATGCAACTCTTTGTGGTAAGCTGTCCGGCCATGCGTGTATGTAAAGCCCATACACATTGAACCAACACCAAAGAACTAGCGCCGACAAAAGTCGACTGTTATGTCACCTCGTGTTGCTTGTGTCTCAGCCAGAAAGTTGCAGATAAACAGGCTGCAAAGACCATAGCCGACAGCTAACCAGCACCTACGTTCTTCGCCTGTGTTAGAGGAAATAACTTAATAACCATACCTGCAGATGGCCGTAGTCTGTAATTGTCTTTTGAAAAGGGACACTGGAAGACCGTCATGATGCTAGTTATCCAGTTAGCACATTAGCAGCACAATCTAATATTGAAAGAACAAAGCGTAGTTCCTGTGCCCCAGTGAACAGTTGAGGAAACCACTGGAAAAATTGTTTGCTTAGGAGCTCAATTGCTAAAGAAAAATAATCTTACCTTATGTAACAAGTTTGTTTTGATCTCACTCCCTCTTCACTTTAGCTCTTTGTTTACTTTCCTCACTTCCGTTTCTCTTCTTATGATTTCATTCACCGACTACACACCAGCCTAACATACTGAATCTGCTGGAAAAAAACTAACAAGGGCCAACAAGCCCAACATTGACTGATGACCAACTGACGCATGGCGTGTCAGGGCCTGCAGTGCATGAGTGTCTCCCACTGGCTAGCTAATCACAGCTGTTCTGCACTGTGCTCAAAGGACGGCTACCACTGATAATGCTGTCCCGATCCACAGATCGTCCCAGCACTGTTAGCTCTGTCAGCTGTTGTTAGCGCTTTTTAGCACCAGTCGCTACAAGTCGCTGGCCCAGCCACCTCCACCTCCAGACACTGAATTATAGGCAAGCTTTAAGTAACATATGCAGCTTTAACGTTGAGGGTTGGTCACTTTAATGGGTAAAATAAAACAGTGTTGACAGTTTGAGGGTGACTGCATGTGAACTGTAGCCTCCAGCATGCAAGTCAGGTGCTCTGTATTCCTCAACCATCGTGTCAGTGTTTTATTGCAGCGACAAAAAGTACTTTTAAAGTTAAAATGCATTTTAGCCACTCTTCTGTAAAAACATTTTCAACTTGTCCACCGCAAATCGTGCTTCTTAAACTCACTCTTCATGGTGATAATGGCACCTATTAACTTCATTTTGCTTTTATTCCCAACAAACATAAACACATTATCATAGGTGTTTCCACCTTCGCTGCCGAACAAATGACAGACGGAGTCATTTTTCTGGAAAGGACGACCATTAATCACAAGTGCGCAAACAGATTGCCTGTCAGAAAACCGTAAACACAGGTTGTGTCGAGCGTCTGGATGAACGCCACACGCTGTCGTTTGTCTGTTTAGCACTGTCACCTTTCATTTCATCATCCATCTTCATCTCAATCATCCATTTATCATATTCAAAATGCACGAGCCAGCAACAGCCAGAACGCAAATTGGCAAATTTCCTCTGTGTAATCACACCCAACGGCAGAACAAAAGAGCGAGAAAGGCGAGAGCGAGGGAGGGGAGCATTGTTTAGAAATAGGAGATGCTTGTATGGAGTACAGAAGTGATAAGTGGAGAACTCCATCTGCGCCTGCCCGTAAGATGGGCCCTAATTTGCTTATTTGTAGCTGTCAGTTGTGCTTTTGTGTGCCCAGCGATCCAGGCCTATTGACAGGCCGAGGCTGCGGACGATAACACTCAGAAGCATTGCAACCTCTATCTAAACATGAGTCTCAACTGCCACTTGTTTCTTGAACACTTCAGTCATTATTTCCCTCTCTTCTCCTCTCCTCTCCTGTCCTCTTCTCTCCTCTCCTGCCCTTCCCTCGCTCACTGCCTCTCTTTTTTTACACTCTCTTATCTCATCTTGCAAGCATGTTTATTTTATGCTTTTTGCAGACCGCCTCAGCTTGCCGTGTTTTCTCTGCTGGTAAACCATGTTTCACTTTCCACTTCAACAGGTTGGGATGAAAAGGCTGTATGTAGAAATACAGGCAGTGGTGTAAATCACAGTGTTAAACTGTATGGGAAAAAAACCTCATTATTTCCTGTCTTGTCCTTTTCTCTCCTCTCCTTGTTTCTTCTTCTCTCATCCTCTGTGCGTCTCTTCAGTTCCTTGTCTCCTTGTTTTCTTTCCTCTATCTCTTCTTGTTCGTCTTTTCAGGTCCTCCTCTCCTCTCTCCTCACCTTGTTTCCTTTCCTCTCTATCTCCCTATCTTTTCAGTTCCTCCCCTTGTCTCCTTGTTTCCCCTCCTCGTGTTGTCTTCTTCCTCTCCCCTCTACTTTCCTTTACCTTTTTCTTAAATTGTCTTGATTGTCTTAACTCCTCTCCTCTCTTCTCCTTTCCTTGTTTTCTTTCCTCTTTTACTTCTTGTACATCTTTTCTGCTCCTTTCCTCATCCTCTCCTTGTTTCCTTTCCTCTCCTCTCCTTGTGTGTCTTTTCAATTCTTTCTCAGCTTGTTGTACTGTCTCTCCCCTCTTTCTCTCCTTGTAGGAGAGAGAGACATCTCCTCTCCTTTCCTCTCCTTGTTTCCTTTCCTCTCTTTTCTGTGTGTATCTTTCCGGTTGCTCCTCTCCTCTCTTTCCCTTTTAATTGTTTTCTTTTTTCCTCCTCTTCTTGTAGGTCTTTTCTGCTCCTCCTCTCCTATCCTCTGCACTGCTCTCCTTGTTTCCTCTCCTCTTTTTTGTGTGCATCTTTTCAGTTCCTCCCCTCATCTCCTTGTTTCCGCTCCTCGTGTTGTGTCTTCTCCACCCATCTCTTCTCCTTCCTTTCCTTTCCTTTCCTTTCCTTTCCTTTCCTTTCCTCTCCTCTCCTCTCCTCTCTGGGGAGGATTAGGACAGAGTCCTTTTCATCCTGCTGTAATCCTACACTGGCAACCCAACTCCAACAAGAATAAACATACACACACACACACACACACACACACACACACACACACACACACACACACATTGTGCTGTGAGATATCTATATGTTCTGGGGGCTTTTCCCAAATAAGACCATTCACATACAATCCGACCACATAGCCATACAGTTTGCCTCATGTTCGTCTGGAAAAAGAGCATCAGAAAGGATGATGGAATATGTTGCAGTTAATTTTCTGCTCTGGTTGTTGCTCCTCTCCAAAAAAAAGTGAAAGAGAGAGGCATAAGGCATGAATGAGAGAGAGGGAGATGTAAACAGTCTGATCTACCTCCCAGCCCGTCTCTGTCATCCCCCTCGAGGTGGGGCCTTGCTGGGACTCTTGTCAGCTGAGCTCCCCCCCTGCTGAGACCTACAATGGCAGATTGGCAACCCTAATACCACAGCTCTCTTTATCTGCCTGAATTAAAACCCAATTGGCGAAGGGTTATGGGAATTGCTGGCTCAGGGAGAGCGTTTTATTTATTTATTTTATTTTTCAGGAATTATGTGGGTGGGCGCATTTTAGGGGAAAAAAATGTAATCAGAGGGATTGAAGCTCGAGGGGTATCAGTCAGAGGATTAAACACTGAGCTAATACAGCAAGATGCAGAGCTGTTGTTAGCCCTTTATTAAGAAGGATGTGTGTTTGTTTTCAAAAGGATGGGGCCCATGTGTGTATGTGTGTGTGTGTACGTGCTTACAGGAAGTGCTTGCGAGGCAGGCAGGATGTGCAGGAAGTGTTTGGCTTGGCTGAGCTGCCAGCTAGGTTGCTGCTCTGAGGATTGCTGATGCAGGGGACATAGATGCAAAGATTCCCCCTCTTTTGTCTCGCATTCAAACTTTGCAGCAGACACACAGCACAAAGAACACACACACACACACACACACACTGAGAGAAAGGAAATCTTGTAGACTCAGCTGGGACAGAGACGAAGCACTCCAGGAAAATAGCTGTGAACTGAACTCGTTACTCTGGGGCTGTCAACTAATTGAACCATCCATCAGTTTTATTCCACTGCGCGGAAACAGAGGAACCTGGTCACTTATGAAACAAGGGGGTGTGATGGACAAGCCACACTTATTACGTAACTAGCCCATGTCCCTGCTGCAGAGAGGGTGAAGTTGTAGTGTCAAAATAGGACAGGGGATAAGAGGAGGGTATGTTAGGATGAAGGGCTCATCAGAGGTGAACCTAAGCTTTTTTTATGTCAGCTGTAGGGGTGTGATATTGAAAGTGAATTGAGAAAAGACAGAATAAATGATGATCAGGTTGGAATGGCTGCAGGTCTGTAAAATGTCTTACATTCAATTTTATAAATATTGGGCCTTGAAAGATGTTATAAACCAAAGCACAACTTTACACTGAACCCAGTACTGTCTTTTTACTTTATACTTTTGGCAAAAATATCCCTCTAATAACCATATTCCTATATAAAACCTTCCTCTGCACATGACCACATGTTTACCTATATAAGAAAAAGATGATTTCTCCAAATTAAGTCTTAAATTTACCTATAAATTATCTTAAAAGGGTCTTTAAAAGTACTTAATTTAAGTGTGTGATACCTGTAGACACCGTGGAAAAATAAAAGCTGCTATATCACATGGATGCACATTGATGCACAGAACTGCTTATTGAGTCTGCTCATAATTATCTCACCTCCCATGGTTATACTGGTCAGCACAATTCATCTGCTGAGGTAAGGTAGAAGAATGATAAGGGCAGCAACTAACGATAATTTTGATTGTTGATTAATCAGCCGATTATTTTCTGAGTTAATCTGTTAATCTCAGAGTCCAAAATGTTGTCTTATTTTGTCCAGCAAACAGTCTGTAACCCAAAGATATTAAATTAGTTTTAGTTTTCTGTTACAGGTTTAAAAATGATTGCAATATAATTATAAAATATAAATGCATTGTTCAAGAGCTAAGTAAAGTAACACCCTCCACCCATAAGGAAAAACTGTAAAAAAGCAAAGCAAAAATAGAAGTGCAAACTGGATAAAAGTAGCAGAGGAACAGAGAAAGGACACAAATAGAAGGAAAGACAGAGATAATCATGAATGAAAAGTAAGAGTGAAACGCAGCGTTGAAAGACGAGATGGCAGGGAGGGAGTCGTTATCGGCGCACGACCCTGTCTGCAAACTCTCAGTGACATACCCCAGTACCCTCCGCCTGTGCTTGCACTCCCGCCTGCCCCATATCTTCTGTGTTGACAGCTGATGGGAAGATGGCCCGCTCAGTCAAGGTAAAGAGTCGGACTGAGTCTAGAATGGAGAGGAAAGACAGAAAGAGCTTATGAACTCTTAAATAGTACACGAGCTTGTCGTTATCACTGCCTCTGATTTCAATCTCGCTGCAGGTTTCCCCTCAGCTCCGGCACAAGGTCGTATATTTAATTCTCTGAGGCCACATCTCCACTTACCAACTCCATATATAGTACATCATAGATATACATCCTGTCCTCATAGATCTCTGAGGGAAGCACTTGGGATCAGATAAACTTTTCATTGAGGGACTGAACCAGTGAGAGAGAGCAAAGAAGCACTGTGTTGTAATCATGTTCAGCCTCCACTGACTCAAATGTTAGGTTTGTGCTTTTTCACAGGAGCTATTGTTGGATTTAATTGTCTGAACTGGTTTTGCTGAATTGTCCATTTTCCTGGACCGCGCTCAGATTCAACAACTGGTCTCACACTTTACCAGATGTGCTGGATTCTTGGTGCCAGCGACTTTGGACAGGACAAACTTAAATTAGCTCAAGTGTGAAAATGTCCTTTTAGTAAAATCTAAAAGTGTATGTGCACGACATTATCAAGATTTCATTCTAACGTCTCTCCTTTTTTTTCTTTTCTTTTTCCGAACAGACTCGTCGGGCCAGGTGCCGTCGTCGCCCCTGGGCTCCCCCACGTCCCACCGAGGAATGCACCCGTCTCTGCTCAGCCCGACGTCCATGGGGCCCTCAGGCTCCCTCCACTCTCCCATCAGCACGCTGAGTTCGCCCATGAACGGCCTGGCCTCGCCCTTCTCCGTCATCAGTTCGCCCATGGGCCCCCACTCCATGAACTCTCCCGGCATGGGCTACGGCCCCAGCGTTAGCCCCCAGGTGAGGCCCGTGACAGATTCCCACATACGCACATGCACTTTTGCGTAATCAGACATAGTTTCCTCAAGGTTGCTTTTATATACAATGGAGCAAACACTAACACAAACCTGGAACTATGTTGGCGAGGCAGTGAGAGGTCAGTTTAAATCCAATGTCCAAAGCACGTTGGATGTTTTTGTGGTCTCTGTATGGTTCATGTGTCACTCGTTATGGAAAGACAGCATGTAGTTAAGTTTGTAATATGCATGTTAGTTTGAAGTTAGCTGTCTGTGAAGCTGACTGTGTGTCAAGGCTTACTAGTCCAGTTTGGGTGAAATTGAGGTTTTATTCCACATTTCCAGAGGCGATATACTTGCCAACCCTCTTGTTGTTCCCGGGAGACTCACGTTTCTCATTGCACTGTCCTGATTTCTTTCTGGAGTCCCAATTCTCCCGTGTATCTCCCAATTTATGAAAAATTGTCACACTCCCCTCCCCCCCCCTTTTCGCTACCACAACCTGTTCCTGGCACTGTACAGGGTGGACAAAGCTTTACAACTCACAGTGCACTTTTCAGGAGAGTTGGAGAGGGGCACCCCTTGGGCCTGCATGAGTCGTGCTAGGCTGCCTGTGGACACCTCGTCACGCACATAAGTCTGACAGGATGCTCTAGTGAGGGTTTTAGGGGTGCCTTTGGGGTTGGGGGAGACTCGGCTTGCGCTACTCCACCGCGATGGGGCACCCAGCTGTCTTCCAGAGACTATGAGCTTCCCATTCTGCCTCATTTAGGCATTTAGACCTAGGGGTGTGTGGCTTAGGGAGGACAGCCAGCTGTGGGTCCTTCCTCCTGATACTTTTCTGGATTACCAGGGTCATGAACCAAAAAATAGACCAAATTCAATGTATTTAACATAAAAATGCCAATGCAGTGTACTTACAATTTATTATTCTTTCAAAGTCACCAGGATCCATTGAACAAAGTTATTGAAACTCAGATATTTCAGGGGTAGGACCCCCAGACCCCAATCGAGGTTTCAAAATCTTTCCTTTTTTTGTTGTCTTAAGAATAGCAAATATCTAGTCACTTACGGTAACAACGTGCAGGGGTACCATCTACAAAATTTGTTCCTCCAAACTTAAACTTGGAGAGTTGTTGATTTCTGATTTGTTTGGGTTCCTAGTAAGTAAACGTGGTCCCTAAATTACCCTAAATCCTGCAAAGAAGCTTAATTAAAACACCTGATATGTACCCATGTTACAACACTGTATAACTTGTTAATCAGAGATTTAGCGTTGCTTTTTTAAAATGTTTCTCCCTGTTTCCACTTCCTCTGCTAAGCTAAGCTAGCCATCTCCTCACTGACAGACACGAGAGCCAATTGATCATCTCATTTATCCCCTTGCCCAGAAAGTGAATGAGCAAATCGTCGAACTATTCCTTTTACTAAACAAGTAAGTCTTAGAAGTCACAGTGAATTTAGGGCTGAGCTACAGTCAGACACCAGAAAGTTTAATGTTCAGTAGCCTTCGCCACGGTGTCATGAGGTTTCTCTGTGTATTCACAAAGACACACAGTTGCCCTGTAAACTAACCAAACGGTTGACTATCATGTCTTACAAACTGTATTCACGTGTCTCAGAAGTGCAAATTACAGTCGCTTACAGTTGCACGCACACACACCCACATGCATATAATTTCCCTAAGCCAGGCCCCAGCAGACAGAGGCCCTGCTTTGACCCCATGCCACAGTTAATCAAGGCCTATTCAACAGGGATTCCACAGTACTTTGCTCTGTCACTCTGTCTTCCATATCTGAGGCATATTTGTCACTCTCTCCCACCATATTTTGCTTTCTTCTCTCGCCCTTCATTCTTCTTCTTCTTCTCTCCGGCTGTCCTCTTTCCTCTCTTTTTTTCCCGCCTTTCTTGTTTTCTTACGCCTTGTCTCTTTCACACCATCTCTATTTCCTGTCTCTTCCTCTCTGTCGTTTTTTTGTTCCATCAATAAGCCTTGGTTTCTTTGGTATTAAAAACACACACGCACACACACACAATTAAGACATCAAAGCTTGCAGTGGCCCAGTTTCCGTCTCGAGCCATATCTAAAATTGAAATTGTTTCCCCCCAAAATGCAGTGGCTGCCCTTTTTTGTGTTTGTGAATAATTGTGTTTAAGTGTGTCGGCAATGTGATGCTATTTGGGATGGGCTCTCTTTCGCTATTGTTGGGCTTATCGTCAAAGTGTCCCACATGTAATGGAGTTAAGGGTGGATTAGGGGCACTTTCAGAAAGCGGCCAGAATCTTTCATTGCTCGAAAGCCCCCTCCCCACCGCAACCACCAGCACCCCTCTCCTTCTGATTCCTCTACACTTTTTAATTCCAACACTTTCATCTGTGCTGCTGTTTCTGTCCCGGAGCGCCATACTTTGTATGCAGGTTGTGTGTTTAGGTAGCTAACGTTACAGTTGATTGTCTGTCTCGGTCTGTCTCATTGGGATGAACAGGAGCTTAAGTAATCCTTTACTTTTTGAGTATACATATTTACGTCTTAAAAATGATTGCTATCATGAAAAGCATCACATATTGGAGACAGGCTTTTTTACTAGCTGATCATTACTGCCTATTGGCCAATCCTGCCATTTTACCAGCTGTATAAAAAGCAAGTAACAGCTGCTTCTGTCACTGGTGACAGTTTTAATACTGTATATACAGTAATTGCAGCTGTGTTGACTTGTGTTATGGGTCATGTCTGGTTTCTAGTCGTTAACAGAGCTGCATTGTTTTGAATTTGGTTAAACAGCTGGCACATGGGTAAATGAAATGACCATTGCCACCACAGTTTCCTCTTTGAGTTGTCGAATATAGACATTTGGATGTGACTGGCAGCATATGTGAACCTGAAATTAGAGCTGGGCATCGAAAAACGAAACTAGTTCTGATATGATGCCTAAATTTAAGTATCGTGAAACAATATCTTCCCTCGAAAAATACAAATATGTTTTTCTGCATGACCCTTTCTTCATCGAGCAGCTATAGGATGGATTAGTTTCGGTCAGGGTGGGTGATAGAGTCGCACCCTTTTCGTTAAGGCTCTCCACCCATTTCAAGATGCCAGCGTGTGTTTACCAGTGTTGTGCACGTTCACACTTCACAAGAAGAAGCCTAAAGTTCAGGTCACACAGATTTAAATGTAGTGGCTCATGTTCATGGATCACGATTAGAATCTTGAATTTTTGAAGTTCATAGTCCAAAAAATTAACTAGTGTAAGTTCATTTCCATTTTTTTTTTAGTGTTTAGTGTTTAGTATTGCAAATACTGAGAGTTGGCATTGTTTGGTCAGAATTTGAGTTTTGTCTCCTTAATCTACCTCCTTTTTTTTTTAGATGCTTTAGTTTTGGTGCTTGTGTTTAACGAACATTAGAAACTGATACCATGGATAAGTTTGGCTGACTTTGTTGTATCTGCACTTAACTTAATTTAATTTATACACCAGCCTCCACTAAAAGGTGCCCACAGGAGTTCTGTTTATTTACAAATAGGTTAACACTTATACTGTACCTGTGAACAGCTGTTTTATAGTGTGTTATTATAAAACAATTCTTAAATGTTCATGTTCTGCCTATAAATGCTAATAAGGGGATCTGAAGAAAGTAAAAATGATGGAAAAAAAAGATTTTATCACTCAAAGTAAGGCATTAAAAAAGTATTGTTTATTCCACCATGACTCCAGTGTCGTATGAGCGCCAGTGTAGAAACGTTTCAAATGGCACCCAGCCCTAAATCTGACAGGTACTCATGTTTGAGGATTTGAGCTGTTAACCGTGAACATTTGCATAACTGAGACTGCAGAAGCTGGCGACTGTTGCTCAGTGAGGGTGGGGGAACGGCGGTTTGATGCAAACAGCGCGACTCAGAGGTTAAAGATGGTGTCAAGGCCCCGTGGTCGTGAGGCGCGGCACTTGTGATGAGACGTGATTTGAGTCAGACGGCGTATGCCACTTGCTCTTAACACTCGGCTGACTTGCTGTTTTCATGAGCAGTTGACTGGAACGGGGTCACAGCTCAGCCTCCTCCATACTTAACCACCCAGAGGCCAGTACAAGGCCCCCGCCTTTGTTAACCACACACACACACACACACACACACACACACACACACACACACGCCTAAACACATAGGCATGGACACACACACACAAACTCATTATACACCTATGACCACACACATTTTGCATTTTAATTGTATTATTCTTAAAGAACTCACTGCACATGTACAGTATGTTATATAAGAAAGACGTCAGAGAAAAAAAAAACAGTTTAAAACTGGCAACCACTATAGCTGTACCTTATTTTTTCGGTTTTCTGTTTTTATGCCTCTGCGCCAGCGATAGCCGTAGCCAGAGGCATCACGTTTTGGGATTGTCTGTCCACCCCTCTGTCCATTTATTCATCTGTCCCATTCTTGTGAATGTGTTTCAAGAACATCTTGAGGGAATCTCTTCAAATTTGGCACAAGTGTCCCCTTGGATTCAACGATAAATTAACTACTAGATTATGGTGGCTGTAGATCAAAGATCAAGGTCACAATGACCTTGTGTGTCTCATTCTTTCATTCTTTTGAACGCGGTATCTCAAGAACACTTTGAGGGAACTTTTCCAAATTTGGAAATTAGAGACACTTGGAATTAGAGATGAACTGATAAGATTTTGTTGGTCAGAGGTCAGAGGTCAAGGTCAGTGTGACCTTGCGTCCATCTCATTCTTTTTGAACGTGATATCTCATGAATGCCTTGAGGGAAATTCAGATTTGGCATAAACATCCACTTGGACTCAACCATAAACGGTCAAGGTCAATTTTGACCTTGCATCCTCATGAACGCGATATCTCAAGAACACCCTTAGGGTATTTCTTAGATTTCACACAACAATCCACGTGGACTAAAAAATAAACTGATCAGAATTTGGTGGTCGTATGTCAAAGGTCATGAACAGTGTGACCTCACAAAACATGTTTTTGGCTGTACGTCAAGAATTCATATGCTGATTCTGACAAACTTCACACAGATGTCTAATAAGATATAATGATGACATTTTATATCCAAAAGGTCAAAGGTCAGCTTCACTGTGACATCATAATATTCTGCATAAAACACACTGGAACAGAAGGGGAGACATTTGGGCCGATACTGACATGGTGACACTAATCTTGGGTGCTCACCTTGAAACTTTGCTGATTGTATCAGTCTGTGCTGCCGTGGGAAAGATGTGTGTGAAGCATCCATGTTTTCACAGCCGCGGATGTAAAATGTAAGAGAAACTAGACTGGTGCATGGAGGCATACAACCGGGGGGCATTTTTTTTCTAGTTTTTTTGCTGTCTTTTTAAGCCTCTCATCACAGGAAGACCTTGGTTACTGTAAACTGCAATCATCAGTGTCTTCTTTTAGCAGAACCCCAACTTTTCAATGCATGGGAATATAAAATCCAGGTGGAAATCTCATTAAATTGCTCTGGTACTCATTAAAACCTGTGGGATTTCCAATGAAAACTGGTACAAACTGAAAACAATGAGCCTTAACTATCCCCTACTTCAAAGACGTAAATGACAACATGATGAAAGCAGAGGACGGGATGAACAAAACTCCCATTCTTACTGGAATCTTACATCCTCCGACAGCCAAACCACATGTAAAGAGGGAGACGGTCCTTTATCATCAGCCAATTCTTACATCTCAAACAACAATACTTCCCCTTGAGCTCTGTCCTAAGCATCCAGACACACTGACTTGCTGTGGTTGCATACTTCTTATATTGTTGCGTCTATTCTGTGCATCCTGGCCATATACTGTGCATATTGTTGATCATCAGAAGAAACATCTGCATTGTTCTGTAGTGGCCCACACATGCAGTCAGCAAACAGATTCTGACACAAAGACATCATCGCCTGCAACGCAAAATGGATACCTTGTCTTTCGTTAGGTGGTTTTGCCATTATTAGGTTTGTCATCTCTCTTCTTTTCTGGAGCTGTTTGATGGGAGATATGGCGAGACATCTCCCCTGGTATCTGGTCAGGGGGTGGAGCCACGCCACAGCAATGCCCAATCGGATCGCACCCATCAGTGGTTGTGTCTGTAGGCTTGAACTCACTGTCGATACAGACCATCTTTGGATCACAGACACCACAATTCTCCAAGCAGCTGGTAGAGATTATACGCAGGGTTGGAGCACATTTTACACTTCCAATGACAATGGAGAGAGTGTTGTTTTTTGTGGGAAAAAAAGAGGTTCTTTATCATCGGACCGCTGCCGTCTCCCTCAGTCTGTGCCCCTCTGGCTTCTGCGCTCTCCCACTGAAACCTTCCTGAGAATCCTAAACCAACAACAGGCCTCCAGTGCCTCTCAGTACGCCTTAGAAATCCATATAAAGCTTGAGTGTTTCTTGAGTGGAACACAGAAGAAACAGTAATGCGAAAAAGGTGTAAATGTTTTACAGGAGATGGAACACGCGCTTAATAAGTTATAAATGAGCGGCGGTGGTGAAGTCATGCGCCGGGTTTGGGTACGTTGTATTTAGGCGAGGGTCGCTAGGAGACAGGAGCACAACATACTCAAGAGAAAGAAAGAGAGGGAGAGTAGTGGACCTCAGCCCTCTTCCTGTGAGTAATAAAGGTCCATTCCGCTGCTCTAGACTTTGATGGACCTCGCTGTAGTCGCTCTGCATGACATCATGGTTGCAGGGCTCTAATGGCTGCACAAAGGGGCTGTGTGTAGGGTCCCAGGAGAACAGTTAAGGCTCTCTAACGTCAATCAACCCTCAAATGGATGGGGGAGAAGAATTTTTTTTTTGCCAAAGCTGTCTCCAGGTAGCAATTAGATGCAGTTTTAGAGGCCGCTTTCTTACCCCAGCAATGGTAGTTCAAGGAAATGTAACTAATGTGTAGAATTAATGTAGTTATGTTTCACTAGAAGTTTAGTGCACACTTGTTTAGTTTCTTGTCGAGAAAATCCTTCAAGTCTTAAATACAAGCCTGTGTTTCAAAATGTGAATGTAATGTAGGTAAGAAGTTTCCCATTTGCCATGTTCATTTCCTGTTGTTGCTATCAATGCAAATGTCCTCCATCTGTTTCATATTTAGTGTTCAAGACATTCCGGGGGCAAATTACCTTTCCTTCCCTGCAATGCTTTTATTCTGGAACATATGTGGGAGGTGTTGTTTTGTTAAAGAAGCTGATGATCATAAAAGCACAGGAAGTGCAGGAAGGGAATAAGAACACAACTATATTTTCAGAAAACAATAAAACTTGTCGCAGCTGTGTGGTAACTTTTAGAATTTGTTCAGCAGAAATGCAGCAGGTACTTTCCAATGGAATTTCTTTGCGACTTGTTATTTAGTCTATCAGATTGTAGAGCATCATTTGCAATCTGTGTGTTCTGACTTGTGTGGGGCCACACAGGAGAAGAGACATTTAGGAGGTGGCAGCTATAAGGGATAGAAACTGTAACATTAGGTTTAAGTTTCAGAGAGCAGCCCCCTAATGCCGGCTATATAATGTTGCAGTTGAAATGCCTCTGGGGCACACATTTATTTTAAAGCTTCAAATAATCCCTATAGGGCTTTAATTGCATCTGGTGGTGTGATCTTACAGCAACTAGACACTGCCTGTGGACAGACGTGTGCGCTGAGGCATGTCTGTGAAATGTAATGACACTAATTATACGACTTATTCTACTTTTTATACACCTGCAAAAGCGGTGCATGGAAAGTTGTTATGGACATAGTTTTATGTCACCTAGGGGTGGGATCATTTATGATTGTATCGCTGACTGTGATGAAAAAAAACCACTCACAATAGGTTGATAGTGGTGGATTTTAGGGCTCTCCCGAATACTAGTTTTAGGGTATCGAAGCTTCATTGAGAAATGTTTACGATTATTTGAAGCTTTGAAGCTTTTTATTAACAATTAGCCATCTTGTAAGCATGCAGGTCGCAGTAACATTAGCCATAATAGCTAGAAAAAAGAATACTTTGCAAGATGGCTGAGCTTTTGTTTATAATTTTAAGGTGATTTGCCAATGTCGTTGTAGATTAGTGACACACCAGTTTCCTTCGGCATATCTGGTACTCGATGCTTGGGGGTCATGTCGTCAAACTGTCCCATTTTCAGTAGCGATATACTGCTGATGATAGATGTTAGGTAAGAGCGAGTCAGAGTCACAGACTATCACTAAGTTTAAATTTCTTTGTCTTAGAATAACTTAAAATAATAAACGTCGGCAACAATCAAAGCTTCAAAACATTCGGAACTACAGTAGTGAATTTTGGGATTGTGATAATCCTAAATATCATGTACCTCCTGGTGCTCATGTGGCATTTGAAGATAATTACAAGCGTGGCCGTTCTTTGCTTTCAATGTCCGATAATCCACCAGCAACATTTTCATCACGTCTTGTCTCGTCAACAAAAACGAACAATAGATTTTGTCTCAGTTAACTCGTCATCTTGCTGTTTTCGTCATGGAAAAAAGGTAGATGACGAAACATTTTCGTAATAGTTTTCGTCAACGAAATTGACACTGCTCACCTTTTCCATCCACGTAACATAAAAACAGATTAGTAACATCAAGTTAAAGGTGGCGATCAAACCACTTTCTGCCAGACTTGGTGCTAATCAGCCGCCATTTCTTGTGTGAAGAGCGAATCAATTACTCACTGAATAACACTGATTGGAACATTAATCAATAAACTACCAGGTTAGTTGTTGTGGGAAATAGCAGTGAATCAGTACCTCAGTGATGTGCTAATGAACAAGTAAAAACAGTCTTTAAAGAGCAGTATGCTCTTGCTAGTGGATTTATCAGTCCATTATCTGCTGGATGGTGGACAATGGAAAAACCAGTGATTGACCTGCAGGATGTAATCAATCTAAATTTAAATGACTGCTGGATTGTGTGCTATTTGGCAAAAGAAATAGCACTCAGTTAAGTTCCACGTCTCATACTAGAGGACACTAGTGTGATAAATGGCTTGATGATAATGGACACACCAGAGGATGAATCAAGCGATGGCTCTCATTTTGGCACTGAAAATGCTTCTTGATCCATCACTGAGTGATATGGAAGACAATCAACAATCTTTTCAATGACTTGCTGGAGGACATACCAGTGGACAGTGGAAACGCTAGTGGAATATACTCACAGGTTGATTTACAGTACAGTTGGAAAATGGAAATACTAATCGCTTTTTTGACAAAGGAAACTGATGGTCGGGTTAATTGCTGGAGAACTTAGTAATGGACAATGGAAGCACGTCGATTAATCACTGAATAACTGACAGATGACACACATGAGCATGATCACATTCATATACAGACTTATTGGACTTTTTTTAAACTGTGTTTTAAACTTATGAACCTGATCATCCCACATGGCAGTGTTCTACACAGTCGAATAAAATCTGGAAGTTTTCATAACCATTTTAACCGCACACAAACTACATTTTTGAAAGTACTTTATCTAACTTTTCACCCAGTCACTGAGTTTGATTGGGTTGCTGGGCATTATTTGCAGTTCTTATTTGTAGGCTGCATGGCTGTTAGAAATTGATACGCATATCTATAAAACCAATCAGCTAATACTGTGGCTTCTTTGCTGATTAAAGTAAAATGTGATATGTGGCTGACAAAAACAGGGCTAAAAGGAAAGTTTTTGTTAAATGGTTTATTGGATTAATGTAACACTAAATCATCACATGGCTGTGGTATTTGGTTGATTTGGTCAGGCTGAGAATTATAGATTGTTGCTTTTTAGTTTTGATCCAGTCTGTGTTCACACTGGCTCTTATAAACAAATCAAAAGCTGTAAATATGAAGTTGTGTAGACAGAGAGGTGACTCCAGGGCTGCCCCCTAATAGTTGACCAAGCATTAGTCGACCAGAAAGGTCATTAGTCGGCAAGATTTCATTTGTTGCAGGTAAAAAAACCATGAAACTTTATTAGGAGCTGTGCCTTGTCAAAATAAATCAAAACCTATATGACTGGACCATGTGGGAATTTAATTTGAAAGGACAGACACAGGAAGAGGCCACGCTCAGCAGTCAGACAGGAGTCAGGTTACAAACCAATCACAGCAGACAGATATCTTTCCCTTCTTCTGTAAATATTCAGTCTGATAAACACGGAAAAGTTGATCATGTTAGTGCAGGGCTACCCGGAGCTTTACATCTGTCACACAGACGACAGGCCTACACACTTATAAGATAGCACAGTGTTAACAATGTTACTGATACTATTCTTTCTCACAGCTTCAACTCAAACAATTGTTATGTCGTATCGTAAACGTGCGGGCAACTAGTCAACTAATGGCCCTACATGATGGCGACTGGTCGACTAGGAAAATTTTTTAGACAGGTGCAACCTTAATGAAATAAGATTACTATTAAACTCTGCTGAAATGACATATCTGCTATCATTAAATCCTGCCATTGGTCTGTTTTGCTGTCATACCACTTGGAATCTGATCAAACCATCTTTTTTTGTTCTTTTAGTTAGTCAACATCTGAGTTTGATTGACAATTTTCACACCATCCCAAATGCATCAGAGTTTATTTAAACCAGTCCAAACAGTTTAGGTGCGAAAGTACCCCGAAAAGTGTGATTTATTTCTGAAAAGAGCAAAGGAACAAGAAGGAGAAGGTTGTCACAACTCAAACACTATAAAGAATTTATAAAGCGAGGAGGAGATAAATAAGACAGAAACGTTGAAGAAGACCAGTGTGGAGGAGAGGAGAGTGACTCCAGGGTTATAGGAGCTGCTGTGTCAGTGGTAGGCAGTGCAGTGCCCACAGGAGCAGCACTGTTTCCTTTTAAAACAGCCCTTATGCTCATCCACCCACACACAAAGCCAGAAGGACACAGTTACACACACGCATGCCGAGAAAACACACACACACACACACACACGCATGCAGACACACACACACCTGACGCAAAAAGTAAAAATACACATACAGTACGCACGCTGCACACCCAACCCCTATATGCACACACTCCCACAGACGCCAGAAACACTTAGACAAACGCACGCGCGCATACAGCCAAGCTAAGGTGAGGCAGCAGCTGAAAGTCACTCTGCGTATTCCCACTCCGCTGCTGTAAGGCTCGCTGCCTTTCATGCCACTGATAGTCTTAATATCCTTTTTTTCACTGCAACAAAAGTTTCTGTCAAAACACACGCACGCCCTCATAAGCGCCAGCAGTGCTTGCAATGATTCATTTTATCTGTTGTGGCACAGCATGGGGTGAGTGTTGGAAACCTCCGAGCTGTCGAGAATAATGTCTGCTTCTGCTGAATGGCATCCAGCGGGAGAAGAGAAAGTGTTTTATTAGAGCTGAGTGACAATAATCATGGAGCTGTTTTACAATAAGGCAGACCTCATGTTGGCACTGAAGACTTTATTAATGGTTAATAAGTAATCGTATTCACTCAGAGATCTTTAACAAGCCATTAAAATGCATGAATTTGGGTTGCCAGGTTGTGTTTATTAATGTTTATTAATGTCCTCGTGAAGCTATACCCAACACAACTTTTGTTCATTTACAAGAAAACTCCGCAGGGCACCTTTAAGTCACATGTTGGCACGTGAAATCTGTCTGTCCTTCCTGTTTCCATATCCAGAGTGTGACTTCACATTTGCAGATGACCCCTAAGTTCACCTGCAAATAACTGACCTGCACCCTGAACCATTCTGTGTATTGTGTGTGCTGGCATCCACGTGTCCGTTGATTAGTCCTTGTTTGCGAACTATATGTGTTCAGACAGGTGTCTTTCAAACTCGTAACAGCGCTGTAATTGATCCCAAAGGGTGTCTTACTGTGAATATACCCCGGGGGCTGCAGAAGAGCCGATCCATTAAACACACCGCTGTGCGGAAACTCGATCCCCATCTCTGCCGATACGTGTCCAGATAAGACTCACACACTCACACTGCGGCGATGAGAAGAAAGTTCTTACCCATTCTTGCTATACTTGCGCCGGGCGGCTTAGATAAGTTTGTTTTCAGAAGGAAGTGACTGTCACAAGGTGTCAGAGGTGAAAGGTGACACGGGGTTATCACGAGTTTACATCATGACCTGATCCCTGTCCTCACCTCTCAGGAGGCAGCTGGTTAGGTGTCAACACGAGATTTGTATCCTGTCCACTCACACCTCCGTGCTCTTTGGACATTCTTTCCCGCCTTGGAGCAAAAGTGAGTTAAAGTTACAGAAACAAATCGAAGTGATATTGGGGAAAGAGATGCAGCCTATAACTGTAAAGTAGAGCGTTCTATTCCTGGCCGTGTTGTGCCACTGCAGAGTGGAAAAGCCTTATGAAGGAATTCTGTAAGGGTGTTTTGAAAGAATACTGTGAAGATAACTTTCTCCGTGTTAAAAAAAAGGTGCCCTTGAACTGGAAAGCAACTGAAGCTCCACATGAGGGTTGTGCATTGAGGAGTGGTGCGCTAGGATTTGATGTCTCCTTTTGAAGTGTCTTTATGAGCAAAGTCTGTGCTCTGACTCTCTGAATCAAGCTAAGCCTGTCTTAAGCACAGGCCTCCACCGTCTCCGCTCTTCTTTCCTTTTCTCCTCTGTTCACTCGAGGGACGACTCCTTTCTTTCCGTTTCACCACCATGTGTGTTGTCATAGCATACTAATATTTTAAAGGACCTGCTCTGCTGCTGGGGTTGTTCTTTCTAATAAAAAGAATTAGGATTGAGTAAGACACCTAAGCCAAGCTGACTCACAGCATTGATTGTGTAAGTTTTGGGTGCGATTATTCCTCATTTTCCTTGTGTTTTGGTTTGTTATTTGCTGGTTTCAGCTTCAACTCAAAACATTTTCAGCTTTCTGCTCTTTTATGTTAATGCTAATTAAATAGGTTTGGGTTTTAAAGTGTGTCTCAGAGCATATGATGGGCATCTTTTGAGTCTTTCTGTATTATACTTGGTAGATTCATCTGCAGGGCCAGATGTAACATATTTGACAAGCTTTCTCTGGCGCCCCCCTCCTCCCCAAAAAAAGTATTAATATTTTCTATAATTATTGTATGTTCAAAATGAAAGACCGCATAGCTGTAAGAGTACGGAAATCCATTTATTGTATTTATTACTATCAAGAACAATAGCTAATGAAAATAAACACAAATAAACAACTTGGCTAACAAACAATTATGATTTTTTTATTTTGTTTTTTTGTACTGCATGCCTGATGGCTTTTGTCTCTTCCATGTATCTTACTTAAATGCTCTTTACATACGCCCCACTCCACCACACCCATTATTGTTTCAGCATTCTCTGGCTGTGATGATCACACACAAACTGGAGGTTGTACAGATCTTCCGTAAGCATTACATTTTTTTGGATAATTGAATCATTTTTCCTTATGTTTTAATTTAATTTTATTTTATTTTATTTTATTTATTGTATTTATTTTGTTTTGTTTTTATTTATTTATTTTTTATTTATTTAATTTTTTATTTTAAATTATTTATTTATTGTATGGACCAAAATTATTAGTTGCAGTTGTTGTAGTTTATTGTACTGAGTTATTATGAAACCAAAACACCATTCTTTAATCTCTCCAGGTACAAAGTTGAAATTTGCGCATAATAATTAATACTATTTTAAGTTTTAAACATGACTACCTTCATGCAGTGCCTCGTTTGGAGGCTTAGATCCACATTTTTCATAGGATTTACAATATAATATTATATATTATTGTACTGTATGTTGCTTTGAAGCCTAAGAAAAACAGCACTTCTTTCATACATTACTTATAGGAATATTTAAATATATACATATACATAACTCACTCTTAACATTAGATCCATGCATTCAGTTATCAGTGCAGCCACTCACCATGTCTGAAAACTTTCAGCTACTCCCTCAGCTCCTTACAGCTAACACCCCTTAATTCAAACCCTTTTGCATGTTTGAACATCGCAGCATTATGCTGAAACCAGCGGGTGGCACAGGACATATAATCACATGTATCAATTCTGTGCAGAATCTGACACCCACAAGCAGACAGAGACCCCCACTGTACTGGATGTACCAATCGAATGTCCTCCACAACATGTTACATAATACCTGCAGCACATGAAATAGTGTTATTCAGCTGGAGCATTTCAAGCGCTCGTGTTGTACATTGTACTGCAGGGAATCTTATGTCCTACATTTCCAGTCCTTGATGTTAAATGCCCCTCATTTGTTTGTCACCCGCAGCCTGTAAAAGTTTGAAGCCAAGCCTTCTACGCCTCAAAAAAAAAAAAAAAAAAGAGAGAAAGAGAGGATTGATTGTTGAGGGGTTTCCCAAGACGATACGGCTGTACACACAGCTGGCATACCTCCCTGTGAAGGGTCACATGTATATGTTGTCGGGGAGGGCGCATGTATTCTATTTCCAGAACCAGTTCTGAGCTGCTTTAATCCCCCCGCCTTGCCTCCATTGCCATGGGCAGAAGAGAAAGAAAGGCCCCCCCAGCCTGCCCACCCCACTGTTGGGAGCAATGTTTCTGAGATTGAGTTGCAGGTTCCCTGAAAATAGATTGTGAGTGGAAGAGTCTTTTCTGTCAGGCAGACAGAGGGTTTGATAGAGACGATATCAGCAAAGGAGACAGCTCTGTTAGCGCTGCACTGCAGGGGAAGAGACTAGACTCAGGCGTTTAACTGAGGTAAGACCTCATGTTATGTGTGTGTTTGTGTGTGTGAGTGTGTATGCGGGTTCAGAGATGTGTGTGTGTGTGTGTGTGTGTGCACATGCTGCCAAAGCTGGCTCTAAACAAATGATGCAGCTGTTTTGTTGCCTTCATGTCTTGGCGACGCTTTCAAAAATCATCTTGTGCAAGACATTTGCCAACATATAGTTTTATTAACAACAGTTTCGTCTGCACTAGTGTGTCTGCAGTTCATAATATAAATACTGCACTTTATTTAGGACACATTTAGTGTCATCTCAGTATAAATAAGTGGCCATGTGGGTGACAGTCTGCAAATGATTACCTTTTTTTCCTCTTGGTATTAAATTTAAATAATGTATGAAATAAAACATGGGCAGCTCTGCAGCATAACAATCTAAAATAATGTTGCTGTTTTTTCCTTGAAGCTTAAAGAGGACCTATGCTGCTCATCTTTAGGTTCAGACATGTATTTTGGGTTTCTAGTAGAACATGTTTCTATGCTTAAATGTTAAAAAAAACACTTAATTTTTCCTCATACTGTCTAAACCGAAACACCTAGCCATCCTCTGTCTGAGATGCTATGTTTGAGCACCTGTCTCTTTAAAGCCGGTCTGCAGCACGGCGCCTCTTCACCGTGAACGCAGCAGTGTATAATGACTGTAATGGAGAAAAGTGGCACTTTACACCGGGAAAATTAACAAATTAAAACTTCTAAAAACCAAAGCCTTTACAACTGGACATGTTCCAGCAGGAGTATGATCTGAAAACGGGGAGAAATTAAAAACATCTGCAACTGAGATTACATGTTTCCCTGATGTTAGCATGTAGCTACACGTAGCAGTGCATATGCAGCCAGGGAATGACTGCAACTGAGTTTAATGGCACTTTCTACCTTGAAGAATCACATATAGGAGCTTCTAAACCAAAGTCTTCACAACCGGACATGTTCCAGCAGGAACATGTACTGAAACCAGAGAGAAATAAACAACATCTCCAACCAAGACTATGTTTTCCTGATGTTAGCATGTAGCTACATGTAGCAGCGTACATGCAGCCGAAGAATGACTGTAACAGAGTTAAATTGCACTTTCTACCTTGAAGAATCACCTATAGAAGCTTCTAAACCAAAGTCTTCACATCTGGACATGTTCCAGCAGGAATAAGTTCTGAAATCAGGGAGAAATAACAACATCTGCAACCAAGATTACATGCTGTCTTTGATTAGCATGTAGCTACATGTAGCAACGCACTTGCAGCCATCATATGACTGTAACAGAGTATAGCTGTACTTTCTACCAGCACTGATCACCAATTACAACTTCAGAAATCAGTGAGAAATAAACAACATTTCCAACTAAGACTTTGTTCTCCTTGCGTTAGCATGTAGCTACATGTAGCAGTGCACTTGCAGCCAGAGAATGACTATAACAGAGTTTAATGGCACTTTCTACCTTGAAGAATCACCAATAGAAGCTTCTAAACCAAAATCTTCACAACCGTACATGTTCCAGTAGAAACATGTACTGGAATCAAGGGGGAATAAACAACATCTGCGAACAAGATTGCATGTTTTTTTTTAGATTAGCATGCAGCTACATGTAGCAGTGTACTTACAGCCATCATGACTGTAGCTGAGAATAGCAGCACTTTCTACCAGGACAAATCACCAATTAAAGCTTCTAAACTAGTCCTCACAGCCAGACATGTTCCAGCAGTAACATGTACTGAAATCAGGGAGAAATAAACTACATCTCCAGCCAAGATTACATGTTTTCCTGACATTAGCAAGTAGCTACGAATAGCAGTGTACATAATGTAAACATTTGCATTAGCATGCCTGGACCATATAAAGAAATGCGTCATGAGCTGAGCTGGCTTGTAGCCAAAGTACTAAAAAAACCCCATTGAAAACAGATTATTCAGAACCATCTGAAGCCTGAGGTTTTTGCTCACAGGGATTATTTCTACATGTTTATCTCGTTATTTAAAACGTTGGCCATGTTTGATAGAAACATCGAACACTGTAACATTATATACATCACAGAAAGTGAAGGAAAAGCATAATTGCTCTCCTGTAAGCTGTGTGTGTGTTGCATTCAGTTCAGTGTGTATTTGTGTAAACAGGGTGTGAAGAGCAGGCCAGGGGTGTGTGTCAGGTGTGAATTGAACATTTTCATGTGGCAGAGGGCTTTAACCTTTTCAACCCACTGAAACCCACCAGTGGATCCATCATTCAAATGCAGCCAAACATCCAAAACCCACAGAAGCTTTATATTGGAAATTCTAGTCAGTTTCTCAAGTCAAGTTCCCATGACACCACATATACCATGCTGAATTATGTGGAAAGTGTATAAAATGATGCAGAAGACATCTAGAATTTTCTATTTGATGTGACGGAAAAGCACCATGGTTTGGAATATTTCACTCAGTGTAAGCACTGTATATTGTAGCTTCAAGCAAGAACGTATATGGCTTTGCTGACATTTTTCTAACTTTGAAGCTATTTAAGAAGAATCAGACATCAGAGTGTAAGGTGAAATGAGATGCCAGGAGCCACAGTAGCTCCGTGTGCACGAGCCTATATGTGAATTCATGTAGTATATCTCTGTCTATGTGCATGCAGACTTCTGTTATGGTGAACCTGTGCGTATATACATACAAATGCTTTTCTCTGTGTGTGTGTGTGTGTGCGTCAATGCAGCTGCTTCATCTTTATGGCATCACAATAAATGTTAAAGGTTAATATTCTGAGAGATTTGTACATCTCACCTGTGCACGTTTTCACTGTTATAGTGTTCAGCGTGTTAAAGAGAAGTGGCAATACACCAAGGGTTGGCCTGTGTAAACCGTGATAAATCTTCAAAGATATTTAATACATTTGCTCTATGTTGTGTTTTGGAGCCACAACATCAACATCCATAAGCACACTGTGTCTGTTTGGTTTATATACTGTGTGTTTGTGAAAGACATGTATACATCGCTGTGTCTTTCCAGTTCATAGCTAATGTTCTCTGTCAGATCTCTGTAAACACAGCTGAGGACATCAAACTTAGACCATCATGTTCGTTTCATCACCATAAAAACGAAACGGTTCTTCTGTCCTGACCGATCCCTGCAGACAGAGACGGGGTATCTTTGCTAAATTTAGAGCCAAGACACGTTTGTGCGATCACACGTCTCATATGTGGTAACATAATGAAAACACGTTTGGCTATATGAGCCTGTGTGGCTGCTCTGCCAGCTCTGCTCTGTCTCTCACTCCCCTGCTGCAGGCGTGTTTGTCAGAGATCCACTTGTCTGAATATATTCCCTTTTATTTCCCCCTTTCTTCCCCCAGTGTAATGTCATTTTCGTGTTAGCCTAGTCAAGCAGACTGGTGCTTTTACTTTTCGGATTCTTTCAGGAGATGGTGCTAATGGTTAGTTGCGCAGCTCCTGTTCCATCTAGTACATTTAGTGTTTTAGGATAATTTATATCCTGCCCCCCAACATTTATCTCCTCTTGAAACAGCGTGGTGCTAGTTATAATAATTAGCCTCCCCTTGCTCTCCACTTTTAGCACGAGGCAAAGAGAGGTCACTGTGAGATGATTTTTTTTTTTTTTTCCCAGAGAGGGAGGGAGGCAGCAATTGAAGTTAGACTTAAGGCTGCAGTTGCACTGCTGCTAAAACAAATGCTGTCTCTTTATTCCGCTGTACTTTTAAATTTTGCAGTGGAGTTATGCTAGCGCTGAACATTCGGGAGCCAGCGGGGCTTGTTGAGAGCATGAATAAAAGAGTTCCTGGGGTGGAGTGGTGCAGGATCCTGCTGCGCCAGATTTAGATCTGAAACAGAGGGGGGGAACAGCGGGGGGAGGAGAGAGACAGACGGAGCAATGAAAGAGGGCAAAAGAGCTGCTGCTGGGACTGCTGACCATCTGTATTGCGTATCAGAAGTCATAATATCTTTCTCACTTTCTGTAGTTAGCAAATTGCTCATGACAATCTTCCTGACATCAGATTATTTTCTATGTTTGTATATGTAATCAAAACTTCTTTGTTTCCTTAGCAGGCCTGGCCCTTATTCAATAGATCATCAGCTAGCTATGCCGCACCAGCTAAAGTATTCACAGGCCTGTGTAATGGGGTGTGTGACGTTGCTGGTTTTGAGTTCAGGAGGGCTGCCTTGTAACCTGTCCGCATGTGTGTTTGGGTGTGTTGATGTTCCAGCTGAACTCTCCGATGAACTCGGTCAGCAGCACGGAGGACATCAAGCCCCCGCTGGGCCTCAACGGTGTGATGAAGGTGCCCGCCCAGCCCTCGGGCACGGTCCTGTCGCTCACCAAACACATCTGCGCCATCTGCGGTGACCGCTCCTCAGGTGAGTGACATCAGACTCGCACAGGATACTGCACGATAAGAAATCAGGGAATTTTAACATTTTAAAATATAATGATGCGACTACTTGTGAGAAAAGCATGAGTTAAAAAGTGCAGTGCCTTCAGGATGATTCAGCCTGCTTTCCCTTTTTCTACTGTCTGTGGTGTCATGGCTTACTTTTTTTTTTTTTTTTTTGAGTCATCTGTGCAGAATGAAACATTGTCAAACTACTTATAAATACTTTAAATTATAAAGATCAAATGGACGGAGATGACTGTTTAAAAGTGCACATGAGTCAAAGCCTAACCAGGAATTTCAGGGAGTGTTATGTATAATTAAGGGAAGAATTGTGGGGAAAGGTATAAAAATAATGTCTCCACAGCTGGGAATACACAGGACTCCATTATTGCCCAATGAAAAGAAAGTGGGACTACCCAGCGTCTTACTAAAGTTGGTGCTCTGACCACACTAAGAAACCTCCAAAGATGAACTCCGGTCAGAGAACAGCCCCACGGACCGCTCTGGCAGCACTACACACTGCAGCTTCTTGCAGCGGGAGATCTTCCTGGAAGGACAACAGTCAGTGGAATCCTTCAGAAATCTGGGCTAAATGGCGAAGAAGCCAGAACGAAGCCACTCCTGAGAAAATGCATATGAGGGCAGCAGCATAAAGGCACATAAAAGAAACTGACGTCATGAAGCAAAAGACCGTACGGTCTGATGAAACCAAACCTCAATACGGCTTCAACTGAAATAGAGAAGCTCTGTGTCGGAGGGAAACCAGGCACAGCCCATCACTCATGGGAAAGATTTTCAGCCCCGGGATGAAGCAGGATATCTAATTCACTGGACAGTTTCAGTGTCATCCTGCGTCATCGGTGCTGCATGGACCCAAGGGGGGGAATCAAAACAACGTTTAATAGCAAGTCATGCCTCATTTAAATGTGTTCTGAGGCTTTATTAATCTACTCTGGTGGTCTGACCAGCAAGCGTCTAACAAAGAAACTGTTTGAGCAACCCTGGTGAATGCAAATGGACTTCACCCATCATATATCACATCTATAAAGGCCTGTCAGGAACAGGGGAAAGAGACGATTCTTCCTGTACCGAGACACAAAGTGAGAACAGTACCGTCATGCCAATCAATGAGGCCCCCTGCAGCTTACCTTCAGCAGGCCCCTTCATTTGTTCCTCAGCTACCTAAGCACAACCCCCCCCACACACACACACAGTCAGTCTACTTTCATAGGTCTCTGAACATAATTACTGTTTTGACACCCCAGAAGCTGGTTCCTATATCCTATCTAAAGGTTTTCATTCTCAGGTCTCTTGAAAAACCTTCTTATTAAAGTTGCAGACAAGTTACTATTTATAACAAGGACAAACTGACGGTGACTAATGTGCCTGTTGATATCTAGGTGGTATCTAGGTCCTTCATAATGTTTAAAAGTAGGTGTGTTTCTCCTCCGAGCAGAAAGGTGGGCTTTTCTTTTGGGCATGCACCTCTACGCCACTCTTGTAAACTCAGGCAAGATGCTGTGTTTCGCAAAGAACGCTAATGCTAAATTCGGAATAAGGCCTAAATTGCATTATCCAAATGGAATATACTGTTTACTTGACCATATGAAATTTGGAAACACATTCAGAGTATCCATCCATCCATTTTTTGTCTGCTTATCCGGGACTGGGTTGCAGGGGCAGCCAGCAAAGCACCCCAGACGTCCCTCTCCCCAGCAGCGCTTTCCATCTTCTCCTTGGGGACCCCAAGGCGTATACGACATGGAATATTAGTGTGCATGTAAACGTAGTCACTGAGACAAAAAAGAAAATATGATTTATATTTTATTTAATATGTACGCATCAGACGAACCATCTCTGCATCTCTGTCTCTCCTCAGGTAAACACTATGGGGTATACAGCTGTGAGGGCTGCAAAGGTTTTTTCAAAAGGACGGTGCGCAAAGACCTGACCTACACCTGTCGCGACAACAAGGACTGTGTCATTGATAAGCGCCAGAGGAACCGCTGCCAGTACTGCCGCTACCAGAAGTGTTTAGCCATGGGCATGAAGAGAGAAGGTACAGCACATACCGTAGAGGATAAAGTCCCACTTACCCATTCCCTCACATCTCAACTAATCCACATAGACACACATGGAGACACAGATAAGAGCACTATTTTAGGAAAGAGCAGCCTAGTGCACATGCCTTTACAGTAAAATAAAATTCAATTTAGTTTGACTTTTAGGGAACATGGTTACACATGCAGACTTGCAAAGGGCGAAATAGAGCTCCTGAGAAGTGACGTCAAGGTTAGAAGATGTCCCATTTTGCCGCCTTCCCGTCAGTAAAGCAGCTTGTTTCCCATCCTGCCTCGATCCAATTTTACAGAAGCACTTGCTGCTGTAATTCTGCTCTGCGACACCATGCTGTGCATTGCAGCCATAGGCTCTACTGTATTTAAAAATGTTCTGCTTCAAGCACTACTTTGGGGGGGAATAATGCATTCAGCTGTTGCAGCCGCAGGAGAGCTGTACCACTGGATGTGGAAACAGAGTGAGGGTTTGTGAGAACAGGCAGTCCTCGGGGATTGCACTGATGTAGACTGGAGAAATAAAAACATACCAACGTAGCTGTGTGAACCTCTGCTCCATCTGCATGCTCTGCATGTCACCGTTCGTGCCCTTGTGCTTCTAATTATTTGTATAAAGTTAGAAGTTGTGTCGGGACAGTCTACCTAGTTATTGTGAACCACCCTGTTTTTACAAACACAAATATTTTTTTGTGCTTAAGATACCCAATGTGCAGAATGTAATCAGAGTACTCAAATTGGATAATGCCTTGTAATTGCACGGCACGGTGAAAGCCTGTACCGCATTCCTCAAATTAGAGGCTACTGATGGAGTGCACATACTGCTCCTGCCTGCTTTAAGTGGATACAGGGATTTAATCTGTCCCATGTTGAAGCCACATATACAGAACATGTTGTTGTGGAGGACAGACCATTCATCAGGCTTTCACTTCAAAATCATATCTGTACTGTCCATGTTAATGTGGTTAAAGAAATTATAACTGAAACCATAAACATAAGAAGACTTTATGTAAACCCTGCATGTGTAAAATTAACAAAGAACACAATAGTTTTTGTACAGACGATACTACTGACAACAAACATCACATGTTCAGGAATCTCCACCATCGTGTCATTTATAGTTGTAAGAGTCAGACAACATATCATCCCGATGTGGACAGGAAGGGCTTAGTCTCACCATTAAAGGATTTATTCAAGGTGCAACAATCAAAGATTCCTGCAAACTTAAATTACACCTCCTCATATGCACAAACCCTGTCCTCCCTCAGTGGAGACCGGGGATTATAGAATCATCCACTGTGACATTTAAATGGTTAAGGTTTGAATACCATGAATGTCATTCTGAAGTCCGCCTCAGCTACAAGTCCAACTAAATATAGCTTCCACAAGCTCACACACTGCTTTTAAACTTTCATTTGCTGCTCACAGGTAGAGTGAGTAGAGGAAAAAGAGGCGGATCAACAAAATAAAATGCTCTTAGATGTGATGTTCGTGCAGTAGTTGGCAAGGGAACACCAGTGGAGGCCAGCTGATGAAGACTTTCTGATGGAGTGACCTAAAATGTCTGCACAGTTTAGTGAGGCTGTCCTCGCTGAAATAAATTTTCCTGAAATATTAATTAAATTAAATGGGAAACATTGCACAGTTGAATCCACTCTTGACTGAAGTTGTTGCACATGTGCAAATTCATCTTTAAAGGGACAGTTCATCCACAAATCAAAAAAATGCACATTTCTCCTCTTAACTGTAGTGCCATTTATCGGTGTAGATGATCGAACGTACGCGTACACAATGCGCCATGTACTTGCTGCAGCACTATGCAGCCAAAGCGCACAATACTGGTGGTCTCCACTTGGGGCAGACAACAGAAATATAACCCGGAAATCGGACAGTGCATGCCGCTAAACAAACATAGATGCTCTTTATATGCTTGATGAGGAAGAAGAACTATGTCACTATGTAACGGCGTGGAAACATCATAGAGATGCACGTAGTTCCACACCAGGTCTGTCAGCCTCTCTTCAAAAGTTCCCACCATTGCTCCGACAGCGACTCCGTTCGCGTTGTTTGCAGCAAGTATATTACGGCCCTTACCCAGCACTATTCAGCTAGCTTCTGTTACAGCTCAGTGGAGGAGGACGCCATTAAGGTTTACAGCTCTTGCTGTCACAAGCACGAGCCTCTTGTCCATGAGTAGGTGCACCATTCCTTCTGCACGGTGATATGGTTAGTGGTAGTAGCTCGGTAGAAAGAAAATAGCTCCCACAAGAAACTGCTCACAACAAGGTCTGTGGGTTATCTTGAGTAACCGGGACATGATTTCTGGAAAGAGACATTGCTGTTGAGTTTCTCAAATTATTATTTTTTCCCCCCCGGCACTTTGAACACCACAAACTGAGTGCCATTTGGTGCCATTATATTGGTACGAAGGCAGTCATCTCTATGGCCGATATCTCCAACACTCAACAACTTGCACCAAAACAGTCTATGGTGATAGCATAAGAGAAAGCAAAACAAAAAAAATGAAATGCCCCTTTAACGCAGAATCTTTAAACTGACTTGACTTAACTGAGTTACCACTGTCACTGAATTTACACTTTTGTCAGCTCAGATGTGAATACTTCCTGTTTAAAAACTTACATAAAGACCACGAAAGCCACACAAAATTATTGTGATGTTATAACTCTGTCACGTGTGCGTGGCTGCTGAGCTATTAGCCTCATAAAATGTGACATGCAGGCCTAGTTTTGTGCTGATTGGAGCAGTTCAAAGCAGCTACACACTAAACTGAAAATGGTATGAATCAGCGCTGAATGTCGTGGCGTAATAACACATGTGCTGAAGTACATTTGAACAGCGTCAGGCTAGAATCACAGAGAATGAACTGCAAATTGACGACAGCTCTTCAGCCAGAGGAAACTACTAATGCAGTGGAACAGCTGCGAGTGCAAATACTAAAAGACGCATAGAAAAAGAAAAAGAACACTTTTTGCTCATCACAGCCTTAACCATGTATCGTCATGGAAACAGGGCACAGTGTACATATATATGAAGACCGAAGCCTTTTCCCACAGACGTTGCCTGTTGATGGATAGCGTGATTCATTGCATCCTCTTCATATTCACTCAATAAACAGCACTGGCTCTTAAGTACCGGCATTGTTGCAAAAGGTTGTAATTGCTCTGCGCTCCATTCATCGCGCTCTCCGCTCTTTGAGGGTGACCCTGACGTGTAAACACGGAGTTGGCAAATACCTCCTGTGATTGTGGGGCAGTACAGTAAAGCACCTTTGAGGAAAGATTATAGAGCCAAAGAGACCAGGAAGAGTCAGGCTGCGCTGGGGGGAGTGGGGGGGGAGATAAAAATCACTGGCAGCGAGGTGTGAATTTTAACACTTCATGAGGGTGTTGGAAATATTAGTGCTCTCAGCATTGCTGTTAAGCACTCTTTCACACATTGACCAAATCAATCACTGCCTCTCATCGTTATGGTCACCACGGTTACAGAATACAGATATAGAGTGTGTAGATTATACAGAGACGTACAGCGTAGCCAGGGAAGCTGAGGAGCATAGCAGGTGTAAACTAGGTGTGTGTGTTGGATGTCACTGTTTAAAGGTGAGTGAACAAGAAGAATGCTTTTTTTTTTTCGGATCAAGGAGGCTATTCTATCCAAGGCCAATTTGTCTTGACCTTTACTTGGCCTCCCCTCCCCTACTTCTTGCTTTTATTTATATCATTGTTAGGCTCTTTACTCCTTTCAAGGATATTATCATTTACTGCCTTTCGCCTCACTCTCAGTGCTGCCTAAGCCTCCCCCCACACCCCGAGGGCTGTGGTTAGAGAACAAGGCAGCAGTAGCCCAAAAGGCTAAGCGAATCCACAGAAAAACAGGATTAAATGAATTTATGCTCTCCCAGTCAGGAGAGGAGAGGAGGGGGGGGTGGTGGTGGTGGTGGTGGGGGAGAATAAAGCTAACATGATTTCAGCCCTCCTCACCTCTCCCTGACTCCAACACAAGTATTCTACCCTTGGGCTGACCTCCACCGCCAGACAGCAGTTCCTCTAAAATGGGGCCCCTTTCCCAGTCCTCCTTTAACAACCCTTGCTTCCCTTTACCCCCCCTGCAAGACCACGGCCTCTCTGATTCAGGACTTGGAATAGAAACCAGAGTAGAGGAAACATAAGAAGACAGATCATCCTGCAAACCCAGTGTGTGTAATGTGTGTGTGTGAGGCAGGAGAGCTCTCCAGGTGTGTATGCAAGCTTGCATGCTGACATTGAATTTCCAAAAGCGCTTTATCATTCAGCACTTTATATCCAAAACTTTTTATTAATCCTTGTGTGGAGGATAAACTTATAAAAAGCCACAGCACTTTTTTCTGTGGTGTCTTGAATTAAGTAAATTATAGCCTTTTGAAAAGACAAAACACACACACACACGCACACACACACACACACGCATCTTTTCCATCCTTTACTTGAGGGTGGAGTTGCGGTTTCTCTTGCCTCGGCCACAGTGAGCCTCGGTGTCTGCTCAGCACACAAACCATTTCCTGTGTCTCCTCGCCAAGCCAATCAGATGACAGAACCAACTCGGTTTTTGCTTCGACCAGTTTTTACACACGACATGGAAAAAAAAAAAATCTACAAGACAGAGTCTTCATTGATTTGTGTTCAGGCTTTTTTATTTAAGCTGTTCTGGCCACCACGCATGGCGCAGAGACGGAGTGACAGACCATACATTATTTATGTGTCTATAAATGATTTGTGTATAAAAGCAGCTGGCTGTTTGTCATCGAGCACTACATTAAAAACACATCGCTTTGATAGGGAAGCTGTGAGAAGTCCTTGAACATTTCCACGATACTGCGTTGTGCATAATGTAGGTCTAAGGTCGTAAATATATTCCTTCCGTACTGTCGAAGCAATTATTGATGATTGAACTCTCTTGGATATGTTTACTGGCATAATACATACAAGGTCATGCACTATTCAGTGGCATACAGATACACAATGACGGTGTCAGGCACTCAAACAAGCAGACTCGACACAAGCAAGCAATCGCTCACCCAAGCATGTGCACATATATTGTATACAAGTTTGTGTGTGTAGATACAAACAAGGACAAGGGACAGCTATGTATTTAGTTTTCTACTGATGTGAAGCAGAGTATGGATGATTTGTTTTCTCAAAATCAGCAGGAATTCAAGCATTTAATCAAAGGGACGATTCATTGTTTTAAGCTGTTCCCTATGCTTCCACAGCTTTGTTGCAAGACAAAAAAAAATCTGCCATATCAAGTCAATTCATCTCAAATTCATCCAGCATAATTTATTTTTCTTCAGAGCAGACAAAAATAATCTACCAGTGTGGTTCTCAGTGCAGTTTCCCTTGCATGAGAATGTTCAGTATCTCAAACAAGTAAAGCAGACTAATGCGCTAGAAACAAGAAGACTTGATTGTAGGTTTGGTTTTTTTTAAAAGTTGATATGGAAACGGTTGGAATGACCTCACCACATCGGCAGATTATTATGTTTTTGTCTTTTCGCCGATAATAGGCAAAATGGCTTGCTACAATCAGGATGTTGCAGTCTATAACAGAGGCTAAGAATTGGCAATGAACCAGTTTAAATTAACCTGAATTAAAAGATAAATACATTAAAGCTGCATTAGTGGCCAAGAACAAGATTAAAAAAACACACACTACTCACATGCCAATGAATTTTAGTCCAGTATTGACTCTTCTTTTAGCTCGTGTTTGGTCTCCACCAACTCTTGATGTGAATGTTCCACTGTCTTCATCAGCTAGTTGCTAAATTCATCTGACATCTGGTGCTGAACCATTAGGGCACAGTTGGTCAATCAGAACTTGTTTTCCTGACAACAGCTGCCTGTTTCTGCTTGAAACGGGGCTAATGACATAAGCAGTAAGAATGAATAAAAAAAAAAATAAATGTGCTGTAAAACCAAAACAATTAGCTCAAAGGAGCTAAAAGACCCCTGGACCTAGGTAATAATCCTCTGTGGACACTTCGAGTGAAAGCGTTCATATTAAAAACAGTCAATTGATTAATTGTCAATATAAAAACCATCCATCCCAAACTAGGGATGGACTTATCACGGCAGCCAATAAAAATGTAGAAGCCAATCTGACATTACACACGTACACAGAGGAAGCTGAGCTGAAATGGAGGCGGCTAGTGCTAGCCACAGTAAAGGTGCAAACACAGCAGCAGTGCTTTTACGATGACGCCGTACGGCCATTGCGGTTTGGGATGGCGTTATCAGTGGCAACCCCGGGGGTTAACACAACCAAAAAGACAACAATGAGCCACATCTGCGAGCTAGTTTGTAGGTTGCGTATACCAGTTGGTAATTGAAAGAATTTATAGTAATAGGAGAGGGACACAGCAATTTGAGAAAGCTTTTCTGTGGACTAAAAATTATACGCCCCCAAATGCAGGATGAGCCGTCAACATATTTTGTTATTTCCAGTAAATACCATTAGGAACTTTTTTGACATTGCTTAGTCAGATACTGGCATAAAGGTGTCAATCAGAGCAAGGCATATATGATAAAAAAACATACATCTATTTAGTATTAAAATTCATGTTTAATAACTACTTGACTTACTGCACTGCAATGAGTCATTTTCACGTAAAACTCTAAAGTCTTAGCTTAGTTTAACTTGTAATCTTGAGTCTTTCTATTAACATACATGTGCTCTTGAACACATGCTGACATTGTAAAAAAACAAAACAAAAAACAGCAGTAGTGACCGGAACCAGTTTTTGTTACATGCAGCCGTTCAGGAGGAGCGCCAGCGAGCCAAGGACAGAAATGAGAACGAGGTGGAGTCCACCAGCTGCGCCAACGAGGACATGCCCGTGGAGAAGATTCTGGAGGCAGAGCAGGCGGTGGAACCCAAAACCGAGACCTACATCGAGACCAACCTTGGTGTGCCATCCAACTCGGTGAGCTGGTATTTTTATACATTCCTTTGCAAACACTCACACACTGTGTCATCCTGCAACAAGTCATCACTTTGTGTACATGGTCATGCCCACAGGCACACACACATGCACAAACACACACACAAGGGGTAAAGTGTTTATATTTAACCTCGGGGCTTGGGGTAAAATGGTTTCTATTCTCTATTCTCACCATCTATACCCTTAAAACTGGACTGTAAATGAACAGTGAAAAATGATAGTTTGAAAACAGCGACACTTTGAGGTGTCCCGATGGGAAGAATAACAGACTCACATTGATCACATGTTCGTTATTTCCAGAACACCTTATTTGTATTATTATTGATATAGGAGAAGACAGTGTTTTTGCAGTTAGTATGGAAGAACTTAATGCATTATTTATCACCTTTACGTAATGATACTTGACAATCGAGCTGTAACTCTGCTCAACGCTACTGCCAGTAAAACTTCCAAAAGGGAAAGTTAAATGTTTTTCAGATTTATGCCTCATGGCTTATACTTTATTTTCTGCTTTCCAAAATCCCCCTGGAGCTGTCCCACCATTGTCCACATTTTTTTTTCAGCTGCATGTAGCTCTTATATCTCATTTTTACATTAAATTGCAGAGTCGAGAAACAGCACACTTTAAAATTGGTCTGCATTTTAAAATCTTGTTGCATACATACTCGTCATTTTTATGTGTAAATATAGTCTTCATCCAGTTAGAATTGTCACGCAGATTTGAATTGAGACATACTGTTTGAAAAGCATTTCATTTTTTTCCCAGTAAAAAAAAAAAACGTTTTATGAAGCTTTTGAATGTTTGTGTTGTGGAGTCGAAGGCTGACAGCGAGGAGGTTTATCAACACCGCGCTGCCTGCTGGTAAAGATGGGTGTGATTACTGTTTGTCCTCCCTCTTTGAGTCCCTTTGGAGGTGACGGGTTTACCTGTTCAGCTCCTTCACTCAGCTGTGAGTTTCCTCATCTATCCCCTCAGTATCAGCTGGGCACGGTGGGCTGTCTTTGACACAGAGGAGACTAACAGTGATGAATAATGCAACAGGCAGACAGTTCCTGAAAGCATCCCACAAAGCCTCAGCTTCCTCAGGAATTCTGCTGGAACATGAGAAACAGAGGAGCTGTGCAGCAGCCTACCAAAGCAGGCAGTGGGGAAGGAGGGGACGGAGGGTGCGACTGAATGAGGGAGGGAGAGGGGGAGGGCGAGGGCTTCTTCTGGGATTCATCTGCTTCAGGGGAGGGAAATGTCTTATGAAGTAAAAGGTAGAAATGTGAGGGCTGTTATGTGAGTAAATGGTAGCTATTTTGGGGGGCCAGATGGAAATGTAGGAGATGAGCGTTGACATTAGGGAGAGGGAGAAGGAGTGGGGAGTCACGGGGGAGCGGCTGGCAGCTCAGACACACTAATGCACTGAGTGTGTTTGGGCTCAGCCATGGTGGGTCCCTCGATGCCCGCTGCCTGTCTGACACCAAGTAGAGGAGGTTTTCTAAAAGACTACAGAAGAGATGAAAACAGCACTGATATCTGGCTATACAGGGAGAAGGATTTTATATAATTAAGTGGAATCACATCAGGATTATATCATGATCAAATTCCTGACTCTGTTCAAGTTGTAATTACAGTACAAAACAACAACTTAATTTGTAACAGGATTTGTTAATGTTTTACGCACAGAGTACGAAACATTTAATGCCTAACAGTAGAGCGCAGTTTGGATTGGATCAGTTTAATTTTGCAGCTTTTTATTTTCATTTTATTTGCAGATATTTTTCACATCATGATATATCCTGGTATAGGAAACTGTCCCTGTTCATCCATATCAACCCTGCCCTAATCCAGTATGTCAGTCTCATGGCTCACCAATCTTGCTGCATCATTATTTAACAAGGACCCTGAATATCTTGGTTTTGTATATTCAAAGGGTCTGTTAACCAAATTCAGAGTATTTTCTTACTTAGACAAAGAGGTCTTGCATCTAGCAGTGCAGATAATTTAGGTTTTATGCGCTGAGGTTTTGAGATATTAGCTTCTGAAACTTTGGCTGCCACCCCAGCACAATAGAGCTGAAAGGAATGAAGATCTGAGTTTTTCAAATCTCGTGTTTTGAGTGCTTTGAGCACCACAAAAAATGAATCTGTTCGCCTCCATTGTTGGCCATGTTGGGAAGCCAGTGAGGGTTGTTGTCCTTGGTTATGGCCTCGGGCTGATGTTCATCACTGGCAGGTGGAAACAAATGGCAAGCGATGCCATGTGTCATGCAGCACATGGCTGTCTGCAGCAATGCACAATCCAGCAGCTGAGTTAGCGGTGACAAGGACAGCAGTGCACAAGAGATTGGACATTCCAACTAGAGAAAAGTGTGTGTGGGGGGGTGAATGGACAAAATTTAAGGAACTCACTGTATCTAGAATCTGGGTAATTCAAACATTGCTAGATACCAATAGGAGGGACTTTCACAGTGGGGGGAAAAAAGAATAAATTAATTGACAAATTCAAGAAGGTCCAATCGCGGAACATGGGGACAGAGTCGTCTTGCCTTTAAGGCGGCATTGGAGGTACTAACAGTGCCACACTGACGACTGTATAAAAGGGACAGTCTGCAGGACAGGATCATAGGCAGCACGGGTGTGACGTTTTGACAATGTGTCATGTGTACAACCCATCGCACGAGTAGCTGCCTGCAGTTAGCAGCTAACTCAAAGAAGAAGAACAGTAGCTGAAAATGTCCACAAGTTCGGAAAACAGTGCGGTCCAGGATCTCCTTACCTTTCAAGATGAGATCAGTCATCATATAACAGGAATGGTGAATGTCTTTGTGATTGTTTAGAAAGTGTCGCCAATGCGTATCTTATATGTCACAGAAGTGGCCAACGCTCTTGTGTTACATGTCACGCCCCTCAT
Organism: Epinephelus cyanopodus; assembly: GCA_026686955.1. Classification (NCBI taxonomy): domain Eukaryota; kingdom Metazoa; phylum Chordata; class Actinopteri; order Perciformes; family Serranidae; genus Epinephelus; species Epinephelus cyanopodus. The sequence continues at coordinate 29,905,246 of CM048932.1, read as the reverse complement.
ACTGGAGCGACATGATGCCGCCATTGTTTGGTCCTGAGTAAAAATCCAAAGGTGGGATGAAGAACAGACTTCGTAGCGGCCCTTTAGCATGACCTCTGTGAAAAAAGGGCTAAGAACAGCAGCACACAGGGGACTAGGTAATCCAAATTGGGAAAAGTGTGGAAAATGTTAGAGTTTCACTGTATCTAAAACCCGGGCAAGTAAAATGTTGCTAGATGCCACTAAGAGTGAGCAAGAAAGCATTACTTTAAACTAACCTTTTAACCAGAGTGGAGCCCAGGACTCCCCTTCTCTCTGAGTCCTTCCCCCCCCTGTGAGGTCTCCATTGAGAACCACTGCCCCGTGCTGTAATTAATCACAGGGCCCAGGTCATGAGCATACACCGTCAATAGGCCACCGCCACTGTCTAATGGCTGGGGTCTGGCCAACCTGAATAAAGTGTGTTTATCTCATGGTGACCTAGAACAGGAGTTAAACAGGCGTTAGTAATGTGCCTTCAGTCAGACAGGGAGAGGACTTTTCCTAAGGAGGAGGGGGAGAGGAGAAGACGCTATCGTTCACTAATCCCAGGGGGGTTTCTTTACCTCTATTCTATGTATTTCTCCCTTCTATCTTCCTGTCTTTGCGTTATTTCTAGATGACTGTTCTACCGCCTATGTGTTAATTTATATAAAGGTTTAGTTTCTTATCTTTTCTCGAGCTTAAGGCAGGAAGTGTTGCTGTTATTTAGATGATGATTAGCTGATGATTCATCCCCGCTCCAGCATGTGAGGACGGCCTCTTATTTCAATCTAAAAAAAGTGGGACACTTGAGTAATTCATTTTCATACTGATCTGTATGAGTACCCAAGTTTCCCTCTGTTGTCACGCTAGTATAGTCTGGTTCAAGCTGAATAATGAAAAATTGAAAGGCAAATCTTTCGTCTCCCCTCCTCAAGTGATGAAAATTTCATAGGACAGTATGCAAGCCTGGCATTTCTCTAAGTTGCTGGGATGATCGACCATGGCGGGGGAAGCATGTGTGGCTATAAACCCTTTGATTTGCTGAAAATGAAGACAATGTTGTTTTGTGTTTTTGTTTGTTTGTCTGTTTTTCTCTTTTGATTTGTGGCAAGCATTTAAAAAATCAGCTAATATCCAGCGGCTAACATCCAGTAACGTAGAATATCTTCGCTTGTTTTCAGTCTCAAGTTCAGTTTTTGTCCAAGTATATTTGCCCTCTTTCTCTGAGCTGTGATCTCCACAGTACAAGAAGAGGAAGCAGCTCGAACAGTCGAGCCGTGAGATATTCCCAGGTGCACTTTTGTACTTAAACATGGAGGTTAATGGTATTCCCTTGCAGGTCACAGCGGGCTCCTCCATTGTGGCCTGATCACATCCTAAATGCTGTTCTGTGACTTGAACAGTAAGTACAGTAATGTGATGCCGGAGGATTGTTGCAGGAAAGTGTAAGCTCCTCTCCCCTGTCATCTCCACAGACATGGGCAAAGAAACCAGGTCAGTGTAAACACGGCTAAGATAGCCATACAACATTCATGAGGCTTGCCATGTTTAACGAGAACCCTGGGACTTGTATTCGTATGAGGAGGGGTGGCTGGACCGTGGCGCACACTGAAGCCCCTTTTTGTTGCTCTTTGTTTTGGCTGGAGCTGCTTCTTTGGAATGAATTAGCTGAATCTGTTTATGTGTTTTTAAGGGGAAGCGCAGCTCACGAAAAACTGTCGCGCTGAGCCGCGCCGTCCACATCTCCCACGGAGATCAGATGCTGAAATATTCATAAGATGCCTGTTTTCTTTCTCCCCCTGAAGAAAAAAAAAGCCGACTTTTAGTTTTCAAAACAGTGTAGGCTTTGTGTCTGGTTTAAGTTTTTCATATCTGTGATACTCTACAGTCAGTGTGAGTTTCACACCGTGGGGAGAGAACGTGGAGGAGAGGGAGGGATAGTCTTTGGCCCGCGTGTTAGAAAAGGAGAGTGTGAGTGGAGGGATGTTTTCTTCTTCATCTCGAACTAATCTTCTCCTGAGAGCTGCAGTTGATGTCGGGATCCTCCGAGCTTTTAGCATCGATCGGTGGGATTTGGTAGAAGGAAGTTGGGGAGAAGTTGCTGACTGTTTTTGTCGGGAGTGCGAGTTCACACAGGGATACTTAGAATTTAAGGATGTTTACTTGATTTTAAATTATGCACAAAACTGTGTGCACAAAGCCTTTGTTTACACACACGTACTGTACATATCAAGGGTATGTGCTCCTGGGATGATGGTAAATTACTCGTCAGAGAATTACAGTATTGTTTCAGATTTTTTTTTTTTTCTCTCCCCAGATGGATTTTCATTTTCTGGGAGGTAGTCACACTGTATGTGTGTGGCATTAGTATTCCACCACTGCTCATGAATTCCCTGTTGGTCAAAGAAAAATGTCTCCCAATCTGATGTATCAGGACAGTTAAGGACAAGCAGTCCTTGTCTCGTGGACGGGCACTTAAATTGCACACAGAAATTATCATCTTTATACATGCTCAGCAAGGTAACTAACATAACGGACAAAGAGAACGTAGAGCCAGTTCTCCTCGGATGATGTCAGTATTCTATAGACTCATGTTCTTAAAATCCAACAAGAAAATAAACATTATGAATAGACACACTAATTCAATGTTAAGCACCTGAATTCCTGGTGTATAAAAATGTTTTACAAGACCATAATTGATGTAGTAAATCTTCTCTGTGTTGAATTGATTCGAGAGGAACAAGAAGTCTTTTCATTGAGCGTAACCGTTTTTGTAAAGAGGTAGATTGTTCTGCATTTCAAGTCATTTTACTTGCTCTTGCAGCAACAGTAAATGTACGACATTTATCACAACTGAGATTACACCTAACACTATTTAGCATCCCAAGTGAAGAGAGGGTTACTAAAAGCATACACACTATGACTTACATAAAGTGCATTAAAATAACAGATATGTCCGTGAAAGATCCTTCTCCGGTCTTTCTTCCGGCTTTTATGCTCATCTCTCTTTAAGGCTGAAATATATCTAATTTAGTGAAATCAATGAAGGATTGGAGCTTTCTCCTTGGTTCACCTTTTATTTCATGTAGGACCCAGTCAGTGTTCCTATTTTGGGCACTAAATGGACAATGTACAGAGACGTCCATTAACCACTACCACTACCGAAAACCGCTTGTTTTTATCATTCATTAGAATCACGTGATTTTTATTCCCACTCCGAAATGTTAAATAGCAATTAATCTTTTGAAAACGTGTTTAAAACTTGAAATAGAAAACATTTGTTTCAGGCATGTGGCCTGGAGAGAAGTCGCACACTCATCATTCTACATTTTACAGTGTGCAAATACAAATAATCATTACACATAATCATTTGCTGAGTTTTCTCAAGGCCTGCCCAGCCGCATAACTAAGTCACATTTGAGCTCCTAAGCGCTTGTTATGTTGTGAAGTGTCAGTGGAGTGTCAGGAGGGGCCTCTTGAGCTCAACTAGCTGTCCGGGAGGCTGATTTGTGTGTCGGCTAAAAGGTCCCCGTAGAAAAAGTCTACTTGGTGAAAGTCATTTTTTTTCCTTTTTTTGCACCGGCAGCTCTCTGCGGGTATTTCCTCCACAAGCTGGGACAGAATCACTGTTTGTTTTGTCTTCCTACTTGCTCCTCTTTAGAGGATATTACTCATAGCATAGTACTCATGTAAGTGTGATATGTGTGTGTTGATAGGTGGCTCAACCTGACACCAGGCTCTCAGCCAAAGGAGACACACACAGGCTGAAACAAAAACTTGACACCTTTTTTTAACTCGTGCATTACCTGAATTACTAACTTCCAGTATGTTTGTCTGTCTCTGCTTTCCTGCAGCCCAACGACCCAGTGACAAATATCTGTCAGGCGGCTGACAAACAGCTCTTTACCCTGGTGGAGTGGGCCAAGAGGATCCCCCACTTCTCAGAGCTGCCACTGGACGACCAGGTCATCCTCCTACGAGCAGGTCTGTCAATGAGGGGCTTATAGAGATACTTCAGATCTTTTGAAGTGGGGTTGTATAAGGGAACTTATCCATAGCGAGGGTATTACATAGAGTAGATGTCCATACGGGTGCCCTGAGTTTGGAGAAGCAGGCTGGAGACTGCTATGAAAGCTAAGTGTTTAGAATATTTTCACTGCTTTACTGACAGAGAAGCTTTAACAGCTTTTGTACACCATGTATTCTCTCGTCAAAGCCACCAGACTCCACTGACAAAAGCAGTAATTTTAGCTCGCTGAGCACAGGAGCTGCTGGTCTGCCTCGGTCACTTACTTTATGTTTTTGTGTGACTTTGGTGAATTTAAACTCTTTTAAACACCAGAGTAACACAAAGAACTTAACTGATAGAGGCAGCAGTCTCTTTATTCAGCAATATTAAATTACTGTTTTTATCAATGGAGTCTGGTGTTGAAGAGAGCAACATAACAGCTTTATTTTCCGGTTGGAAATCACTGTCTAACATTAAGGTAGCATAGAAAATACTCTCAACATAGCATACACTTAAACTGATATTCATTTCTTTAGGTGGGACTTTTTTTAGATGGCTACAATACGTTGTGCTGCGGACCCCATCCACAGCAGTGCATTGCTTAGCTTCCATTTCAGTTCACCTGTCTGCTTCTCCAAACTGTGGCACGCTTACTGACATCTGTAGTAGGTCATACACTGATTATGGACATGTACCTGACTTAAAGAGATCTGAATGAGTCCTTTAAACAGTGTCATATGTGCCATAGTGTCATGTTTTATTCGCATTCAGCAGCAACAGCTTCCATACGACTTTAACAGCCTGCTAACCAGAACCATAGGATATGTTGCTGTTGAGTGCCAGCTTAATAACCATTGTTTCATCTTAAAATGAGAGGTTTGTAATTCGTATGATCCTGAACAGTAGATATGATGTTCGACTATAGACAGATGAACCCAGAAACATGTTAAGAAACCCCTCTATAAGGAAACACACTGCGTAACAGATGCTGGCTCTCTATCTCTATCTAGAAGCGAGACAGAACTTTAATAGACTGATCTGGCCATAACCGTAATTAACTGTCTTGGTCATGTGACTGGAAATGAGTAAGACCCTCCAAGGTCATTACAGCTCATTGTGTGTATCTCCTGTATGTGCAAAAGCAAGCTAACCGCTCAGGATCACAGAGGCAGCCACAGTAAAACACAGAGTGAATCATCTGTCACCTCTCTTACATTCACTAACATCACATGCGCGAAGGTCTTTTGGGTTCTTTCAACACACGGCCCTTGTTGCCTGCCTGTCGCTCCAAATTACACCATTATATTCAGAATCCACCTTGAGGGAAAGAAAACGCTATTACACACCCATCCTTGAAAAAAAAAAAAAAAAAATCCTCCCATCACACCTTATCCTTCGCACATACAATGATGGAGAGACTTCAGCCGAGCAGAGAGAGACATTATTCTGGAGAGCTCGTCTCTTCTCGGCTCTCAGGTTTTCTATAAATAACCGCTTTAGTTCTGCTGTATCACAGATAAAAGCATCCCGGCTCCTCTCATACCCAACTCTGGGGGAGAAGAGGCGAGTGTTGCCAGGCAGAACAGTTAAAGGAGCCCTGTCACTCAAAAGGCAGCGTCTTGTGTCTTCAGTGCTCCCCGTGTCAAGCCCCTGCTTTGGCACATCAAGCCTGTTGTCTTTATTATGATGGCAGGCGCAGTTCATCCCTTTTACACGCTTGTCTCTTCAGAAAGCATGATTCAAATGTCTTCGTAATAACCTGATGCCTGTGTCTGAGAAAGCTGCACGCTTTTACCGCGCAGCTTAATTGATTCATTGGAATCCCCCCCCTCCCCCTTTGTTGTCAGTTTCATTTTGCTTGAATGCTGTGTGAACTTTTGTACCAGGATTTGCCTGTTTTTTTGTTTTTTTTATCCTCATACTTTCCCTCGATCCTTCTTCCCGTCTCTGCCGCAGGTTGGAATGAACTCCTCATTGCATCATTTTCGCACCGCTCGATAGCGATTAAAGACGGTATCCTGTTGGCGACGGGGCTGCACGTCCACCGCAACAGCGCCCATAGTGCCGGAGTGGGAGCCATCTTTGACAGGTTGGTATTAGCATATTATTAAACTCTCCGCAACCTACTGCTACCCCTTTAAATAATATTAAAAACGTTTTTTTAAAAGTTGCTTATTAATTGTAACTATTGGCTTTATTAGTGGTTAATAAACCATTTATAATTTTTTATAGGTCAGTAATAAGCCATGAATAGCAACAACTTGTGAAAAAATGCTGGCAGCATAACTTTGGGTTATATGAGTTTATTAATGACTTATTACTGATCTGTTAAGCAATAATAAATCATTTGTTAACTATTAAAACCTTAAGCACACCTTTGTGAGAGTGTTTTAAAATGTAACATTTTGGGCATGCGAAGTTTTAACAGTTAAGGCATATTTTAGATGTAAGTAATGCTTTGTTAATGCTAATAAATCATTTATTAATGTTTTATTAATCAGTAATAAGCCATTAATAACAATGTTACACTTGCCAAGTTAAGTCTTTTTTAGCAGCATAACTTGCATTGTTTTTAAGTAGCTTGAGTTATTAAGTTATTAATGCCTTATCACTGATCAGTAAAGCCATAATAAATAATTTGTTAATTAGTGTTAGATTGTAGCCATATTTTAGATGTAAGTAATGTTTTGTTAATGTTAATAAATCATTCATTAATCAATCAATCAGTAATAAGCCATTAATAATAAAGGGTTGTGGAAAGTCTCCTTCAGCAGCATGACTTACTTTGTCTTTCTAAGGAGCTTAGGTTATTAATGCCTTATTACTGCTCTATAAAGCCTTAATTAATCATGTATTAACCACTAATAAAGCATTAATGACAACTGCAATCACCCTTGACTAAGTTTGTCTTATTAGCAAGTGGTTTCATGTTTTGCAGCATATTGCATTTTGGCTTCTTCCACGGAAATATTACACCCACACTTGAGGTCATGAAAGGCAAGGCAGCACAGGAACTATTGATTTACCCTAGTATATTAAATATGTACACCTGTACGCATCAGGGGTCTCACAGAAACACTGAACTGCTCAGAAAAATGTCAAAATCGAAAAAATCCATGCACGACTCCCTGACAGGGAAGTCGAGCGTGCGCAGGAATCACCCTGGTGACTGTTATTGACATTCCAGCTGTCTGACAGACAGAAACCTCGCAGGAGTCTGCGGCGTCTTGTTCTGCAGCATCACACCTTGAGCTCAGCTGAGAAACACTATCTGGGAAGTTATAGAAGATAGAAGCTGTGTTTTTATCTATCAGTATTATTCGTTAGCAGGTGATTGGCTCGGATTTTGAAAATGAAAATTGCAGTCGTAACGTACATGCCCCTGAGGAATCAGATATCAGAAGCACCTGGCAGTTACAGGTGCTGTCATCAGACTTGTATTAACAGCAGTCTCTCTTTTGAATACCCGTCTCTTATTCTTCCCTCTTCTTGTGCCTCTGCCCCTGTGATCACCAAGCCTCTGTACTCAATCATCGGCGTTCACAGCCACAGGACATATTCCATCTCTGGCATTAACTGTGGCAAGCATTAAGATGCAGAGAACTGATAGTGTTTCTTTATCTACTCCCCTCTCTCTTCACCATACAAATGAAGACACTGATTAACTTAAACACTTGAGTCTCTTCTTCTTTTTTTTTTTTTTTTTTTTTTTTGTTCTAGCCCTGTTGTTCCTCCTCGGAACAAATTGAATTAGAATGAGCTAAGAGCCACAATTGACTTTACTATCCGAGAGAGAGGGAGAGCGCGAAGGGGGGGCGGGATGGGGGTGAAAGAAACGGAGTGAGAGGGAAAATAAAGAGCGCCGCGGAGAGGGTGTGACCGAGTCAAAGAGGGGTGAGGAGTTCGAGCGACTCCACGCACCGGCACTCCCACCAGTGATGTCACACACAGACAGTGGGAGTGCTGGTGTTAGATTACAGCTTGTGTTTACTCTGTGGCTTTCCTTTTATGAAAACCTTGTACTAAATATAATTACTTTGCAGGGTTGTAAACTTTTCCACTGATCTAACTGCGCCTATGTGGGCTGAGCGCACGCTTGTGTGTATTTGTTTTTAAATAGATTTGAGCTGGATAGTATTTAAAACATATTTTTAATGTCCCAGTCTGGATCTGGGTAATTCACATTAAGCATAGTGTGTCATTTGCAAAAAAAATGTACCAATTAGAATCAAATGGTTTCCTGTGATCTTAACTTTTTCTGGCAGTTTCTGGTTGTCTGATATAACACAGAAATACTCTAGTAGCCAAGAAGGATTAAAAACTGTGCCTGACTTGGAATGAGCCACATCTCTGACTTTCTTTTTTTATCTCTTTTGTGCAGAGTGCTCACAGAACTGGTGTCAAAGATGAGGGACATGCAGATGGATAAGACAGAACTGGGGTGCCTTCGAGCTATAGTCCTTTTCAACCCAGGTAACTATAAAAATATGTGCGGTGGATGTGCATTTGCTGTGGCAGTTGAAAGGAGCTTTGAATTAGGTGTTTGGTCTTTTTATTCTAGTTTCAATTTCACTTTGAAGCGAAACAATCAGTTGGCAATCAGAATACAACACATCAGGTAAATGTCTACAAGCTGCTGTAGGAGGGGAAGGAGGAAAGTAGCGTAACTGGTGATGATTTGACTTTAAATTATCCGCACAAAGCTACATGTATCCACAACAATTTTGACATGCTCCCAGTGTGTGATTGTTCTCTCAAAGCAATACGTGTTTAACACAGTATGTTTTGGTGCAGTGGGGCTTTTATTAAGAGATCCATATTGGCTGTAGGAGTGCTGCTGTCACTGACTACACCCAAGAAAAATAATCACCTGATACTATTAATGCTAACATAAAATATGATTCATTAAGGACTTGAAGCTCATGACACCTAAAATCTGTATTTGAGAATCAAACTCCTCTCCAGTATGCCTCACAGATGCTGTAAGAAGTTGGCAGTTTCCGTATTGACTGAGTCGGGATTCGGTTACAACCGATTCCAATGGCAACAACTTATCACAGTAGGCAGAAAACTGTCAAAACATCCAGAGAAACTTCTTAAAGCACCCTCGCAGCATGACCCACTCTCTCCACTGCCTATCAGGTCTCTAACTATTTAGCAAACGTTCATATTTTCACCACAGTGTTGATGAAAATACAAAGTGGAGCTTTATGGCTTCGATAGCGGGGCACACAAGCTGTGTAGTCAGCCATATGTTCGGAATGTGCTGAGCATATGGAGCGAGAAGAATTATGCTGCAGAGAAAATAATAAAAATATGACACCAGTGAGATCCTTTGTAAATGATTGAATCTGAGGTGATTTCTGGAGTGAGGAAACTATATATTTTTTACATCAACCTTTCAAGCCAAAGAGTTTTGATACCGTTAGATTTTGGGTGGAGTGTCGCTTGAAGTTTCGAGCTCATGACTCAGCTTGACCTCATAAATGTAATTTGAGAATTGGGAACTGGATTTTGACTTTGCCTGTGTTTTCTTTGAACTTGACTTTGGACTTCTCTTGAGAAATTGAGACTTGTAAAATGGATGTGCTTCCACTTCTGCACAGCGCTGAGGGAGAGTGCCCAAAATAAAAGCTGATACAGTGCGTATCTGATCGAGAGAAAAAACAGTAAAAATGTAGTTACAGTGATGAAAACAATTACAAGAACTAAGAAAAACAGTGTGCAGAAAGGCAAATAGAATAAAGGGAAATACAACTATTCAAAAACTAAAAATAAGTTTGAAATATTGATTTAAAAACAGATAATGTGCCGGCAAGCCTAATCTCAGGTTAAAACTTGGAGCATAGGTAGTCAGAAGTTTGGTAATATAACTGGGGGCCAAACTGTATGCATGTAAACAATGCATTGCAATAGCCAAGATGCAAAAATATGAGCCATAAATTAGCCTTTCTAAGTCAGGAAAAGGTTAAGTTGATTTGATTTTGATATTATCTTTTTAGGTGGAAGTAGCAGTATTTATTGAGATTGTTGACATGTGGCTCAAGGTTCAATTAAATGTTATAACTTAGATTTCTGGCTGGAGATTTTATAGTAGTTGCCAGTGGCCCATTGAACTGTTGTAATTAGCTTGCAGCGTCACATTACAAGTCCTCATTCCTTAGTAGCAGCTCAGCACTCTATATTAAACTGCCCAGGCAGCTAACATTATCGAGCTTAAAGTACAAGTAGATTTGCGTGGGAAAAACAAAATGGGACCAAGGATAGATCCCTGTGGTACCCCGCACATCACTGCAGCTGAAGATGAAACATAATGACTGAAAAGAAAGAGAATTTCTATTTCAGAGGTCTGAATTAAGTCCTTTAAGAGCACTTAGAGATATATCTACACTCTGATTTAGTCTATTGCTTGATAATAGCTCAATAGTGTCAAAAGCAGCAATGAGGTCGAAAGCAATGAAATAGAACATTTACAAGTATCACCACAAATCACACTGTTGTTTGTGACCCTTATGCGAGACTGGAATTTATCAAAAATGTTATTATAACACAACTAAGAGTTGATACCACATCCTTCTGCATGTTTTTTAATGGAATTTCCCGCAAATATCTGGTCAAAGAAGACAGCGAGTTCTCTTTAATTGAAGCCTATGTCTTGCCAAGGCATGTGTCACTCCTGCTCTCAGTGTGCTGTTCTTGCTGTATTGAAACCTCATCCACATGGCACCAAAGTAAACTACACCAACCCATGAATGTGACCCAGGTTTTTAATGACTCAGTGTGGGAGCCTTCCTCCGTCCCTCTGGGGCCACTTTGGATCTGCTCACCCCAGACACACTGATCCTCTGTGTTCCACATTTTGTTCAGGCCACATCCAGGCCTACTGGCCCCCGGGTTCACGTCTCGGCCTGATTCCTTGTTAATTAGGGGTTCACAAGACTGGACTGACGAAAGAAAGCAACGGTGGGGGCGGTGGGTGGGGGGACTGCAAAGCTAAAAAGGCCCTCAGTCCTTCCTTTCCCACACTGTGTGATTGAATTCAGCCATTAACAAATGTTCATTCATTGTTGATCAATTGTGTGACGCTTTGTTCATCAGAAATGTTAATCAATGAAGTGTTTGTGTTGTTAGAGTCCTCCAGTGAAGCTTAAATTAGCACAGTCCTAATTGGACTAACCCAGAATGTGGCGACACACGTCCACAATGAGCCTGCGAGGTTAAAACTCAACTTGTAAGTTAGTAAGGCTCTGCTCTCCCTTGTAAACAACTGCAAGGCCTTGAGCAAGTCATTTGCATTTGGTTTTACTCGCCAAAAGTAACAGTGTTTAGCAAAGTTTGAGAAAGTGAAGAATGTAAAAAAAAAAAAAAAGGGGTGTAAACTTGCAGAGTTGCTGTTAATTATTTTTGCTTTTCATTTTCATTTTTGTGTCTCCATAGACTCTAAAGGTCTGTCCAATCCAGGTGAGGTAGAAGCTCTGAGAGAGAAAGTGTATGCATCTTTAGAGGCCTACTGCAAACAGAAATACCCCGACCAGCCTGGCAGGTATGAATACAAACACAAAAGTGACTGAGCACATCCCGACACACGTACTCATTTGCTCGTTATTCATACAAAGTGGCTCCTCGCTCTTGGCAGGTATTTTGGTTAGATCCATCTTCCTTTTTTGCGTAAACTCTCTGAACTGCACAAACATAAATCAAGCATTTCAGAATTTTCCTCCATAGCAAAGAATGTGTGCATGCCACTTGAGAATGACTTTGTCCATACTAGTAGTTCTTGAATGGTGAATGGACTAATGGACTGCAGTTGTACAGCGCTTTTCTAGTCGTACAATCAGTCAAAGTGCTTTTACAATACATGTCACATTTAACTGTCAGTCACACACTGGTGGCTGAGGATAACCTACACCTGCCCACTGCTACTCAGCACTCCCGCACGAATGAAATAGCCATTGGGAGCAATTTTGGGTTCAGTATTTTGCCCAAGGATACAATGGAAGTGGAGGAGCTGGGGGTCTAACCGCCGACGACCCGTTTTACCTCTGAGTCACAGCTGCCCCATTACTGAGGCCCAATAAAAATAGAATATAAAAATAGACATCTGAAACATTATTTTTTTAATTTTAATGAATTGTTGGGTACATAAAATATTGCTCTTGCCTCAGATTTGAACTGAGCCGGGTCTGTAACATCTCGGGCACAGATAGGTACGGTCATATGTATTCTTTTAAGGAACTTGGAAGGAATTTCCCGAGTAGAGTCAGGTCCAGCTCTGCCATATGTATATGTGGCAGGCATAAGTTTGTTCTAAGATTGATTTGCCTCAGGATCATCTCCCTCGTCCCCTCCTCTTCTTGTCAGATGTACACTGCTATTTTGGTCTTGCATCTAATTTGAGTCTTGTGTTGTGACAGATTTGCCAAACTGTTGCTGCGGTTACCAGCGCTTCGCTCCATCGGCCTCAAGTGTCTGGAGCACTTGTTCTTCTTCAAGCTCATCGGCGACACGCCCATCGACACGTTCCTCATGGAGATGCTAGAAGCCCCGCATCAAATGACATAATAGCAGAGAGGGTTGAGCCCTCCTCACCCTCTCCCCCCCCCCCCCCCCCTCCCTCAAACCCCAACATCTCCCACCAGCCCTGGATCGGGAGCAGGGTCCTTTTTGAAATCCCGTCTCCAGCAAGGGACAGATCACATGACGATTTTTGGATGGAGAACCTCTCCCTTCCTCCCATCCCTCCCTACCCCCTCTCCCTTTGATGTGTTTCAAAACAATGAATTCATCATGTCTATGGGTCTGTTTTATACCTTGTAAAAATATATAAATAAGAAATATATATATATGAAAATCACACGGCAACACGAGTGACAACAGCGGACTGAAATAAGGTCGGACAGAGGACAAAAGAAACGAATTGAGCCATCGTCTTCATCCTTGCTTTTCCTACACCTTGACGAGAAAAAGCAGAGATGGTCAGGTTTTAACACCAACAGTTATGCTTGCAGGTATTTTGAAAAAAAAAAAAAAAAGAAAAGAAACAACAACAAAAAAAAATAACGGCGGTGATGTCATATTTTGGACACTCAGCGTTGTGATCGGGACAATCGTGGACTGGGAGAGCCTCGGGCTGTCTAGACTTGGACCTGAGCCCTCTCTCGCTCTTTCAGGACTGAACTCACTTCGGGGAGGGACGGTGGGGGGGACGGTAACGTCTGCTTCAAGGAACCCGTCTGTTCTGCCTGACTCGACTGAACACGTCAGGTCTTGCACTAGCTGTTTTTGAAGTGTGAGCTTTCTGGAGTAGAACTCAGAGGTGGGTTAACATGTCTGCAAGTGCTCAAAAACCTCAGGTCTCTGCCCAATTCCAACAAATACAACCATGTCTTACTTTATTAGCACTGTGCAACACCGGGGAGGACGACGTGTTAGTTCACTAATCAGCCCTTCAGTTAATGTTAATCGATTGGACGAGAGTTGGGAGAGCTTGTTATGTACAATCTGTGCGGGCCTTCTGCACACATGAAGATGCAGGCTGTTGTCAAGTAGCCACACATTAGCTTCATGCTACATGATGCTCTGAACGGCTACCAGCAGGCACAGGAACAACCTCTGTCATCCTATTTTAAACATTTGGTCTTTGTTGCAACCTCACAGGTGATCACATCGAACGCGGGCGGCTAGAAATTGAGTGCACGGTCTCATCTGTGGGGAAACGTCGTCGTTTCGCCAGCCTCCGAGCTCCTTTTTTGTCCCTTCTCCAAACTCTCCGCTTCTCATTTCATGTGAATTTCAGCACACCATTTACACCTCCACACTCAGAAATCCCTCCGCCTCCACGCGGCGGGTATTACAGTAGCTTTTTCAAGACACCTCATATCTACTTGTACAGAAAGTTACAACCGTATACAGTATTGACGTTATTTTCAGTTTTGAATTTAACAACAGCGATGCACAATTACCTCTGTTTCCATCCCTCCGACCTTCAGTTCTTGACATCCATTGAACCATCCACAGTGTGCGGGAGAAGTGCTCGCCGTCGCAGCAGAGCCATTATTTGTTTATTTGTTTGTTACTTGGCACTTAACCTCATGACAGCGGAGTCGGGTTCCTAAACGGAGAGCTGATGTTGATGTAACCGACCGCTGAGGTGGAATTTGGCCCAGGCTCCATCAGGGACGCCCCAGTTGTTTTCCTCCTCAGAGGGACACACACACACTTGCTCTCTCTGCACTTCTCTGGACAACCAAGTGTCATACAAGTTGAACTGAAATGTTAGCTATCTCCATGTTATGTATAAATATGCTTTATGCCCATATTCTGCTTTTTTTGTCCCTCCTATCCTTTTCTCTAAATGCTGCAGCTGCTGCAAAACTATGCATTGAGTGCATTTCCAAAGATTGTCTACAGAGCGGGTGCATGTTAGTATGGCTTATTTAGGTTATATCCCCACTATTCAGAAACGTAATAGTCATTTTATACTGGTTTATTCAGCCCTCAGTCAAAAGTGTGTTATGGAACAGTGGAGCATAGCAGAGTTTAAGGACATGTTAAATAAGAAAAGGACTAAAATAAACTTTCTATATCTGCTTATTCACCACTATTCATAAACACCTTGACATTATCTGGACCTTAAAAAAAACCTGAGCACTGTGTTTTCATCATTCTGTGACAAACTGAAATGATTAATGGTCTTAAGTGTCCTGAGTGTGCCACTTCAACAATCATTTTCCAGGGTTTATCACTAATTCATAATCTTCACTGAGATCTGATGTGTGATTGTGTGTTCCCTTAATTTAATTATTTATTATTTTTTGTAGATTTTCTTTTATTTACATATGCTCAAATTACAAAAAAAATGTCAGGCTTCTATTCATGCATTTAAAATTTTATTTTAGAAAGAAAAAGTAAGTAAATAAAGTTTAAAAATAAAAACTAAAATTACTATTAAAAAAAATTATTATTGTACTAAAATTAAATCTTAGGACATTTTGTAGCACAAACACATACCTTTTTTTATTAATAAATTCACGAATGGATCAGAAATGGTCAAAGTTAATTTAAGTCCGACCCTCGGAGCAGCAGCAGGAACTTTTATTGGCCAGCTGTTGCTTTTGATCCGCCCTTAAAGCTAATTTTATTTGGCAACATATTCAAATGGTAATAATTAAGTAAGGAAAAGTCTTTAATTGTTCTAGTGGCACCGTCAGGACTCCATATCCTGTTGACACCAATGACCATGTATCATTTTATTTTAAACCATGATTTGGGTCCAGTTTCACAGACGGGGTTAACTTTGCAAATGTTAATCCACCTCTGTGAAACTGATCCCCAGGCGCCCAATGATTTCTTTCCTTGTGAGGAAAAAGCAAAGAATGGGTTCAGACGCCAGCTCTGAAATGTCACATACTGTACGCTCGCCACAAGCAGGACGACACCAGTCACTCTCAGAGAGCAATTTGAGTAAGGACAATGAGGGATGTGGCGGCTATTGAAGAGCTGTGAGCTCCCTCTAGTGGAAGAGAAGCAGCGCTGCAACATTACTTGAATTTTTCTACAAGTATTTAATCAGACAAAAAAAAAGATGGCACTTTCTCGCTGCGCTATTATCATCAGTGTTTGTTTCAATCAGACAAAACCTCAGTGTCTGTGCTTGTTAAAACTGAAAAAAAAGAAGAAGAAGAAGCAATAACTTGAGTATGACCTATTGGCTTGTGGTTTTATTCATGTAACAATTTCAGTGAGGTGGCCTGTATTATAACGAACTATCCAGGTGACAGTATTGACTGCCAGTTTGAGCTCAGTTTACAGTATTTATATTCTGGAAGAATTATACGTGTTTGTCTGTTAAAACAAAAAGAAATCTTAATTTGTTTTCAATGTGAGCGTTACAGCAAAGAGAAGCTTTACTCTTTTTGTAAGACTGGGCTAAATCTGCTGATTTTTTTTAAAGGAACGTTGCAGAATTTAACCAAGAAAAGCAGATATTAACGAAGCAAACGTTTGTTTCTTTACTGGGTGACCCAATTTTAAAATGAATAACCTCCTGCTCCCTTAAGTCTGATGTCTCCTCCTCTTAGTTTACTGTGATTGGTGACCGCAGGTCTCTTAAAGCCATAAATTGGATGATGTGAGCTCGCACTCCCCCCCTCCTGCCCCGCCCCTGCAGGAAATAGACAGACAAGGATCTTTTTGACGAGATAAAGAAAGGATCACCTACATGAAATGATCACCTACATGAATGCTTTATAACATAAAGCTATATTTTGTTAATATGTATATGTGTATATATTTATAAATATATATCGACAGATCTGTTCCTTGAGTATTTCCAATATTGAAAGAGGGAGACAAGTCTTTCAGACCAAACTGTTCCACACGGTAAGACTCAGAGTTTTATGGTGTTTTTTTCCATACATATCTGAGGGGTGTTTTTTGCATTTCGATCATGACTTTATAAAAAAAAAAATCAATCCTGATCAACCAGCAGAATCGCAGCAGTTTTAAACTCAAAAGAACCAGCTTCTAAGCAGTTTATGGGACCTCAAAAAACCATGAAAGAGAAAAACAAACAAAAAGGTTAAGACTTTAAACCCTCCAAAATGTATGTGTTGCTTGGCAATTGTATGTTCAAACAGTGTAATCAGGAAAAAGCTGAGCTTGTGACACAATCACTGCTTTCTTTGTTGCATAGACGGTAAAATGTTCAAGTAAGAAAAAAAGAAAAGAAAAAAAAAATCACTTGGAAAAAGATCTATTTTTGTACAAAGGTAATTTTATCCCTTGCTTGTGTACTCTGTTCTTTCCCCCTTTTCTTCTGCGGGCTGTTGTATACGTTGTGGAAAAGCTTACTCAACAAGGCAGATTTTCAGATTGAAAATTTTAAGCTGCGAGGAATTGTTGGCTTCGGCACCTCAGTAACTGTGTCGCCTTTTTACTTTGCCATTTTTCAACCTGTCGCTGCAATGATGGGAATGTCTTCTTTCATTATATTTTTGTCGATTTTTAAAAGGAGATGGAATTTTGTCATCTGTTCTTTGTGGGTTGTTCTCTGATGTTCTTTCTTTCATGGACAGAAAAAAAAGGTTATTAAAAAAACTCAAAGTGAGCTCGACTGATGGCGGATGATTCTGTGTAATGTTCAAAGTGCACGTTAAAGGAACAGTGTGGATTTTTTTTTTTTTTTGAAGTGGGGTCGCATGAGGTACTTATCCATAGTGAGTTTGTTACATACAGTAGATGTCAGTCAGCACGCCGCAGTTTGGAGAAGCAGACTGGAGTCCGACACGGAAGCAAAGCAATGTGCTGCTGTGGATGGGGTCCGCAACAAAACATATTTTAGTCACTTAAAAAGAAGTAAATGGACCTGGATTTGTATCGTGCCTTTCTAGTCATCTGGTGACCACTCAAAGCACTTTTTACACTACGAGTCACGTTCACCCATTCACACACACATTCATACACTGGCTACCATACAACATGCCACCTGCTACTCAGTTTTAACACACTCACACACCGATGGAACAGCCATCGGGAGCAATTTGGGGTTCAGTATCATGCTCAAGGATACTTCAACATGCAGCCTGGAGGAGCCCGGGATCGAACTGTTGATCTTTTGATTGGTGGACGACCTGCTCTACCTCTGAGTCACACACAGCCGCCTCACAGTCCTACCTTAAGATTGTATACTATATTTAGATTATTTTCACAGCTTTAACTTTCCATCAGACAGCGATTCCCGAAAGGAAGCTTCCTCTCCTCCAAACCAGACTCCATTGATAAAATCAAATTTAACATCACTGAACACAGACACTGTTGGTGCCTCCATCAGTTAAGTTGTTTGTGTTGCTGTATGACTGTGGTGTTTAAAAGGGTTCGTTTGGATTCACCAAAGTCACACCATAACACAAACTAAGTGATCGAGGTAGACCAGCAGCTCCTGTATCCAGCAAGCTAAAATTACTGTTTTTGTCAGTGGAGTCTGGTGGCTTTGACGAGAGCATAGATGAGGGGCTGAAGCTGTCTGCGGCAAGGTAAAGCAGTGAACATATCCTTAACGTAGTGTACACTTAAACCAATGGCCAACCGAGCTGTTAACGGCTTTAGCTGCTCATCCATGCTCTCGTGAGAACCACCAGACTCCATTGACAAAAGCAGTAATTTTAGCTCAATGAACATGGGAGCTGCTGGTCTATTGCTGCTTTGTTTGTGTAACTGTGTAACTTTGGTGAATGCCAAAGTCACTCAATAACACAAACAAAGTCACTGTGTGAGGCAGCCGTAGACCAGCAGCTCCTGTGTTCAGCAGTGTTAAAACACGTTTTTCCTCAATGGGGTTTGGCCTAGAAGAGAGCAATGTAAATGATTCATTTTCCGGTTGGAAATCACTGTCTGACATTAAGGTAAAGCAGTGAAAATACTCCCAACACAGTATACACTTAACTTTTACACTTTTTTAGATGGCTACAATCCGTTGTGTTGTGGACCCCATCCACAGCAGTACACTGATTAGCTTCCATGATGTATTCCTGTCTGCTTCTCCAAACTGGGGACGTACCAAGTGACATCTACTGTATGTAATACACTGTCTACAGCTAAGTACCCCATACAACCCCACCTCAAAAAAATCTGCACTATCCCTTTAAGGTGGCAAAAACAGCCAACATCACATTCACTCACGACTCGGTAACATGAAACATACAAAAACTGGTTTTATTAAGTCTCGGGGGTTATAGCTGTCAAATGCAAACATGTATTCCACAAAAGTCCAGGTTAACTACAGAGAACAGATGCTGCTGGCTTTGTGTGCAGAACTACAGTAAGAGCTAATCAAGCAGAAGAGACCATTAAAAAAAACAACAGACAGTTAAAATAATCAAAACACAATACGTCAATGTAATATGTACAAATCCTAGAACACAAAGTAACTGCATTTGGTCACTGTAAAATGTTAAAATTAGACATTTGGGTTTTCTGTCACTGTCACATTTTCTTGAGGCAGTTTTGACTTGGTTCATGTACTTCCTAAACTTTAGATCCTTGTTTGCTGCCCGAATTGGACTCACAAACTTTGTAAATATATTCTGGCACACAGCGCACAACTGAGATCTGGCACTGGATATTAAGGAAAAGAAAGAGAAACACTACTTGAATAAATAACAGCCATACGGATCTGCAGATTTTTTAATATCTAAAGCTTGATGTCAAAGTCACCTCTCCGCCTCGGAGTCATTTAGACGGTACTACACAATTACACAGACAAATTAAAGGCAAAATAAATCATAGAAAGGCCAAATAAGCGTTACATTTATTGTACAAGACCAGAAATGCACATGTGTGAGTGAACAGTGATGCAGTGACTTCTGGGTTAATGCAGTGTCAAAAATACTGAAGCACCAGAACAGAGAATCGGCGTTATTGTAAAGAATACCAAAAGTCTCCAGCATCCCTGTGGAGACAACACAATGTGGCACATTAACAGACACGTGGAATAGATGTCAGATGCGACATGAAGAACACGTCCGCTGCAGAACTGACTCGGCTGATACTGTGTGTGGCTGCGTCTCATTTGGTTCTCCTCGCTGAATATCATTACCTGAAAGCCCTGTGCATCCCGCAGGAGCTCTCTGTTAGAAAAAAGTCCTCTTTTCTTACAACAAAACATAGAAAAAAATGTAGGAAAAAAAAAAAAATAAAGGAAAGAAATATGAATGGCCCAAAAGATCCAAAAGGGCTTAGCAGTCGCTTCTCCATAGCTTGATGGTTTTGTCATTTTCTAAAGCTGCGGATGCGATGATGTTCTCTGTCGGGTGGCAGGCGGTGGAGATGACGACGTCTGAAAAGAGGATGCGAGAAGGAAAATTGAAATAGTGCTCAGAACTGATTGACAGTTTAATAAACATGTTGCACCGCAGCCACAAATATCTGGCTAACTGACAGACAGCTGACACTGCGTAAAGATTTAAACAGTGTGTGTCCTGTACCTGTGTGGCCCTGGAGCTTCTGCACGATCTCCTTCGTCTGCAGGTTCCAGATATAAACCATGTTGTCCTCCGAGCCCGACACGATCCACTGCGAGAGAGCACCCACTTAGCTTCAGTTACATTCAACAGCACGTGTCAATCATTTCAAA
Source organism: Epinephelus cyanopodus (assembly GCA_026686955.1). NCBI lineage: Eukaryota > Metazoa > Chordata > Actinopteri > Perciformes > Serranidae > Epinephelus > Epinephelus cyanopodus. Next base: position 29,885,102 of record CM048932.1, on the reverse strand, counting down.
GCGTAGAATATAAATATAAAAACTGCAAGTGGGGCCTTAAAAACCAGGTACAAACGTTCTTACCTTTCCACCGGTGACGGAGAAATTTGCAAATATGCAGTACTTCTCATTTTTGTGGCCTGTGTAGGTTTTCAAGCACTGAAAGGTTGGAAGAATAAAAGTTAATTATCAAACGGTCAAATTTATCAGCAGCAGATAAGTATTTACAACTTGCACTCTTTTAATAAAAAAGAACCTACAATATGATTTTTTTGTATTTTCAAACAAAAGAACAACATGTTAGGTTGAATGCTCACCTTTCCTTTACTGTAGTCCCACAGCTTCAGCGTGCTGAAAGGTAAACACAAACACAGCAGTGCACCTGTTAAACGACTCGCCTTACAACAATGATGCTGAATGCTATAAAAATGTTACACTGCTCTCTGCTGGTGAAACTTCTAAACTACATAATGGCCACCTTCTAAAACAGAAAGGAGCACTGACTTGACTCCACTGTGTGCAGGTAGTGGTTAATACTCACTTATCCAGTGTAGCAGCCAGGATGTATTTCCCGTTGGGGGAGAACTTCACAAATGACACAGGAGGGTTGTCATCATCTGACATGAAGACAACAACAGAGGCACCGTCAGCACACAAACGGGGGAAAAAAAAAATCTAAATAATTAACCACCTTGACTTTTTCACACATTTTCTGAAGCTTAATTTCAGACAGTTTGAATTTTCTGTCACTAATCAATACACAACTTCCATTTTCTTACTTTTCTTTAAGAACAAAAACGAGAATAAGGGGAAAGTCTGCACAAAATGTGACTTAGCTGTGTTTCCAACCAACTTTTTTTGAACAATTTCAACTTGCGTATTTTAAAAAATGGAGTGAAAAGGCTAAAAATTTGAGGGGAAAAATGGAAACACTGAAAAAAAAACGTACGCTTGAGGGCGGCGGGAAAAGTCAATATATCAATAAATGGTAAATGCAACTAAGTGTAATGGAAACAGATTCAGCTAAAAAATGACGACGTACAATCACAGCATACTGTCACTGCATATGCCGCTGCAAGCTCTCTTCTTCATCTCTGGCTGGCTTTTAACAGCTTATGTATGCACACTATGCTGTTACCAGAACTCTCCCAAGAGCACATAGCTGTACTATTAGATTTCAAAACCCATTTTACATTGTCAAGTGTGCTCTCTCTTATTTTACATCCATTGTGTTCCTTCATTTGAGGTTTCACTGGTCCTCTTTTAATTACATCATGTCATTGCGCCCTCCTCTGCAGTGGTACACTGACTGGAGAACCAACCGCAAATAATGGCATAACAGTAGCGGATGGAGAAGTGCATACATGTCTGAAAATGTGGCTAAAATTTGAGCTACATTTGGATGGAAACCCAACTCATGATGAGAGGACTGAAGGCCTGAAAGCAAAGCACACACACAGTAATCTTACCTATGAGTGTCTTTAAACACTGCCCTGATGCCGTGTCCCAGATTCGGCTGGGAAAATTAAGAGAAAAAAATTTAATTATGGTTAAGACGGACAAATTGTCGGGTAAGACCATGAAAAAGATGTTTAGAAGTTTAGATGCTTTGAGTAGGACACTGTTTATTTGATACTGGATGCTGTGCTAATACTAACTCGCTAATCAGCTTTTGAAACTGGGTAAACTGGTTCACATGAATACATAATTGCATGTTGTACTGTGACAAATAAGTGACAAGATCCACAATCTGCTAATGAGAACTTCAGCTTGACATTTTCTATTGTCACTTGTGCGAATCAAAACTTGTAATCTAGATAAGTGGATGTAAGAGACAAAAGGAGAGTAGCGACAGTTTGTTCTCACCAAAGGCCGTCGTAGCTACTGGACACAATCAGGGAGCCGTCTCTGTTAAAATGAACCTGCAAGCGGAGACAGATCGTGTTATTACTGGCGCTGTGTTAATGTTACGTCTGGAAGATTCTCTAATGTAAATAATAAAATAATAACTTACAGCCGAGACAGGGTCAGAATGAGCTGGCAATGTTTTCAAACACTTCCCGGTCTTCACATCCCATATCCTTACGCTCTCATCAAACTAGACACAAAAAAAAAACCCCCACACACATTGAGTTTTACTTTCTCCCAAACACGCACACAGACATGCTTACAACGCTCATAGCGAAGCGCTTCAGCAAAGGTCTAACATCTGCTTTCCATTTACTGCTTGTTTTACGCCAGGAGCTTCGTACTCACCGATCCTGACACGATGAGATTGGACTGGGGGTTGAAGTTGCAGCAGAAGACGTAGTTGCTGTGACCTTTTAGAGTTTTTAAGCATTTCCCCTAGATGAAAGAAAAATGGGCTGAAATGTCATATTCTCGCCGGTAACAGAAAGCAAGGAAAGAATTACTTCTCATTCAGTGCACGACCAGTGTTGGACTGCTGTCAGCAAGTTAGCGCTGGGAGTAAATGCAGCTTTAATGGGGATAAAAATTTTACTCCGACAGAAACCACAGATATGAAGTTTAAGACTTTGCATGGATTTAATGTTCGTGCTCCATGAATTTATAACGCTACAAGACAATCACTGCTGCAGCCTCTGTGTACACTGGGTCCTTTACTTTTATAGCAGGGCATGTTCTGTTCAGTGATATTGTGAGGCCCCCTGGAAACGAAGCGTGATCTGATTGTACTGCTGTGATACAATAACTCATATTATTGAAGCAAGTTAGTCAATGAATCTGTTTTCTTACCGAGCTCACGTCCCAGATCTTGAGGGTTTTGTCATCCGATGCAGACACCAGGAGGTTGGAGTCAGAGGACCAGGCCACGTCAGATATACCCTGCAGGTTCATGGGCAACAAATCAGCAACATCAAGGATGGAACCAATGTAAGTACAGTAAGTAATAAAAACTCTCAAAACTGATTTATTACAACAACTGATACTCACATTAAAATTTAATTTACAAAAATACAGGATACTTATGCTCTACAATTTCGGTAGCCTTTTAAAATCATCTTTCTCGTGCTACAACCACTCTGTGTGGGTGAAAATGATGAGATACGATCCCACTGCTCAAAACAAATGTTGCAGCGATAAAACTGAGACTCTGTTAAACTCACGAGTTTGTGTCCAGATATGGTTTTCTCAAACTTGCCGTCGTATGCTCCCCAGATTTTGATGAGTTTATCAGCAGCTGCGAAGACAACATACACATGAAGTCTGTTTCACAACAGGCTCCGAAAATCTAGACTCACTACTCTAAACAGGTGTTTCACAATATGGCATAATGCCATTTTTACTATTTTTTTTTAACATTTCTAAGACTAAACTATTAATCGAGAAAATAGTCTGCAGATTAAAAGATAATAAACCAATTGTTATTGCAGTACTAATACTATCTGGCCTCTATGTGCCTAAAAGGAAACATGACAGAGGAAACGGAAAAAGAACTCACAAGAGCTGGCAAGCCACTCTCCGCTCGGACTGAATTTGACGGATGACACGGCTTTAGTGTGACCAGCTAATGTGAATTTCAGGCTGTAGTTTGGCTTAGCGGGTGCAGACTGTAGATGAAACAAAACAGCACTTTGTGTGACAAACTGCAATAGCATGGGAAGCTGCAGGAAACCGCAAAGACACATGGGGAAATCCAAACCTTGCTTTGACTGGCAGATGCCGATGGGACAACTGGAGGTTTCGTGTCGGTCTCTGGTTTCTTGTCTTCTGTTGCCATGGTGAGGGAATGAGCATCTACTGAGTACAATACTGAAACAGAGGAAATAGATTTTGAGATAAGCTCAGAGTTACATTCTTTACAAGTTAGTGCAGTGGTTTTCTAACTTTTTGTGCCCAAGGCGCACCAGAGGGCAAGACAAAATCTCAAGGCACACCTGTATGTATACCTGTGCACAACAGCTTCTATAATATGTGTTGCCACTCTGATCAGTACATAAGACAATAAAAATAATAAAGAATAAGACAGTTAGATTTTGTAAGTGTCTACTGACAGTTTGCTGGCGCTTTACTATTATTTATTCCATAGAATAAAGCAATCCATCGTCCTACTCACAGGTTTCTCCTTTTAAATGTTATCGTCCCTCACACGGCTTTAATGTGTCACACAATAATAATTTCCACTGGCAAATGGTGACAAATAGGTTCCCTGTATACGTTTTTGAACTGAAATGAAATTAAATTCCATTTTTAGCTAGAATTTGCCTCGTTATTAGGAAATAGGTGTGCACAACATACTGAATACTGCGGCAATATACCAGCTGCATATTGCAATAATAATGTGTGGCTATCACAAAATCCCATGGCACATCTTACGAACTCAGTGGTTCTCACATGGTGCAAGTGCTGCTGCATTCACAGACAACTACAGCACTGCATAACCAATTGCATGCAGATTTTAGAAGACACAGCAACATGCAGGGATGATATCTGCCATTGTTAGGAGGTGAAATAACTGAACAGTGTTTAAACGGCTGCATTATAATGACAGAAAATGTGTGATGACAATAAATATTTGCAGTGGTTGGTGGCCATTATGATTAAATGGTAAACACTGAATTCTCCAGTGGATGCAGACATCATTTTATTCAAGTGATTTAAACTGTACTGCGCAGTATAAGCCAGATTTAACTGACAAAATGCTCAAACTGATATTAGTGCTAATCATGCAGGCTAACTCTGACAGCTATTTCAGCGATGTACAGTCTGCAGAGGAGGCAATTCAGACCAATACAACCACTGGTTGTGATACTGTATGTCTCAGTATATGCTGTAATTACTGCTTTAGGAAGAATTTTATAGTCTTTAGTTGTTACAATAGCAAACTGCGTGGCTGCTTTCTACTTTAGCTTAGCATTACCTATAAATCCAGTTAGCTATTTGAGCTAGCAAGCAGCTAGCTAACATTAACTAGCATTTCTAACGTTAAAGGGACTAACAGAAATATTTTAAACAGTCAGCTCGGACAGTAAGAGTAGTTAGAGGGTGTTGGTTACAAAACAGTTCATGTTAATGCGTATTTAAATGCAGTACTTCTGAAAAGAGTAAATATGAAACAAAGGACGACACGCAATCCTTCCCTGGCAAGTTCGTGTGTGACAGTAGCTTTCATCATACTGTAAATATTCACTCCATCATTTAGGATTTGAGGCTCGACTAAGAAGACGCCAACTAAACCTTAAACCCAGTGGTTTGATATGAAAGCTAACATCAGGCTGATCGTGGAGCCGTCTGCTTTAAAACGCACTGATGCTGTTGACAAATTGGCTGAGCTGCCACGGAGGGGCCCTCCATTCAAACAATGAGGAATCAGACACGAGCCGATACTCACCGGGGTTTGATGCAGGGGGGAGACACGCTGCGGATCCTCGGGAACACTGGAGGGAGAAATGAGCGCAGGTTTATTCAGACGATCATGGAGAAGCGCATAAATCAAGCGGCTCGCTCCTGGATGTTTGCCTGCGAGGAGAAGCGGGGAATGTGGTGTGGTGGTAATTCACTGCGCATGCGCGGTACCTTCAGGAGGAACGGAAGCTAATGAGGGACAAGAAGCGTCAAAGGCAAATAGACTTCTTTTAAATCAACATTATACATATATATTTAATTTTATAACAGTGAAAATGCTCATTTTAACATCTTATATGAAACACAATATCAAACATAATAAAAGATTGGAACATAAATCAAAAACTAATAGGCTTACAGACAAAATTGTGCGTGGTTAAATGTATCCCTATAATACACCATATTATTTTTATTACTTATATTTTCCCGATAATTTGAGAGGTCTAATATCTCTCTGTTTTGTCATCTATGAAACTGAGTCATATAGAAACACATGGATAGGATATTTGGTATAACCTGAAGCACTTAAACATTATGGATGTGATATTTACCAAGACAGATAAACTTGAAAGCATTGTCAATACAATGTGAGCCTGTAGGCTATTATAGTTCAGAAACAAGACCTTGTCTTCTAATATTGGTGTGACTTATTTAAAACTTTTTATTGAGAATTATTGAGACTATATAGAATTTGTAAGTTTTTACAGAAAGAACATATTAGAGAAATATCTGCTTTAAATTTTTTGGAATAACCTATTATTTATTTATTTAATTTATTAGGTTCTGACCAAACTTCCTCTGCTAAGATTTGTTGGAAAGTTAGTTTCCATTTAAAAAAAAGATTTTGTAAATTAATTCAGATCTGAGGTCAATAGTTTTTCTGATATGCTGATTATTACACATGTGAGCAGAGGTATTTGGTAATTTCTCCAATCAAAGGGCCATATGACAATGCACTTTTCATGAAAAAGCTTTGGTGGTATACTTTTTGTAACACTTCTTTCCGAGAAATATTCATACCCTATTTCTTAACAGAGTCGTATTTATATCTGTAGAGGTTGCCTCTATCAGTAACACAAAGACTGCACCCTCATTGATTCATTGTTTTATGTATCTGGCCTTTTTTCTAGACAATAGACCTACATGCTCATTGTTCCATATCATACATAAATATGGAGGAATAATTTGTTTGCATGCAATCTCCCCAGCTACATGAGTTCATTTGTGAAAATCAGAAAGCTTGAGAGGCAGTTTGTTATACTTCTAATCACAATATTTTTTTCTATCATAATAGAAATCTTAGGCCACCACACTTATTGAATAGTAGATGAGAAATATACAACCACTGACAGTTATTTTCAGACACAGGCAAACACTGAGCACACTCTTATTTTGTCATTTTAGTTTTAATGGTGGTTTTCCTGTTTACTGTTTGACATCTGAGCTCAATTAATGTGTGCCTAATTTTATCAACATTTGATTATGGTAATAAAAAGGCAAACACTGTGCTGTAGGGATTACAATAATACAGTCAATGTTATGTTGCCCTCTAAGTATATAGGCTACACAAACTATTTTATTTAGCATTATAATGTATTAGTATGGCTCGATGCTAAGGCACAAAATGTAGGCCTGTGTGATCTAAAGCTAAGTCTGCAACAGCAATTAAAAGAGGAAACTGAAATAAGAACCCCAGTGGACAATAGTGCAAAGCTATATTGATCATCACCGGTGCAGACCAGAGCGGGTGTGTAGGTGCTGTATTCTCAATGCCTCATTGTGAGGCAGCAGTTAAAAAGACAATCTCAGACCACCTGTCAGTGTACACGGCTGAATTAATTACAGTATTATTAGCATTACAGTGGGTGGAAGAGCAGTGTTGTAACCACCTCTGATAGCTTTTTGAGCATTACGTCTGGAAAGTCATCATGCAGACAGGATATTGTGTATGAAATGTATCATGTGCTGCTCAGGCTACATTACAGGGGATTGAATATCTCCTTCGTTTGGGCTCCTGCTCATGTAGAGGTGGGAGGAAATGAGAAAGTAGACATATTGGCTAAACAATCATTAAAACGACAGTCACTTGATATGCAAGTAAGTAAAGCAGAGGTTAAACTATCATAAAGGACTGTATGCACAGAGCCTGGCAGGAATTCTGAGACTTAAGTGACACAGGAAGATTTCTTTTCACTATTCAAATACATGTTGGTGGAATACTGAGTGGGAGCCCAAGGGAGGAGATGGTCATTTCCTATCTAAGGATATGACATCCTACTAGACTGTGTATGCACTGTAACGAACTGGAAACAGTCAAGCATGTACTAGGAGATTGTAACAGATATGATGAAGACAGAAGGCAGTTAAAAGCAGGAGTAACTGAAGAAAAGCACAGTGTTACTTAAAGGAAAGTATGTAAGGTTTTATTTGATTAATTAATAGCAAGATGGAAAATTCAGCGAACTTATTTTTTCATATTTTTCTTTACTTTACTTTATTTATTTTCTATTTTAATTTTATTATTTTTTTATTTTTTTATTTATTTATTTGGAATGAGGTATTTATTAGGGTTTGACCAAACTTTCTTTAAGTTTTTGGAAAATTATTAATTATTTTTACGTTACGTTACGTTACGTTACGTTACGTTACTTTTTTTTTTTAATGAGGAATTTATTACGGTCTGACCAAATTTTCCCTGATAAGTTTTTGGATAATTATGATTTTATTTTATTTTATTTTATTTTTTATTTGGAATGAGGTATTTATTAGGGTCTGACCAACGTTACGTTACGTTACGTTACGTTACGTTAAGTTACTTTTTTTTTAAATGAGGAATTTATTACGGTCTGACCAAATTTTCCCTGATAAGTTTTTGGAAAATTATTATTTTATTTTATTTTATTTTTTATTTGGAATGAGGTATTTATTAGGGTCTGACCAAACTTTCTCTGCTAAGTTTTTGGAAAATCATTAATTATTTTACTTGACGTTACGTTACATTACGTTACGTTACGTTACTTTTTTTTTTAATGAGGAATTTATTTTATTTTATTTTATTTTATTTGTTATTTGGAATGAGGTATTTATTAGGGTCTGACCAAACTTTCTCTGCTAAGTTTCTGGAAAATTATTAATTTATTTTATTTTACTTTGCTGTACTCTACTTTATTTTATTTTATTTTATTTTATTTTATTTTATTTCCTGCCAATCTACTCCTCCACACTCCAGTGGGTGGCGGTAATACGTCTAGAAGTTTGTTTGCTAACCGCTATTAATACTCGAAGAAGAAGGAGAAGAAGAAGAAGAAGAAGAAGAAGAAGAAGAAGAAGATGACGGCGGCTCCAGAGCAGTAGATGGCGGTGTCCATCTTTGTTTCCAATCCACTACCAGAGAAGGAAAGCGCGTCAAGGTTTGTCTCAGTAACAAAGTTTCCAGTCTCATAGTTGGTGTAACGGTGCACTCGGGACTCTGCTGCCCTTCCTAGTTATGTTTCTGAGCTGTGTGTCGCCTCTTTTCAACTTTAGCAGCGTCTAAACGGACAAAACACCTGGTTAGGATGAGTTCGTCATGAGTTATCGGTTAGTTAGTGTCTTACCGTGACCGTGTCCTGCGCTATTGTTTCCGTTATTTGAGGACGACAGGTATCAGTAAGGTAACGCTAGTGTCGTCAAAGCTCTTTGTTCAGACTCTGTGCTGTAACTCGACCTCTTTAAAACAAGGCTGGACTGTTTCTCACTATTGCATGTCATCTCCCAAGTAGGCAGCATGAAACGCAGTTATGCTAACGAATAACATTATTACTTAATGTGCTTTTAAGTTAGCAGCACTGTGAGCTGACTTTCGCTAGCTAACGTTAGCTAGTTAGTAATTGTACTTTATTCTGTTCAGCGAAAACAATAAAAACAGGGCTATCAAATTAATTTAAAATGAGCAAGTAATGAAAACAGTTAGTTTGACAGACCTGCTATAGAGTTTTAACTCATTCTTCCAGTGGTTCAGACAGGATTTAGTCCTTAAGTATCTACATTTATGAATGAAAAACTTCTTCACATCCTTGTTTTCAATGTAAACACCAAATTTGACAAGTGTGACATGTCAGTCTCCCTGAAGGACTGCACTGGATCACAATAAAAAAAGAGACGCATGCTGCAAACTTTCAGCTTCCTGGTCACAAAATGTACAGTTATTTGCCTCAAAAATAAATCTCAACCTTAAGAATTCATTTGCTGGATACATCTCAGTTAAGATATTGAAATTCAATTCAAATTAGGAGAAAGTGGAAATTGTTTTTTTCCCTCACTTTCTTAACCTCTTCAAAATCTAATCCCTTCCGAAGACTAAACGAACAACTGTTAGCGTTAAAATCTCCATGACCTTTGGCCATTTTTTCTAATTTCTTGTGTAACGTGACAATAAAACACCCCAGGATCACACTCTGTGCTACAACAGAGAAAGCTACTGTTTCAGACTTTCAAAAAATGATTAAAATAACAATAATAACTGGAGCAAACGTTTCAGTCACCTCTGCCAGATTCATTAACATGAGCTGTTCATAAACATCTTTCAAACTTCAGTTAAACTCTTGACAGTTTACCTTGGTATGGAGTCTGTTTTCTCATCCACATATAGACAGAATTTATTGTGCTTGTATATCCTGCTGTGATCTTTCATTATTGAGAGTCCATTGCAGAGGCTGCTTGTTGTATATGTCTGATTTCTGGACTGCAGGAATGATCTTTGACCTGCCACACTCTCATAACTCTGTTTGTATATCAACAGATCACATTGCCTGGTATGAGAACTATGACTGAAGTGAGCGGCTCTTATGTAGCTGACAGAAGCTACGGAAGATAACAGACACCCTCAGAGGTCGTGTTCATTCGTTGAAGACCAGTCGCTTCCAGTTGCCCCTGCCATGTCAGCAGACACAGAGCCGGACCACCCGCAGCTTGTGAATCCTCCGCCTCCTGAGGTGACCAACCCCAACAAGCCAGGCCGGAGGACCAACCAGCTGCAGTACATGCAGAATGTAGTGATCAAATCCCTGTGGCGGCACGGGTTCGCCTGGCCTTTTTACTCGCCTGTTGATGCAGTCCGTCTTGGGCTACCAGTGAGTAGTTTGCAAATGTTGTCAGTGCTATTTAAAGTTTTAAAGATGCTTTCAGTTCAGAATTTATCATAACACATTGCAGTGTGTAGTGTTTGTTGCATTTTTAAAAATTATTTATATTTATTTGTGTGTGCAAAAACAAATGTTTGCATGTTTTGTGGACAGATTGTTCAAATTCGGTAGAGCTTAAGTAAAAAAAAATAATGTAGCTCTCACCTGACCTGATTTTGCAAGTAAAAAACACATCCCAAAATGAATCCCTGAGGTAAACCCACATCTGGCTTCCACAGCGGCTTTTAAAAATTAGAAATCAGATCTTTGCCTGCTATTTTACTAACTAGCAATTTTGATAAATATTGTTGTTTTTTAGGGATGTGATGCACAACAACACAATGTTATTTTTCCACTATTTTGTCCACACAGACACTCCGTTGTGTACCTGTCTGTCATCTGTCTAAAATGTCTCCTGTGTTTGTCTTGCTGTGTTGGAAATGGTCTGCTTCCCTCTTTTCTTCCACTGAAGTAAAACTGCTTCTAAATCCTTAGCTTTCCTTTGTTCTTGTCGTTCTTTCATGGCAGCTATTGTTGTCGTTGTCTTAAGTTTTGTTCACCACCACTGTTTTTTGTCTCTCTCTTGGTTGTGGTTGCCTCCTAATCCTCTTGCACATCCCATTTAAAACAACACAACACAGTGAGTATAGAGACACTGGAATGTAGCATCGCACAGTCTCATCCAATATTTATGAATCCCATGCATATAACATAACAAATAACCCCAGAATTTTTACAATAACCTTGAATTAACAATACTGCATGTCCTTACATGGTAATTAATACATTTAAGTAGGTGTTCTAATTATGGAATTTAACTAATTTAATTAACTAATTTAGAGTGACTGTTTTTTTGAGTAGTCCCTACTGTAGCTCTTAATTAGTTCCAATTAAAAGGGTGGATAATTCAGTTATAATCCAGACACTGCTTTTGAATGAGATGAAACCAAAATTGTATGCAAAGCTTAATATCTTGCGAGAGAATAATTCCAGTTTATTACACTTTGGGTGCTATCAGATGATAACACTGTACTCACCTTAATTAATAGTAGCATGGTGACATTGCTACTACAAGTGGTCAGAAGTGAGCGCAACTGAAATGATGCCTCGTTGCATAGGAAAACTGTTGGCCTTCATTTTGACTTTAAGTTCCACATAAATTTGGCTAATTTGATTGTTTGAAACCCTGGGTTTCTAGCGCCTTCTAATCTCAGTATATTAATTTTTGGAGTATTATGATTTTATGACGGGAATTATGGCCAAAATAAGACCCGAATTGTATAAACTGGTATTGTCTTGACAGTTGAAAACCTTAAAGAAATGCAGGACTCGTGCTCTTATTATCAGATTCTTTTAAAAGTGTCGGACAAAAACAAAAAGCTAGGCTACATACATGTGACATGTTCACTCTCTTTCTCAATCAGGATTATCATACGATAATAACATCTCCCATGGACTTGGGAACCATCAAGCAACGACTGGAGAACAACTACTACTGGAGCGCAAGCGAATGTATGCAAGACTTTAACAAGATGTTCACCAACTGCTACTCTTATAACAAGGTGAGGAGCTTCATGATTGGAAATGCACCACGCTGGTTGCCCTTACAGAAACTAAACCCTCACAGATTCCCCTCTGTCCTCCAGCCTACAGATGATATAGTGCTGATGGCCCTCGCTTTGGAAAAGGTTTTCTTGCAAAAGGTTTCCCACATGCCACAGACAGAAAAGGAGGTGTTACCTCATGCTGCCAAAGGGAGGGGTAAAAAAGGTGGTGCTCCAGGTAATTAATTCACATGTTTGAACAAAGGTAATGCTGCGGCTCGTTACTTATTAGCCCTTTTTGAATAGGAGCTGTGCAAATTTGCAGGAAAGCCCAATCAGTCTTCTTTCAGCATTGGCAGTATAAAAACAAAATCGGGGAGTGCAGCAAAATGCCGCCTGCCTAATTTTGTTTATACAGAATCCACCTTTTTTGGGGCAATGGGGGGCGTGAGCAAGTAACAAAACACGTAGCTCACCGTGTGACGTAAACAGTGACGTGGGATGGAAGCCATGGCTGGTCAGTCCTTCGGCGATTCTCTCATAAGTCGGCCCGTCCTTCACTGTCCCCGTCATCTGACGTTTAATGGCCTCTTTGTTTGCGAGGACAAGGAGGGTGTGCAATTCCTTGTCTCCCCAGTTGCTCATCTTTACAGTGTCTGTCAGGTTTGCGTTTCCCTCTTGCTACTAGCTGCTTATTCCTGCATTCCTGTTTCCTGTTAGTCCACCGCCAGTGGACGTGCGGCGTCATCAACGGCTCCTCCCGTGGCAGAAGGCCGCCTCGTTCTGTTTAAACCAAAAAGGTTCTGCCAATATAACTACCCTACAAGGCGGAAAATTGGGCACCTCGGATCAACTCGTGTCTAAATGCTCGCAGCTTGCCGGCAAAACGGCCAACATTCGCTGAAAATCTGACAGTGTAAAAGGGGCTTAACATTCTGTTAATGTATCACCTGTTGCCTAAACTGTCTTCAGAAAAATATGTTAGTGCACTGTTTGGCTGTAAAACGAGAGTTTGTGAACAGGAACTGGCCACCATACTGTTTCCTGTATTGTAAAAATGGAGGTTAAAAACTGAGATCAGATGTTAAAACTAGACAGTGCTGATAAAGTATTAACCCAGATTCTGTTGCACGTTGCCTGTTTCCTGCGACAAATCTTTTCAGAAACACATTTATGCTTACAGTTTAACTGTAACTTGAGATCATTTGTTACCAGCCAGCTTCTGTATTGTTTCCTGTGTCAAAATGGACGAGCTCACATTACATCACCCACCCCCACTAGTGGGTGATGTAATGTGGTTTAGGTTTAGGTTTACATTATAAGTTAAAAACAGACATATTTAATAAACAAATCTCCATATCTAGTACAAAAGGGCACATCTATCATCAAAATATACATAGAATAACAATGATCCAAAGTTCATTTTGTTCATTTTGAACTACACACACTTACAATGACAATAAATGACAACAGAAAAAAAAAATTATTAAAAATAATTTGGTGATTAAAATGATAAATATGTGCAAAAACACTGAATATCATTGCAGTTGTTTTAGTATGCCTTATTGTGTGCATAAAAGCTGCATATTTTAGTCTGCATGAACGTCACCCAAAAATTTGTGACAGTTTCGCCAGCAGCTGAGATTAGCTGCATCAGTGACCCTCAGCCTGTCTTCTTTTTTGCATTTTGTTTGAAACGACACTACTCAGTGCTCCAAACTATAGACTTTGTACCCTGCGGGTCCTCTGGCGAGGTTAAATTTGGAATCAACTGAAATTGGGTTTCGTCCTTAAGCATGTTTTTCTCATTCCACCTAAATTATAACGCGCAGTGGAAACGTATACAGCTATTAACATGGTAATGGTGGGTGTTTCTCTAATCATTTATGTGTACATGCTGGAGATGCACTTGCACACAATCACTGCCACTAAGATAATGAGGCCTGTGTGTGTGCTCTTCAGATATTCAAGGCACCTTGAAGCCTAGAAAATGGAAATAATGATGTTACTACTTAGGATATATATTTAATGTTTATTCTCTTTTTCCTTTAACTTGTGTTTAATACATGTATACAGGTGGGCAGACAACTGTGACTCCATGTTCTCCAGTGACAGTACCCACATCTCAGCCAAGCCTCAGCTACACACCCTCCAGCTCATCCCCAGTGCCCGAACACCCTTCACACACCACCACAAAAGTGAGTCGCTGTTTATTTCTCTGACCCTCAATCATGTCATTTTAAAATCACAGAGCATTTTACCTTATTGTGGTGTCCTTTGTGCCAATGAAGAAGAAAGGGCTGAAGCGGAAGGTAAACACCACCACTGAATTGTCCTCAGCAGCCATAACCAGTTTGAGTGATTTATCAGGAAGCAAGAAGAGACGTGAGAGCGCAGGCCGAGTCAGCAGTCCCTCTGAGGAGCACTTTGAAGGAAAGGAGTCGCCACAGCAAGGAAGCGAGCAGCTCAAGTATTGCAACGAGATCCTGAAGGAATTGATGTCGAAGAAATATATAAGCTACGCCTGGCCTTTCTACAAGCCTGTCGACGCCGAGGCTCTGGAGCTGCACGATTACCACGACATCATCAAATACCCCATGGACCTCGGCACTGTCAAAGTATAAACTGTACATTTTCACATACAAATTCTATTTCTGTAATTGTCATGATTTGTGTTGTTTTTGTAACTTTGACTTTTTCATTTGCAGAACAAGATGGAGAGAGGGGAGTACCAGGATGCACAGAGCTTCGCTGCAGACATTAGGCTAATCTTTTCCAATTCCTACAAATACAACCCTCCAAATCATTATGTCGTCACGAGGGCCAGGAAACTACAGGTGTGTTTTGAGTTATGAAATTTGATAATTAAAGAATTCTTTCCATTTGTTCTTCAGGCTCAGTTTTCTGTTTCACTTATCTCTCCTTTAGGGTGTGTTCGAGCAGAGGTTTGCAAAGATGCCAGACGAGCCAGTGGAGACGCTCTCGCCGATGAACGCTGGATCCGCTAAGAGTGCAGGTTTTAGCGGGGTGGCTGCCAGCAGCTCCTCCAACTTCGACAAATCGGAGTTAGCAGAGGAGCGTGCCACCCGACTTGCCGAGTTGCAAGAACAGGTGGGTGCAGAACAGGTGGGTTTCTACACTGATCTCCAATCCAGAGTTTTATTATTATTTCGTATCATCGCCTGCTGCTCCAAACCTGTTTTCATGATAAATAGATGGAGAGCAACCATAGTTACAGTCTGCTCTCCTGATGGATTCATCAACCTTCTCCTTTGCCTTTCCCTTAATATACTGGTAGAGACTACGCAAAAAATCCAAAATCCAGTAGCCTCACATCTGCCCATTCATTTGCCAACATGTAACAGGCACCATGCTCTGTATAAACACAATGGGGTCACATGACCAGCAAATTCCTGTAATATTAAGGAAGCAGAATCTTTCAAACTGTTGAGAGGGACTTGATGTGTGATGAGATCTGATTTGCTCCCACAACAAAATATTTCTGTCACCTCATTTTCTGGCAACAGCAGGGAGAAATAGATGCATAAAGTGTATCAGATGTTTTTCTTTTCTGCGGCTCCTCATTGTTTGGAGAGGATATTGTTGACTGATTAGATCTCCTGCTGAGCCCGGCTCGGCCTGGCATACAGTAAATCACTCAGTGAAACTTCCTCGTTTTTATTCTTACACTTTGTATTGCATTCCCGTCCGACTTGCCAGCACACAGCAGCTAGTCTCCAGCTTGATTTCTCAGTGCTGCTACTTGTCTTGGCACTTATTATTTTAATGCTGCTATGTGGTACCACAAAAGCCCAATTCTGTTACCACTCTACCCAGCTTAAAGCTGTCCACGAACAGCTCTCTGCACTCTCTGAAGTCCCTGTGATTAAACCAAAGAAGAAAGACAGGGACAAGAACGAGGACAGCAGGCAACAGAGAGGCAGCACAAATCCCAGCTCCAGGTAGGATGTTGTAACTAAAGCGCTCTATTTTTGTGCTATGTCACTCCCATGTGGAGACCTTTTGACTGCTTTGTGTTGAATTTCAGGCAGTCGTGGAAGGGAAGCAAAGACTGGGATTCGGATGATGAAACCCTGCAGATGACGTACGACGAGAAGCACCAGCTAAGCCTTGACATTAACCGGTTATCCAGCGTGAAGCTGGGCCGCGTGGTGCACATCATTCAAACACGAGAGCCCTCGATGCGCGACAGCAACCCAGACGAGATCGAGATCGACTTTGAGATACTGAAGCCGTCCACTCTGCGGGAGCTGGAGCAATATGTGAGGTCTTGTTTGTATAAGAAGTTCAAGAAATTTCAAAGTAAGTGTGAACCCTTGCTGCCATCCTCCTTTGAATCTTTTGATATTAAAGTGCTTATTACCCAAAACATTTGAAATCCATCAGCCTCTGTGGCATTTAATTGGTGACGGTGCTTCCTTTACTTCCCTTCATCCAGAGAAAAGCAGTCAAGCTGCGTCTCATCATCACATCGGCTCCAGCAGTTCTTCGGATTCCACCACCAGCAACTCCAGTGACTCCAGTTCAGAAGACAGTGACTTGTGGCAGCTGTAATGTTTAATTTATTTTGTCATTCGTGACCACAAATTGTAAAACATACTTATTTTTATATTTAATTTGTTTAAATATGGAAAATTAAAGTTCCCACACAGTATTTTCGTATTCAGTGTGGCTTCTCTCACTCCTCCTGTATAAGTCGCAATATCCGTGTCTGATTTTTCTTATCAGATACTATAAATTGGCAGCACAGCTGGATGACATTCTGCTGCGTCTGAGGGCACCTTTCATATTAGAGTTTCCACCAATATCCTGTCTCAGTCACTCAGTTTGTCCTTACTGTTTAATTACGGTTTCGGCGGTTTTCAGATGTATCATAGGGATGTAGTTATGTACTTTTGAAGGGACAGTTCACCCCCAAATTAAAAACACATAATTTTTTCTCTTACTTGAAAAGCTGTTTTTCAGTCTAGATTGTTTTGGTTTGAGTGTTAGAGTTATCAGCCACCAGCCAAGTGCCATCAAGTTTGTCCGACGTGCCATGTGATGATTCATCATTTCAGTGATGAAAGTTGAGCTTTTCTTTGTGTTGTTCCTTAATGCACTTAATACATGTAAAAATTCAAGTTCAACCTTTTATTTTTACATTTAAATTATTGTTGTTGTTTTTTAATTTTTTGACCCCTATTTAAGATTTCATAAACAATTTTATTTGACATTCACCTTTCTGAGTGCCACTTGTGATTATTGTTCCAAGCACAGGAGCAAATGCAGTGTTTTAAAGCGACTGTTTTAACAATCCTGCTGAATGACCTTTGTGTAGGGCGACTTCATTGTTCTGCATTTTGAAGTGTTGTAGTCCATTTGCTTTAAATGACCTATACTGAATATTTTCAGCATGGTTTCATGCTTTAAATGTATTTTTCCATCCATCCAGGCTGCTTAACATCGTGATATGAAAGTCAACTTCTCTGTCTGCTGTTATTTAATGTCTCCTGGAGGTTCGTTGCATGGTAATTCAGTGCAGACCTTTCAGATCAGTCTGCTCTTGTAACCACGTTACCATGCAACAATGACGTAACCTAGACAAAAATAAGAAAGGAAATGATGGCTACCCAACTTTCAAGTCTCTGCAATCAGATTAGGAGCAGGAAATCATGTTAAAATTCTAAAACCCTGTGAAGAAAACAGCAGGAATGTCATTTGCTGTAAATGAACCACAGCATGAAAAAACACTGAAGTGGCCCCTTATTGAAGTTTTTGTTGTTGTTGTTGTTGTAACTATTCAATGTTAATAGAAAGTTACTTGTTATAAAATCCCAGTCTGGAATGAGGCTCCTCTGTTTATTTTTTTGTTAATAAAAGTAAAAACACAAAGTTGGCCTTGTGTTTATTTAGCAGAGTAGGTGCAAAAGCCCTGAACATAATGCGTTTTAGTAAACAGTATGCTCCACTGTGAAAGACAGCGCTCTTGCCTGAAACATTTACTCCACTTTCAGCTGGTCTGCCAAGTGCTCTGCAGAAACTGGCGCGCACCCAGCTGACCAGTTCAAACAGCTGGTGCCTCCACCAGCTTTACGCTCCGTCGGATCTCGCTGCTTAACTCCTTTCAACGTGGGCTGGAAGCACAGGAGACGTGTGGTTAGGATGTGTGTGTGAGGGCTGTGGTACTAAAGCACTGAGTCATACTGGCAGATAAGATTATGCGAGCTGGACTTGTGTGGCTCAACAGTGTGTGCACTTCATAAATCAACCAGGAGATGGCGATCATGCACTACCACAAGCTTAATTAAGAAAACTTCATGGTTTAGCAGATGTGTTCAAGAAAATACTGCAGTTGAGATGGGCTGTAGCCTTTATCCTATGCATTTCTGTCATGAGAGAAAAAAACATTGTAAAGAAAGAAAATTAAATGTTAAAAGCTACATTCTCTAAGTCCTTTAAAAAGTGACATATGCCTATATCAGTGCAGGGGAATAAAGAGGAAGCCCCCAGCTGCATGCACACTGTGGGGCCATTCATCATGTACACTATTTGTTCTGTCTGTCTTGCATTGTGCATGTCACAGGGAGACGTGCTCTTTGTGACCCACGCTCCCATCGTGCCACACGACACATGCCATTCGGCACCCGCCAACAACCTTGGGGCATGATTGATCAATGCCCCAACTTCAATGACAACTAGTCATTTCTGCCACTTCGGGCCATCGCTCACCACGCATGAATCCGAAGCTAAAAAGACCACACACATGCAACTTTCTACACACATCACACAACACTGTGTTTGCTTTGATTAATGGATCTCTGCTTTTCATTTTCCTTTCAGCACCTTGTAGAACATTCAGGAATAAAGGGGTTAGTCAGTTTGAATCAGGGTGCAAAGAATGACCTGCACATGTATGCACTTCTGCACGGTAAACGATTTATGCTAATGTGACATAAATCACAAATCTTAATTGCTGGTTAGCTGATGCTGTTCTCAATAAAGTGAGAGCCTCTTTTTTTATATGCTCGGTTATCAACAAAATATATGGTGCTTATTAATCTATTTCAAAACCGTTACTTATCCAAGAAGACTGCTGAATATGTTACTCTGCAGCACTGCAATGCAACACATTCACATACAGTTCATACATACTGGGAGCTGCCCAAGACCTTATATAAGCCTATACTCAGCAGTATCACTGGATCAGCTAGGGCAGCCATATTCATAACCCTGACTCTCTAACCATTTAAGTTACAGATGTCCCGAAGTTGCTCATGTTGGTACAGTATGCTTTGTGCTTTCCTTGAATGGTATTGGTTTTCAGTAGAGTGTACTGATGTACTGGTGTTATAGGAAAAGCCATGACATGATGTTCTGACCTTCAGTTATCAGTGTAGGCAGGAGAACACATTGTTTTCCTTTAACAACATTTTTAAAACTTGCATACAGCTTCACATATTGTCATAACTGGACTAAGCAACACTTTTTCTCCAAACTCTCAGCATGCTATCTTACAAATTTGCCCGAAAACTGGTGTGAGCAAAGCAACACAATTGCCCCACAGAAAGAAAAGACCATCGTAAAGATTTAAGAGTTATATTTTAGGCTGATGGGGCTGTTCAAAAGGCCTTTAAAGGTTAAGTGATCTCATGGCTTTTTTGTACATCACAGAGTGAATTGTGCAAAGGATATTATCATCGCTCATTCACCCAGCTCCCTTTTTTACATACCCCAAGATTTCAGAGGTTTGTCAGAGTTAGGTAAGGTTTTAGTAAACTGTTAGGACTCCATGAATAGCTACCTGTCACAATGAGCCCATGTCTGCTAACAACACACTTGGGACCAGTGGAAGTATAGGATCCTTACTGGTTTCAGATAAGGGAAACCACAAGGGATCCAATCTCTAAATGCCAACAAACTGCATGTACTATATGTTCTGTAGATAAGGAAATGGCACACGTGGACACTGATCTTCGGATGATTCTGTGCTGGCTTTTAGTCTGCTGGTAGTTGGTGTGATGAAATCCTGCGGCCCTGAAACCTGAGCTGAATTGGGAAATACAGAGACTGACCACATCCACAGTCTCTGAAAATGATGGCAGAACTGCCTCGGGCTCTCTAGCTGTCCTGTCAACCATTATCAGTAGATGTGTGAAACTGCAGGAGATGGGAACAGGTCCTACAAGGTAAAAGTCAGAGTGCTCAAACCACTGCTCAGACATCTTGAAAGGTTCAGGGTCAGAGTTTGCTTACAAGCTTTCTATGTGGGTCAAGTATGTCCTCCCATATCCCTGCAAACTCTGCAGCCAGTGGGTAAGGCTTTTCTGCCTGGGTGTGAAAGACCCTGAATTGTTTGACTGTGAAACACTGTCTGTGTCAAGAGGACATCACTTAGTTGTTGGCTTCTGATTGTTGAACTGCAGGCCTGGACCTCTGGGTCAGATATGATGGGCGGCAGTAATTATTTGAACAGTTGATGTCTAAGTGAAGCTGGGAACAGTCTGCAGTGGAGGTGCAGCTGGCGGCCAAAGGAAGAAAGAAAGAAAGAAAGGTCGAGCTCATTTGAAGCCCCTGCTCTGCAGTCCGAGGTGTCTTCTGCCTCATTTTCACTGCATGGTTCCCTTTTGCTTCCAGGGATCTCATTACAGAAACTCCCTGAGTCTGAAACCCTATCTTATCTCAGTTTGGGATGACATTTAGGATTCCCTGCATGCAGGAAAAAATCCTATCTTATCTGAGGATAGGAATTTAGCTATTGCCGAACCACCCTAACATAGGGATTTCCCAAGCTAGGAATCCTAAAATAGGATGACATAGACCTGGTTCTGAATCCAAAATATCTGCCCCAACTGGCAGCAGCACTGTTGTTCGGTGTGTACGGCAATGAGGATGAACACACTAAACAACATGAACAAAATATGAGAACTGAAAGGCTGCTCAATCAGGCTACTCATCAGCATGATGATGCTTGGACAATATATTCATGGGTATATATTGGCTGTCAAAGTGCATTAATTTTCATTTATTTTAATTATTAATTTAATGTTTTAATTTTGTCTGACCCCTCATAGCTAAAGTTGTCAATGATAACAAACTAGCTAGCCAGTAAAGAGTGCAAGCCGTTGATAATACGGTTTGTCCATGTCAAGTTGCCTGCAAGTGCATTCTAATCAAAGATAAAGGCAGTCTTGTGTACGTTCTAAGCATAGATACAGGCGTAGCAGGATGAGTGCTAACTGAATAATAACCAAATTTGCAGTCATGATTTGGATTTCTTGAGATAAAATAGGAGGTCAGATAGGATAGGGCACAGCATGGAGTTTACGAATTACTTCTGGAATTGGAAGATAGGACTGTTCCTATATTTGAAACTTCAGTTAAGATATTTAGTTTATATTTGCATCCTTTATTTAACCAGAAAGTTCCCATTGAGTACAGTATCTCTTCTGGCAGGGTGTCCTGGTCAAGATGCGTAAGAAAATTATGAAGTGTGAAATAACAGGGACAGACTCAAAACCTATAGGAATCAGGGACTAATAAGAATACAGGCAAATGATAGCACTTGTCAAGAACTGGTTTTAAAGTGCAGCAAGAGAGACTGGACAAGCAGTTAGGATATTTTTCTTTAATGAGGCCCCTGGTCTTTTTCTCCATTTAGTTTTCCACGGCAGACAGTGCCCCCATGGTGTAGGCGGGTTTCTCAGCTGATCGCCATAGTGAAACTGCCATGACATCATCTTCAATGCAACACTTGCTGAATCCTCACATCAGTAACCAAACAGAGAATGTCTGCACTTTATCAATTGTATGGTATTGTGTGTTTTTTTTTTAATCTGAGTTGAGTGGATGAAAAATTGCGGCCCCTATTGATGCAGCTTGGCGGTTTTACCTTCTAGTATTGTCTCAGCTACTTCCTGTGAGTGAGTTGCAAACCTCAAAAGATGAGGATAATACCCATACTATCCACACCTTTTACTAATGGAAAACCAAAAAAGAGAAAGTCGAGTTGAGCAGCTCTGCGCCGTACCATGCAGTGGAAATGTGGCATCAGTGGCGACAGGTTCACCAGAGAGTGGATGTACCGGCATATCTACTTTGGATGAATGCAGAGGGAAGAAAACTGTGTTTAAAATTCATCACCTCCAACAGCTCGGGGAGGACTGCATTAGCATGGGGTCATAGGCAGTGCAAAACTGCAGCTAACATTGTCTCTACACTACACTTGCAAATAGTTTGAATCCCCAGAGCCCCCTGTCTGAGCTGTGTTGGTTGTTAGAGATGGCAAAAGATGGTAAATTCTTAGGTTCCACTGCTGTAGTTGTGTTGCATCATTCTTCAGACATATTGCGTGATGTATCTATGTACCCTCTTGACATTCAGTGGAATAATTGAATATATTAGTCCATTGAATGTCATATAGTATATATAGAAGCGGAGGTCTACCACGCCACACAGGACCCCAGGTGCAGGCTGTGCAAGATGCTCCTGAGACAGTTCAGCAAATGAAAGCAGGGTGTAGGATGCAGGCGTCCTACACCGTACCTGGGACGCCATAATCAAGTGGCTAACTCAGTGTACAGGAACATCTGCACTGAGGATAGGCTGGAAGTCCCAAGGTCACAATTGAAGACACTTCCTCAGGTGGTTGAGAATGATGGAGCTAAGATCATGTGGGAGTTTGGATCCAATCCGACAAACCAGTGATGGCTAACCGACTAGACATCGTGTTGATCGACAAACAATAGAAGGAAGTGGTGATAGATGCAGAAATCCCAAGCAAAAGGAATACGAGAAGCTTGAAAGATACCAAGGGCTGATAGAGGAGCTAGAAACGATGTGGGGAGTAAAGGCAACAGTGGTGCCAGAGATAATCGGAGCAGGTACGACATCAGAGGTCTCCGTCCAGAAGAGTGCAGTCCTAGGAACAGCTAAGATACTGAGCAGAACCCTTAAATTCCCAGGCCACTTTTAGAGGACCCAAGCTTGAGGGAGACACACCAGGATGGGTGAGAGGGGGATTATAAATATGTCTTTATCTATTATATAGATAGACAGATAAACAGACAGACAGACCATGGTCTAAATGCATAACTCCGTCTTTGCAATTATAAAAAAAAAAAAAAAAGAAAAGTCCTCTGTCAGATACAAAAGCAGCTCAGAACATCAGACATTGCTGCGCTGCTCTCTGCTGCTTTATACCTCAAGATAAATTAGCCAAATGTGTTACGTCCCTGTAGGAATCTGAAGGTGGAAAAGGACGATTATGACTGAGCTGAGAAAGTAATGAGACATGACAAAGAGGGTTTAACAAGAAACAGGTGGCGTATTGATTTTAGTGACGATTAAGTGATTAATTGACCAATTGTGATATGAACAAGGGCTGACATTGGGAAATCTAATGAGAAGAGACACTGGGGAAGGAACGGGGGAAATGCGAAATTAAAGAGGAGAACAAAATAAAATCCTGAAGACTGTTAAACAAAAGGAATGGCAACAGCTATCAGGAGTGATGGTGGCCAAGGATTGGGCCAGGATTCACAGAGTTGTAGAGGGCATATACACGATTGCATCCAGACAGAATGACAGCACAGGCCTGAAAAAGTCTTGACCTGTTAGCTTGAAGCTGAAATGTTTCTTTCAACCTGCAGCAACTGATTTTTCAGCCACTTAGCTGTGGCAGCAGAAACAAGTCGTGAACACAGCACTGACATAACCTCTTTAATTGATCTTGCAAACTTTTTAGAAACAGTTGCTTATTTACAAATCAAGCAGGCATGGAGCAACATTGGCATTGATTTGGAGATGTGTGTCTAGCCACCTGATGGATCTAAGTCAAACATTCACTTTCCTTTTAGCTTTGTTTTGCCCTCTGTCAATTCCCCAGGGAAATATCTGGCTCTTTAGCTGCTTAATGCTCCACAAAACTCACCAGCTAGCCTCTAACTCTGTCTGTCTGCTGTTTGGTGATGGGGAGGAAGTGCACAGCAGCAAGGGCAACGGTTTAATTTCAGCATCCTGGGGACACATACTAAACAGGGAGTTTGGGGAGCCCAGGATGCAAACTGACACCTCCCCAGCTACCAGTCCACTCATATGATTCTTCATGGCCTTTCTCCCAAGTATATCTCCGACCTCTTAGTGCCATACACGCCAGGACGTACTTTGAGGTCCTCGGGCAGAGGTCTTTTGTCTGTTCCAGAGGCCCATCTGAAAACTAAAGGGGACAGAGTGTTTGCTGTCAGGGCCCCAAGGCTCTGGAACAGTCTGCCCGAGGAAATCAGGTCGGCTGAGTCATTGAACTCCTTTTATTCCCTTTTTAAAACATACTTTTATCGGAGAGCCTCCCCTGATTTTACTTGAGTTTTAATTTAATTTATACTGTATTTTATTTACTCAGTTTTTATACGCTTAAGTATTTTTTCAGTTTTTTCAAAAGTCGTTGTTTTCATGTCTTGTCTGTTTTAATTATTGACATGTAAAGCACTTTGTACCCCTATCTTAGAAAGTGCTTTGTAAGTAAATCTTCTTCGTCTTCGTCTTCTTTGTCGTCGTCCTTCCGGATGGGGGACTTGAGCTGTTGACCCTCAGGTTCCCCACCAAAGTTCCTATGGACTGAGCTACTGCTGCCTCAATAATAATAATAGTAATAATGATAGTACAAAAATATTGAAGGAATAGGCCATCAATAACTGCATTCTGAGTGGACTGTATACCTGTGAGTGTGTGGCAAGTGTGGGTCATGCTCCAAATAAAACGGTGGATCCTATATTTCCCATAATACAACCCGATAGTTAAAATATTTCTTTGTCTTTTACATTTTCATTTAATTCTATTGTTACTAATATTATTTCATTATTTACTATGTAATTTATTATGATTTATTATTTTATTTTATTTTTTCTGTTTGTGTTCATATTTCTTTATTTTTGTATGAATGTTTGTGAGTGTGTTTTTTAATTTTTCAGTTGCTTTAATGCAGCTTGTCACCATGCATGTATTTATTGTAAAGAAAAGGCAGGACTTTTGTAAACATCTAAACATTTTGTATTCTATATCTTCTTCTCTTTTTGTATAATGTTAAAAACAGATTGTTGAAATGCAAATAACAACAACAACAATAATAATGAAGGAATAGGCCATCAGTAACTGCATACTAAGTGGTCTGTATGTCTGTGAGTGTGTGTGGTGGCTAGTGGGGGTCAAGCTTCAAATCAAAGAATGGATCCTACATTTCCCATAATGCTATTCATAAGTACACAAAACCCCCAGTTTACACCATTCTGCCTGTGTAGTACTGCTGTGACTAACCTAACCTGCCTATTACCACCTGAAAAATATAGCTAAAATTAAGGGGTTTCTGTCTAAACAAGACATGGAAAAACTTATTCATGCATTCATTTTTAGTAGGTTGGATTATTGCAATGGCTTATTTACAGGCCTTAACAAAAAATCAATCAGACAGCTGCAGCTGATTGAGAACGCTGCCGCCAGAGTCCTTACAAACACCAGGAAACTGGACCATATTACACCGGTCATTAAATCGCTACACTGGCTTCCTGTGAGTCAAAGAATAGATTTTAAAATCTTACTGCTGGTCTACAAAGCCCTAAATGGTCTCGGACCAAAATACATGCTTGATCTACTGGTTCCCTACGAAGCATCCAGACCCCTTAGGTCATCTGGAACAGGTTTGTTGTGTGTTCCAAGAACAAGAACCAAGCAAGGTGAGGCAGCATTCAGTTATTATGCTCCTCACCTGTGGAACAAACTTCCCGTAGATCTGCTCAAACTGTCAGCTCCTTTAAATCAGGGCTAAAAACACTATTGTTTACTGAAGATTAAATACTTACCTGCTGTATTCTACTGCCCGTGCTTTTTAACTACACACTGCTGATTTATGCCTTTTATTATTCTACTTCTTTTCTTATCCTGACTGTTCAATGTATTGAGCCTGTTTATTTTATGTTACTGTATTTTATTATTATCACTATCATTCTCAATTTCTATTTCCCTTTTTAATCGACTGTTTTTATTGTTTTAAATTGTGTCTTGTTGCTTTTAATGTCTCTGTAAAGCACTTTGAATTACCTTGTGTTGAATTGTGCTATACAAATAAACTTGCCTTGCCGAACCAACTGATTTTGAGAAGTAAAATTGGAGGACTGTCCCTTTAATAATCTTGAGCTGTTTTTGATATAATTAGATAAATAGTCGCAATAATCGACGTAACGTTACCACTATTATCTACTTCCTACCTAAGTACACCTGCCCAGTCTATCGCACCTGTGTTTTGATTGAACTGTACCTTTAATCCCATTCTCTCAGCAGCACGCGCAGTGTGCGCTTCCTCCGTCAGAGGGCGCATCCACAGCCCCTGATCTGAAATATTCCCTGTAACTCGCATTCTTGGAGTCTGGAGCCACTTTAACCAAAGTGTGGACGCGCTATTCAAGTTTCACCTTTGCGCGAGACACTCAGAGCGCACGAGCCCGTCCAACCCACCTGGGTGCCCACCGCGCGAGCAGCCTGGAGCAGCCTTTCTCCTCAGGCTCGTGCAGCTCGGGTTTGTGGAGTTGGGACCGCTAAACATCTCCGTCCGAAAGGGAAACGAGGAGAGGGGAGACGGAAGGGAGGCAGGAATCACGGACAAGCCGAGCTGGACACACGCGTAACGTTATTTTTGGGCGCCAAGCAAAGTAACGTTAACCGGATAAATGTAAACACCGTTTTCTTTTAAATCCTTCCTATGGACATGTTTCCGCTGCCGGGGAGGCTTGTTGTTTAGACTGTGTTGTGGAAAGAGGGATATCCCCGCTGCTGTGTTGTATCATCTCCCTTTCTTTATTGTTTGCTGTGGAAATTACGGGAAGTTCTTGTTTCTAACTTCCGAGGAAACGTTCAACGCAAATACGGTGGGTGACTCCTGCTCTGCCTCAACAACTACACAGACTTGAGAGGCTGTTTTGTCCACATTGTGTAGCAGGCTGTGCTGTTTGGTTCACTGAAATGTGAGACACCAGAGAAGTCGCTACATGACAAACCGCTGCACCCAGCTGTTTCACTAGCCGCCGCTGTGATCTCTCCATTCACGCCTTTTTGGATCGGATATGCGAAGCAAACTTTTTAAGAATGAAGAGGAGAAAATTCCCATAGCACGCCTCTGTTGTCTGCTTACACCGCCGCCGTCCTCTCAACTGGATCTGTGTTTTTATTTGAGTCTTTCCCAGGGCTTCATTTCCATGTTGTGGAGACAGGAGAGCTGACATGCGTCTGGGATGGGGATATAGCGCGGTGACATACAGTTGCGAAATTGCCTGATTATCGAGCTGATAGTGAATGATTAAGACTTCCGGAGCAGGTAGGGAACCGACGGTAGTGCCTGTGTGTGCGCTGTGAAGCCAGCCCGGTGTGAAGCAGCTCGAGGACTCGGTTTTACTTTTGCGAGGAGAGTCTCCGGAGCCGATATGGAGGAGTGGAGACAATGCGGGCGGTGGTTGATAGACTGCAAGGTCCTGCCCCCGAACCACCGGGTCGTGTGGCCCTCGGCGGCCGTCTTCGACTTGGCACAGGCTCTGCGAGACGGGGTGCTCCTGTGCCAGATGTTGCACAACCTCTCGCCAGGATCAGTGGACCTGAAGGAGATTAACTTCAGACCCCAGATGTCACAGGTGAGCTGCAAAGTTGATGTACACCTCCAGTCTATCTTGTATATGAACACACCTTCTTACATATGAACTGCTCTGCTTCTCATTCACACCTTGGGGTTGCCTGGGTATCCATGCCCTAACCCTCCATGCATTGTTTGTAAAGCTGGATTGCAGCATCTTTGGTCCACTGATTTGACACCTTCCTGCTACACTTCTTGGCCCCAGCCCAGTGCAAAGCCATGATCAGTGTATTTGTGATAATTCAACAGTTCAACAGATGTTCATGGTGCATACAGGTTTGCACAGGTGAAGGAACAAGGTGCAATACCTGCGCGCAAGTGCCACACCTCAAGTTGATAGTGTCTCCAGAGCTGTTTTATTGGCTTGTATGGTTGAACATCTTAATCTTGCAGCACATTCTGCAGTGCAACACTTCCAAGGTTGCTCATTATCAGGTTAGCAAGACTGAAATGTGTCAGCTATTAATTAGTGGATGCTCTGCAATGACAGCTACAGCATCATCAGATTTGCTTCGGTTTAGAGGGTGATAATTGATCCCTTGTCGGTCTAGAGTTCTGAGTTAAAGGGACCAAAGATCATTATCTGCTTTTACTTTTGTTCACCTTTTTGGAGTAGCTCTCCAGTGCAGTTTGGCAGTCCAATATGGAGTTGAACAAATGAAGTCAAGGATTATACAGGACATCATACAGCAGACGAGTCAAAGGGAAAAGAAAAGCTGTAGTTTACTATAAGTCCTTTGCGGAGAAACTCAAAGCAGAGTATAGTTAGACTCAAACGAAACATAAGCGTACATGGTGGTGTGATTAGAGGTTTGGATTGTACATGTCACGCGCCTCCCTTTCTGTAAAGCTCCCTCTACACTTTAGCTCATTCATGTTTCCAAAGCCAATACGAGGAAGTGTCGAGTGCCACAGGAAGTTTACATGACCACAGCGGCGGAGTAAAAGTGTGCTGTGGCAAACGTTTCTATTGACTTTTATTCGCCCCGAAGTCTGCCCTGAAATACCACTGAGCCTTCATTACTGTATGGTGGGAATTCTCTGGGAGTTGGCGCTGTGAATAGATCGGGGTTGCCCTCGTGCAGAATGTTTTTGGTTATTCTTTCTGTCACGCCTGCAGAGGCCGAAACAGCTATCACACCAGAGCAATTGCCCTCTGACAGCACATTTGTCTGATATTCTTGGCACACCCTCTGTGACCTGTTTCTGTCACAATAATGTGTGAATGTGTGTGTGTGTTACATCTGTCTGGCTGTCAGTCTGTGCTGCTGGCTGCCTCTTTTGTGTAAATATTCATTGTTCTTTTACATCGCTGTAGTAATACATCCACTAGTTGATTAACCTGGAACAAGTGGTAAATCTGACCTGATGATGTTGAACACAGAATATTTAACCTCTGGGAACATTTGATGAGCTTTTATTTTTCTATTTTATTAGACTAAATGTTTAAAAATGTAATTGACAGATCGATATTTGGAAATAAATGCTAGCTGCAGCTCTCGTCTGTCCCTCTCTGCCTAGTAACCACCAGTAGCCCAAGCTTATCAGCTCCGGAGGCCACTGACTTCCGTGATTACAAGGCGAGAGAGAGGTCTGGATGGCACGCTTTGATCCGCCCACTAATCCCATGCTCCCGGTCCCACTGTGTGAATCCGCAGCGAGGGTGGAAGGGGGTGTCCTCAGTGACAAATTGGGTTAAACAAAATCCTGGCAGCCGAACAGTAGTATGTGATTTATGATAAGGAAAAGGTCAGAGCGTGTGTGCTCTAACATTCAGAACACACAGAGTGAGTGGCTAAATGAAGACTAGGTGAAGCGGAGTGATTACATTATTTGCTCAGGACAAAAATGTCTCCTCAGCCCCCAGTGGATCCACTTTCATAGTGATTAATAATTTCAGAAATTGAGTTTTGTCTTGAATATGCCTCATTCTAAACAGTTAGTCACGGTATTATCGAGTGTGTTTGACACAGGGAGTAAGGTGTTAAGTACGCTGTAATGCCGTGTGACCTGCATCAAAATGGGGCTTTCAGTGAAACGGTAACATTCAATCAAAAGGGATGTGCTTCTCCTTTTTCTACTGTACCACTAACTCTATTCAGTTGCTGCTGTTAACAGACCCTAATCCTGATTTAAATGTTGGCATTGATCCCAGTTAGTTCTCCAGTGCATTAACATTGTGTTTAAGGGCATTCTGTAGAGCTCAAAGGGAAGTTATTGTAGTAACACTGAAGTCATGCCATATTATTGTACCGTGAGGCATTTGTGATGAAAGCGGCCATAAAATAGCATACGAGCAGTCACTGAATCAGTGATTGTAAGGCCACATGTTGAGTGCACCAGCCATAGCTTTTAAAAGGGGGTTTTAAGTTTTACGATTAAAGACTTTAATGGTTTGTCGGTGGATGTTTTGGCAAGTATTTTGAGACTGTAAAGGGTTTTTTTGATTTGCCATACCTGTACTTGGCTGCAACGGTGATCAAACAAGACGATGCTCAAAGGGGGCTTTGCATGTTCTCCTCATTAGTATTTGGGTTTTAGTGCTTTGACACTTAAATAAGTTTATCAAATAGTGTTTTAACAGTTTGGTTTTGATCATCAATGTCATTTATCATGCAAGAATGTCAAACATCTGCAGTTCCTGTTTCTGTATAACTAAGCACTGGAACATCCAATCTCGAGGCTTTATCCCCAGGGATTGTTTTGGATTTTTTGATAGTTTATCATGACTTTTCGCAGTTCTCTGATATTTTATAGACAGCATGTTTCTTGAGGAAAGAAGATCCTGCAAACTGCTCTTGCTCAGCTTTATAATGTGTTGACAATTATGGCTGTCAAGCAGTTAGACAAATTATTATTATCTGAATAATTTGCAAATTTTTGCTGTGAAAATTTCAATTCAAATGAATTTTGGCAGATGTGTTGTAGTAAAGCTGCTGGATTTTGGACACAATTGTCCCCCTGTCCTCTACCACCGATACTGGTCTGCAATCCATTTTGTAAGGGAGTTTGTTAATCGGTCACAGGTAGATTTACTCAGTTTGCGTCTTAACACCTGGTCAAGTGTGGCTTGACGAGGCTGACTGCTAGCATCAGAGGCTGTAGACATTTGTCCTTGTGGGTTTCCTCCAGGTGCTTAAATTTCCTTCTGCTGCTGAAAGACATGTAGATAAGATGAACTGACCCATGAGTTGCCCATAGGTGTTAATGTGAGTGAGGTTGCCTATATGCACGAGCCTTGTGATAGCCTCCCTTTTGTCCAATGCATGCTGGGATAGATCCAGCCCCCTATGATGTTTAAGAGGATAGAAAATGGATGAATACCTGCAACTGTGAATACACCGTAGGATCAGAATCAGCAATTCAAGCGGTTTCATGAACATGCAGCATTTTCTATTAAGAGGTGATTGAAACGTCAAAGCTCCTCGACGCCCTGTGAAAAAAAAAAACAGTCATACCCTTGAACAAAAAACAAACATGATAGCGCCTACTTGAGCGGAGCTGAGAGGTGACTTACTGAGGTCTCTGCTATACTTGCAGGTGTGAATGCGACTGTAATAATGGCATAAAAATGAGGAAGGGCACTGCAAAATCAGCACTCTCTCTAGAATCTGCTGAATAAATAATGGTTGAAATTGTGCATTAAAGTGGATAAAAAGGAAAACGTCCTTTCATGCATCTTTGCAGTTCACAGTGAGGAAGTTGCACAGTTAATTGTGGTCTTCGTGAAGTGAATTGCAAGGCACTGAACTGTAAATACCCATAAAATAGTCATCCAAATGTGTCTGAATTCGCTCTGGTGATTCCCACCCCTAATATTTATGTTACAGAACTACAGCAAGCATGACATGATAAGCATAAGAGGGAAAAGAAGGGGGAATTTAGCCACTTTCATATTTCTTTGTTTGTTTGGTGTGGACAGTGAATGTTTTTAAAATTGTGAGAAGTGGCTTTCTCATGTAAACTGTGCGTTCCGATGTATCTTCCTTGTTGTGGACAGGAGAGGAGGTGAAGCACCTCCTTTGCAGGAGCTGTCAAGATGACCTTCTTTTAGGTGGTCGAATAAATCCCCAGTTCTGTTTTGAAAGGATTGCGAGGCTGACGTCTTTACCTCAAGGTTGTAAATGGATGCTTAATGAGCACCGGTGCTTCGGAGCTCAAAGTGTACGTATCCAGAATCCAGCGCCTCAGGCTTCGTCTGAAAGACAAGACTGAGCTGTGCTCTCTGAAGCCTTTTGTGTGTTCTGCGGTGTGTTTTTTTTGCACTCAGTCTTCTCATTCTTTTTTTTTTTTCCTGTTAGTGAGATGGTTGTGAATGCCTTTGGGATGACTCAGGCGGATATGTATGTGTGTGCCGCTGTGCTTTTGTTTCTGTGTGTGTGTGTTAGTGTGTGTTTGTGTGTGCACTTGTAATGTCTGTAAGTGTGAGTGAGAGGTGTTACAGTACCTGTGCTCATACTGAATCACTGTTGGCTGAGCCCAGAGGTCTCTTGGAGCTTCTCAGTGCTCTGCAGGACTCCAGATCTCACACAGAGCCTGCCGCTTCCACTCACGGTAATTGAGGTTCTTCCTCTTTGTCCAGCTCCCACCAGAAATATTGGCTGCTGCTGGCAAGTAACAGGAGCTGATTTTTAATTCTGCTATTCCATACTTGGGCAGTGGCTATATACATAGCTACAAACCCGTTGCCTTTCGGCGAAATTTGCTGCCTTGATTAAAAAAATCGCCACCTTTGTGATTGATATGCAGCATTTACAGCTGTTTCATCACAGTTACGGAGGGGCCACATGATTTGGCTGGACCACACTTGCAAATCCACACACAAGCTAATGTTAACTGGAAAATCTGCTTTTTACACACAGTATGAATTTGTTGGGGGAAAAAAATCACCTGTATTAACATTATATGCCAACAGCGGTATACACAGTAGGGCTGTAACTCCAGATTATTTTTATAGTCGATTCATCTGTCAGTTATTTACAAAAGTCTTCTCGTCTATATTTTTCTGTTTCTGTAGTCAGTTGACTGCACAAGTATATAGTGGCTTAATCGCCGGTCACAAGCTCTGCAAGGTTAACAGTAATTCCTGGACAGCTGTATCGAGACCCCGAATCACATAACAGTTTGATATGGTCTTGATTATAGCCGCTTGATCACAGTGTACACTCTCTGTTCTCTGTAGGTCATAGGCGGCGACTTACCGGGCTTAAACCCTGACTGCTCAGCAAAGCCCTCAATCTTTAACTCGTCGTCATGTGTGGCATTTTTTGTACTGAATTCACATCAAAGCTGTGTAGTGAGCCACTGTAGGTGTTTGCAAACAGAGTGCCCCGTCTTAAAGAGCTCTGCAGGGTTTGAAATAAGATCAGAGAGCGTCTATAATCCAGAAAACGATATGGTAAATACCAGCGCACCAGCTATTCTGAAATCTCTTTTTGTGACCACTGTGAGGAGGGGGTCGGTGACTACTGTAGACATCCGCCCACCACTGCCTCCCTCAGGGGTAATTTAATCTCAGCGTTTGGTATACTGTTGACCCCGTGACCCCCAGCGCACGCCGGATGCAGGTAATACTGCTAATGGAGCTCGTTAGGGACACGTTCTGGGTTGCACAGCTGGGGCAGTGCCACTGGAATCTAATGGGATTGACAAGGAGGGAATGGGTCTAGGCCAGGATTTTTCTAACCTTTTTGTGTGAGCTTATCTTACTCCTAAGGTCACGAAAATCATTTTTAACTTTAACTTTTGATATTTCTGGGGGTTGTGTGTTGACATTTCCACAACTGGCCTAAAATTATGTGTCATGTCTTCAGGGAGTGGAATAGCCTTTGTCTTAACCTGCCAATGTCAGGGCAAGCAATGTGTCTTTCACACCGAGTTATGTTCAGTTGAGGGGCTTTTGGCTGGATTAAACTTTAACTAACAACTCCAAACTGAAAACATGTTATGATAGTCAGTATAGTACATTAATTTACTGTAATCTCTTTGATTTAGGTAACTTTGACCATGATTCCTGGTCATTATGATCAAAATTGAACTTACCAAAAATAATGAACCTGGTGATAAACAACAGGAACAGTGGCCAAAGCACTGGTTGTAAAAATAATTGAATAAATATATAATATTCCTTTAATCCCAGGGGTTATATCAGAGGACATAATGATATATGCATTGATCTGTACAGGAATCATACCCCTTTTCACACTGAGGTAAGATTGCACAGCTGAGTAGAGAGCCGTATTCCCGGAGCTGGTTGGGATTCAGTGTACTGTTCAAGGTCACTTCATTAGGGCGGATGAGTTGCAGCAGGAGGGAGCTTGAACTTTGTCAAGTTGAAGGACAGTCTTGGCTTAAAAATAAATATTCCCTTAGAAACAGAAGTAAAACAGAATAAAAAACAGCAGTGAAGGTTTCAAATGCTTCTACCCAGCTGCTCATCTTCAAGATATGACATTTTCTTCTGAGCCGAATAAGAATTTATCCTCTTAAAATGAAGTTTATCCACGAGTCCGTGCCAGTGCCCTTAACTGCATCCACGTTTCACCCCACGTTTCGTATTTTTTTCTTGCATCCTCCCACTGAAGGTATGAGGAGGAATGCAGGAAAAGATAAAAAGAAATTGAGGAAACAAGGGTTCAGAGAAATGATACGTGCTTTCCTCTGAAATGTCATCTTAGGCAGTGTCTGTTTCTGATGACGACAGCAAAGCTGGATCTGCTGTCAGTCTGTCGTTTCAGCTCTGTGGCTTCTTTTGTTGGTTTTGTGTTTGTATTTGAATTCATATCCATGGTCAAAATAAAAGCAACAACACAAAACTGATGTTTGAAAAAGTGGTGTGTCAGTCAAGTAAAAGACTTCTGGGAAGGCTGGTCTCTTGTATCCTCGCTCAGGCCTCCTCTGGGCAGCCTCCTCGATCCTCATTCATCCAAACAGAAGTAAGAACACTGGAACAGTCTTCATGATGGTGGACAGGAACAATTTACTGGTTTGTGAACAATTAAATAAGGGAACTGGCATGTACAGAACATCTGAATATCTTTAAGTGTGTCAAAAGAAATGCCCCAAGAACTGTCCTGAAAAGTGTTAGAACAGCTAAAGATTTGTTCATACCTTGATGGTTGTATGACTTGCAGCTTGTACATGAAAGGATTGGGTTAATAAAGGGAAAGAATATTTTTGGAATATTGTTGCACCATCTAAGCTCTTTAATAAAAATCTGACTTTACCTCTTCATGTGTTTCATAAATATGAAAAGCTCTCACCCTCTAAACCCCCTGTTCCTACTATAACAATAGTCTATTGTTGATATCCAGGTGTGAACATCTGTCTCTTTTTAAAACTGTTTAACACATTTAAAATTATGGCACGATGACGCACAGATTATATCATTTACTTCAAGGAACTGAGGGCATCTTTGTGTTTCTGTGTAATAAATGTAGGAACAAGCCGAACTTTGGCAGCATCTGGCCAGACAAGTTTGAAAAGACAAACAGTGCCATTGAAACACAGTCGACAACCTGTTCTCATTTGTCAACTCGTCAAATTCCAAGGCTTGGTCAGTGGCCTTTGGCATCAGATACTGGTGCAGTGAGGCACCCTCTACTTGCACTTTGAGAGGCACTGGGCAGCGGCATTTTTTGACAATCCAAGCAACTGCCTTAATATAAAGAGCAAGAGAGCATGGGGCAGGTTGGTCAAACAAACTCAGGACTTTGACCCAGGAGACTGCCATTCCTGTCCCATGTGAAACCAAAAGTCAATCAAGATATTTTTTAATAGTATGCTATATGTGTAGCATACTATGCCAGTGACTTATGTCACATGATGTTGCTTTACGTAAGTAACAGACGTACTAATCTTAAGTCAAAGTATGTTTTTTTTAAACCGAAACATACTATATTTTGCCTAAACCTAAGAAAGTAAACCTAAAATCAAAGTTGTTGTTTTTTACCTATGTTGTTCGTAAGAAAACTGTATGTTTTCTGTAAAAACTGAAGTTTATTTTGAAAAGACATAATACATGTCACAAGCGTAAATTGACATGCTGTCCCAAAGATGCTGGAAGGCTACCTAGAGCATCACAATTGTCAGTATTTCACGAGTTAGAAGTGATAATGTGTTGCAATTCAACCTTTTTTTGTTCAACCTTTATGTTATTTTATCTTGGAGACGAGGAAATATGACATAAGCAATAGCACCTTCCATAGAGTAAACTGATATTATATCTAACTTTATGCTTCATTTCTGTTTATTATTTCTTTACTCTCACTTGCCTTTGCTTTTAAATCAACCAGTGGTTAAGATCTCACGCCCACCACCCCAACACCATGCTATATAGTCATTTAATAGATGCAACACATTAGAGAGATATTGCTTATGTAATGACATTTTCTATCCATCGCCATACAATGCATTGCATGTAATCACTGATTTTAAAGCGATAAATGCTTCTTTCAGATGAAGATGTTTGCCTCTAAATGCAGCAGAACATAAGCTTTCAGCCTTCCTACACATTCATTAGTGAGATAACATCTTACAGTCTGCCATAGGCCCTCATGAAATAAATAAATATGAGGCTGTAAAGGCGTACAGCTTGTAAAGAATGCATAGCGCAGACATAAATAGGAAAATAGATAAGTACTTGTTGTATAATGCAGCAGTTGAATAAATCACAAAGCAGTGAAGGTCGATATTCATTAGGTGCAAATGAATGGTCACACATACACCACTGTTACTGTTAACTGCTACACTGTTCTGCACGGCTGCTGCTTGTGGGATCAAAAAACAGGAAGTAAATCTGGATTTCAAATGAGCCCATTTATCTCTCACTTTCTGCATTAGGTAAATGCTTGGTACATTTGCATGTGCTGTATATAACACTAACCACTGCTGCCACAAGATGTGGGACTGAAGCAGATTATAGACGCAATGCAAACACTTAAGTTCCCCTTAAATGTTTGCATTGTAAATAACCCAATATTTAAAAAATCAGTGTAAATGCAGATTTAAGCATGGAATGTTAATCACTACGTTCAATAAATGATTCAAGAATCATTGGATAATAATGATTAAATGTTAATTATTACATCTTATTTGGTGACTTCTGGGGCTGTTGAATCCAGTTGTAAAGCCCTTCCCTTGATTAGTGCACAGCTTAACTCTTTCCACTCAAACCCGAGGGGTCCAAATGGTCTGCATCCAAATGCATGCAGTGAGCACTCAGCTGCACATGCCCCAATTTGAATGTGGGCCATGTGGACCATGATGTGACAACTCAGGTGGAAAGGCTGCTGCAGTACAATCAAGGGTTGAGTTCTAAAATCACCAGAGTGCGTGTTTTGTCGGGATGCGACCATGTTTTATTATCACAGCTCAATTTGATTCTCGGGAGGACTGAAAAATTGGGAAATTAAGTTTTATGGGTGGATCAGAGTTTGGAGGAATTTATATCAGCTGACAAATCAATAGCAGATTTGATAGATTCTCAAATGTCTGTATCGGCCTGCAACATCCTACATCGGTCGACTGCAGGACTGGATCCGGTACAAATTAAGGAATTTATGGTGCCAGCATCTGTGGGGAAGAAATTAATTTGGGACCAGGCAAGATGGAAAGAACATTTCACTCCTGTGTTACTGGCTACTGATGAGTTTTGTGTTATTTAACATCCAAAAAGCCAAACTAGCTTAGCTAAAGCAAAGTGTTTCTGCCTAATGATGCAACTTTTTAAACCGCGTTGCAATGTATGATATTGTTATGTATCATCTCACCCTCTTTTTCATTTGTTATTCGACAGTGGCTTGAATGTGACTCAGCCAGTCTGTAACAGACAACCAGAGCCATGCGGTTCATCATATGTATTTAAAAAACACTCCCCCACTTAAAGCCTGTGGAACATCTATCTGCCTCTTCCCTCTTTCTCTTCCCTGCATTCCTCAGGGAATGCTGTTAGTCAGAAATGCAAGCACAGGGTTTATGCGGGGAACTCCGCATTGACCTAATCTTTCAGACTGAAAGGGAGAATTTAAGTGATGTCATGTAATGGCAGTTTACAGCTAATCTAGGAAAGAGCATTTCACTGTCAAGAGGGGAGAGCATATTTTTTGTAGCTGACAGTGGAATTACCTTAAATTCTTGCATGTGTGAAAATATCCATTGGAGCCTTGGCTCATTCTGTTAGCATCCTCTCATAATTATCTTACCTAACTAACCTCGGGGGACACATTACACATTGAGGAAACCAATCCACTGTTACAACACGCTGCCAGTTTTGCCATTCCACCAGAGATGGACAAAGAGATCATGAAGCCGTATGGACGCCGTCTGATTTCTAAAGAGGCTCCATCTGCATGGTGGTTGTTGGGGGTGATTAGCATGGGCATGCAGTGGAATGGCGCCTGAATCTTTCTGGAGCCAGATATGCTCTGCTGGGCGCCATCACTCCACGGAGAAATGAGAAAGAGGAGGCCACGGTCCCATCCCTGTTGTGGCGAGCCAGATGGCTGAGTCGCTCCCCTGCAGTTCTTCTCAAACCAGACCACAGAGTATCTTTCTTCCCCTTCCTTTTTAATTGATTTGGACTCTTTAGTTGTTAATCAGTAGTCAGTTTTGCTTTCAAGGCTTTGACTGGCATCTGTCTTCATCCATGACCGTCAGTAATGACACTTCGCCTGTTACATGGCGAGCTGTTGTCAGAGCAGTACTGGTGCTGGAAGTCTAATTCAAGTTGTTGTGGTGGTAGACTGATTGTGGCTGTTTCCTGCGGTAGAGAACAGATTAAGATCTGGATTGTGCTCCGGGGAGAGGCACAGCAACCCCCCACCCCACCCCCGTGGACACCTCCAACCCCAGCTGTACACACACACACACACACACACACACACATACAAACACACGCTCTAATACATTAGCAGCCTCTTTCTGGGGGAAAGATAAACAGCTTTATATTTTCTCTATCTCTTTGCCAAAGGAAACAGATAATATGCACCCCTGTGACGCACTGCCTGGTGGCAGCTAAGTATAGTAGGAGTGTTTATGTTGCAGTAACCATGGATTTTTCAGGCCTTTGCCACAGAATTGGCACAAGAAGTGCCGATATCCAATTACTGACTTGTATTGATCATATCACATAATTGGCTGTGGAAAAGGAAGGGCACAGAGGTAGGGTTGCAACGTTAGACTCAGTCCCATAAAAGGCCGGGTTTATTGATCTGCTCCACGGCTCAGTCCCTTGTTAATCATGCAAACAAAGTGGAACAGTGTGTTGCAGGTTACACAGGGTGGAAGAGATCATTTCCCCATTCTTTACCTGCAGGTCAGGGTGCGCTGCCCTGTGATTTGTAATCTAAACTCATCCCACTTGTAGTCTTGAATACAGTGTCAAATATATTGTGTTTTTATCGATATTATCTTCGAATTCATTGCATTATTTCAGTTATAAAAGAATTTGGAATCATTTTTAATACTGCATCTGCATCAGTCAGATATTTTTTCTCATAGTTGAATTGTTATTTTGTGGATTTTCCAGGGTTTGTGTGTGAGTGTGTTTTTTTTGTATCACTCATTGTCCCCTTTCTAAAATCTGAGGTTTTTGCAGGTCTGTGAATGCAGCGCAAGCAGAGCCCTTTATGGGTTCTTTTTTTCCCTCAGCAGCAGATTGTAGAGTTTGAATTACGGGGTAGATAATTGATCAGTTAATATGATCAGATCAGATCAATGGATAAGAGGAGCAGCTGCTGCAGCAGTGAGCGAAAGCAAACTTTAAGACTCAGTGCGATGAACGGTTCAGTTTCACTCTCACTGCACAGAGTATGCTCTGCTTTCTCTCTGTGGATGCAGTGCAAGGAATAATCAAACAGTATATATAATACCACTCCTGCTGAACAGTCCAGCTCCAAAATCAGAAAACAAATATGTGGTGGCAGAGTTTGTGAACTAGAAGTGGGTGCCATACTGTTTCCTATATTATGCACCGTAAATGGAGGTTGATAAAAAACCTGAATCAAACTGTAATATGCAATTATTTGTTCAGCAGGATGCCCCATTGTTTCCTCACAAGAACCTCACATATGTCACCCACCAATGGGAGCGTTTATTGGTCCAGTTCGGCGCAGGTTTTCTACATCTTGAGCAACAGAGAAGGCCATAGCTCTTTTTTGTTTTCCATGGTCACTTATCACAAATTTAGAAAGTATTTACATCTTTCTTCTACATAGACAGCACAATTTTATGAAAAGGCCATCTCTCCAGCACTGAAATGCTTCATCAGGTGCTCATGGTTTTATTTTAATATCTCTTGCACAGTCTGATCAGCAAGTAAGAAACCTTGAAATGACATTTAAGCAAATGAAGAGCAAGTTAATCTCAGTATATTTTTGATGCCATAACCAGCAAGTCTTCACTGTTTTCATCTGACATTTACCTAAAACGATGAATCAAACTCATAACAGACCTGTGTATTGTTCAGTTAATCAACTAGTCTTTACAACACTAATAAACTGCACAGCACTAAATTGGATCTGTGAATTCAATTCTCTGGTTGGGTATTTAATCCAGGTTCCCACATATGAAATGAATCAATGACTTATTATAGGCTTAGAGAAATAATCTCGACATAATGTGTTGCATTACTAGTTGGAAGTACCCCTCACCAGCAGCTCCAGTATTTATCTCAAGGACACTTTAGCAGGGCAGAGCCTTGCCAGCAGGGAGTAAACCCAAGTTGTGCAGTTGAAGGTCGGCCTTTTTAACCACTGGACTATCCTCACACTGAGAAACAAAACCACCTTGTCAGTCTTAAACAGACGTTCATTTGTATTCTGCAGGTTTCAAACCAAGCTCTTTTTTTCCCATTAATGTGTCTGAAATAAGCCGCCTTCTTGCATACTAATGAAATTGTAATTGTCACTGTTAACAAAAGCCAGGAAAACCTACTTAAAGCTTTTATCAGCTTTGGAAGTTATCTTGCGTAATTTTCACAGCAATTAAAGAAATCATTTCTGGTGGACAGGAAGGATGAGACAGGAAAGCTTTCGAGTGGGAAAGTGGGGGGAAAAAGCCAGATGGGAAACAGAAATCAGACAGTTCTGAGAATGCACGTATTGTATTACGTCTGTGTAGGGTGTTGCAACACTTAAACAAATTCCTCAGAACTGTATATGTGTAGTTGTGCTTATTATTTAGTCTACAGCACTGTGTGAGGGCCTGTTATCTTTCATCGTGGTGTGTCACTTCTGCATTGTGTAACCGTGTCTCATTCCAAAATTGCACTCATTTGTACTGTCGTGAACATTTGAAAAAATAATCTTTGTTGGATTACTTAAATGAAATAAGTTAGAACAAAGCTGCGTTGACATATTTGAACAAATCTGACAAACACTTATGTCTGACATTTGGAGCTTTAGTGTGGTTACATTGTCAATGTGTGCATGATGATCT
This sequence comes from Epinephelus cyanopodus, assembly GCA_026686955.1. Taxonomy (NCBI): domain Eukaryota; kingdom Metazoa; phylum Chordata; class Actinopteri; order Perciformes; family Serranidae; genus Epinephelus; species Epinephelus cyanopodus. The sequence continues at coordinate 29,843,943 of CM048932.1, read as the reverse complement.
ATTGTTGATCCCAGTCTTTTCATTTAACGTCCATCTCATTTAGTGTTAAAGCTGCTGTTGTTTCAGCATTTGTCAGCACGCGCACCCTGTCAGACTTATGGTACAGCTGCAATGGAAAAGAAAGTGTTGTTTTTTTTTTTCTTTTCCCCCAGACAAAATTGACTATCTCTACAGTTTTCTGTAACGCAGACAAGTTGTCCCGTCCGTCTGTGATTGATGATATTTCTAAAAACCAATTTCTCATAAGTGCCAGCGAGAGGAAGGCAGGTGAGCTTCCTCAATCCAATTTCCCATCTAAAAAGGTGAAGAAAAACGGTAAACCTGCCACCAGTTTGGTGTTAGCATAATGAAAGCAACGGAGGGTGAAGACAGGAGAGCTAAACAATTTAGAATTAATGACGGAAGCTCCTGGGGAAAACAAAGACAGAAAAAAAACACACAGAAGGTGCATTCTCGGAGAATCTGATTGAGGGGAAGCTTTTAGTAGCTTTCTCCTGTGAAATTGAGCATGTCCCTCACACTGGCGTGCGCAACTCGTCTGGTTCTCCGCAACAGACCCTCCATTAGCGGACAAAGATTTGCCTTAACTACTCAAGACAGTGATGACAAGCAGGATTTGCTGATGCCGTGGTGGTCTCTGGGTCAGCAAACCTGTCTGTTTGTACGTTCTTCATGCTCACTCTCATTTCTATTTGGAGGAAATACGCTTGATATTTTTCTTCTTGAAAAATGGACTTTGCTTCTTCTGGAAGTCATCCAAAATCATACCCAAACGTACTTTAATCAGGTTGTTAGTTAAAGTCAATTATTGATACACTTGTTAAAACACAGTTATGTCCTTCTTACCTTTTGGAAGTCTTCCTCAATTATTAACTAAAGAACTTTGATCAGTTGGTAACAGTTTATTATTGATCTTGTTCTTAACCTTTGGAAATCAAGTTGAATTTGCTTTCTTGCCGAGAGTTAAATAAGAAGATTGATTACGCTTTCATGTCTATATGCCAAAGCAGACTCACTTTATTTTGGAGACTTGCTGTGGTAAATTCGCTTTGCTGCCACACACAAGCTTGATTGCTTGCATTGTTTCTGGTGGAGGGTCTTTAGGGTCAAAACAAGTTTTTGGAACAATTATTTGAGAGAAGAGACATGGCGTCTGGACTACAGTAAATGCTCACAGTTTTCCGGACATTTGCCGTTTTTACTCACGGTATCCCCGACAGCAGGCATCTCTAATACTCTTAACACATTATATTGTTTCATCAAATGTCATTGAATACAGTATAATTCTATTTCAAAACATTCAAATGTAGTTATTCTCCATTTTTTGACAGCAGTCTGTCATGTCTGGCAGAGTAACATTACTTCTATACCAACTCTACTTTTAGAATTGAAGGGCTGAAAATGGGGGATTAGAGCTGAGTTTCAAGTCTCCTTCTTATCAAAAGTTTTTTGCGAACATACCTTCCCGTATCTGGACCTGACTCCTCGAGTTTGAGTTCACCCTCTTCCGGACGTCCTAGACGGTCAGGGATGGGCTCTATCGACGCGGAAGGAGTAGAGCTTAGTTAAACCATTACATTTTTAGAATATTTATTGAGTTTTATCATGATTAAAAACAGCCTAAAATAGTACTTTGCAGACCCAGGTTCTCCCCACATCGGAGCTTCAGGTCACAAATCCTCCTCGCTGGCCATGTTGGTGTAGCTGCAGGCGTGCATTGGAAACCCACCCAAATCTCTCTCAAATGAATAAAGTAGATGCTTTTTGGATGAGAGAGAGATAAAAAGGAGGCAAAAACGCAAGTATATATTATTTTATTTGTGACCTGGGAGTATTTATTTAAATAATTCACATCAAAAGGTCAAGTGTCTAGAATACCGTGATATCCGAAATACAGTGAGTCTACGTTAACTATGAAGCTATAAGCAAGCAGGTGGTTAGCTTCGCTTAGCAAAAAAAGAAAGGAAAATACGTGGCCAGGCTCCATCCAAAACAAAAGCTTTGTCCAAAATAACTCCTGGTTCTCCTTCATGACTTACTGACTCGTCATTGTTACATTTGAAGAAACAGGATATAAAGTTAAATTGAATTTAGAGGTGCTAGTTGGCAGATTTTTCAGCTTTGTAGCTATTTCCTCCTGCTTCGGTTCTTTATGCTATGCTAAGCTAATTGTCTGGTAGCTTCAATTTAATGTATGGACACGTAGGGCTGCCCCAAATACCATTTTTTTGCTATTGAAGCTTCAGTGAGAAAAATCTGTGATTAATTGAAAGGGGTAATGAGAGACGAGAGGACATTTTTAGAAACATTCGTTTTTAGTCAGTGCACTAGCGTGACTTTTGCTCATTTCTTTGACAAAACTAGGCCTATAACTAAGTTTAAATGTCCTTGTCAGAGAATAACAAATAATTAGCATTTATTCATAATCAATCATGTTGGATGACTATTTCTGAATTTATGGGCTACTTGGCATTTTGGGGGTAATGGTTTAGAAAACGATTATCATGGTAATGGTCAAAGCTTTGATGCAGCTTAGCTGCCCGGACCCTAATAAACTCTCTGTGAGTTATTCTTTCAAACAATTTTGAAACGGCTACCCACCATACTCGGCTAGAAGAAACAAATTATCTTTTACTTTTGAGTCATGGATGTGTTGTGAGAGAACAATGCATATTCAGGATGGCACCAAGGCAAGTTTTTTACTCATCATGTTGTGGCTCAAAAGTCTCTTCCTTGCTGACCTGTCA